>JARYHS010001113.1:7121600-7355563 GCA_031002005.1 Vandiemenella viatica | reverse complement strand
CCCGGTGTCACTTCAATGTGTGGTGAAGATCCCTTGTGTCTTCTCCATATATTTCTTTTCTCCATAGCCACCAAGACCAAAGAAGGCCCATCATGCGCAGCAACGCCAAAGTGATTTCGACTGTTTCCTTTGACTCCCATTGTGTGGTATACCACGAGAATGTATTGCAGGGTTAAACAATCACCAAAGAGTGCTACAGGGAAGCCCTCCGTCGCCTACGTGATGCTGTGCAGCATAAGAGACAGGGTTATGGTCAACAGGAAATCACGACAATGTTCCAGCACATACTTCGCACTCGATTCTGACTTTCTTTTGGTGAGAAACAAGACTTCAGTGGTTTAACAGGCTCCTCACTTTCCTGATATGGCCCCCTTCGACTTCTGGCTGTTCCCCAAACTCGAGAGGCAACTGAAAGGAAAGCCATTCAGACAAGAGATGACATTATGGCTGCAACGACAGCAGAACTAAACTCCATTCTGAAAGAGGCTTTCTTAGAATGCTTCCACCACTGGGACAAGTGTATGGAGTCCCAAGGAGAATACTTTGAGGGTGATTAGGTTTACAATGCTCCAGGTATTGTCATATATAGGGTGTTCCAAAAAGGTACAGCCAAACTTTCAGTAAACATTCCTCACACACAAACAAAGAAAATATGTTATGTGGACATGTGTCCGGAAACGCTTACTTTCCATGTTAGAGCTCATTTTAGTTTCATTAGTATGTACTGTACTGTACGGACCAATTCCATGGCCCCCACGCTCTCCTGACCTCAACCCTCTTGACTTCCATTTATGGGGGCATTTGAAAGCCCTTGTCTACGCAACCCCAGTACCAAATATAGAGACTCTTTGTGCTCGTATTGTGGACGGCTGTGATACAATACGCCATTCTCCAGGGCTGCATCAGCGCATCAGGGATTCCATGCGACGGAGGGTGGATGCATGTATCCTCGCTAAAGGAGGACATTTTGAACATTTCCTGTAACAAAGTGTTTGAAGTCACACTGGTACGTTCTGTTGCTGTGTGTTTCCATTCCATGTTTAATGTGATTTGAAGAGAAGTAATAAAATGAGCTCTAACATGGAAAGTAAGCGTTTCCGGACACATGTCCACATAACATATTTTCTTTCTTTGTTTGTGTGTGAGGAATGTTTACTGAAAGTTTGGCCGTACCTTTTTGTAACACCCTGTATTATTATTAAGTCTCCGATGTTATATTTTATTAGCTCCTTTTTGTTTTATAATTAATATAGATTGGTACATCGTCCGGAGTACAGAATCATCTATAAGTTCTTGTTGCGAATAATAATAATAATAATAATAGTATTTATATTTATTCACTTGACGTTTATTTCACCTTATTTCATTTCTAAACAAAACTGAAGAATTACCCAGTTCCTTAGATGACAATAACTTTTATTTCAACACATCTCCAAATGCAAACTAATCTTGTCTAGTTGCTTGCCAGAAAAAAAACACCCTTTTTTTCTGGTCTATATAGCAGCCGATATTTCCTAAGAGTAATTATTCTCTGAATAGTCTGTTAAGCAATAGTATGCCAGTTTTTTTTTTTTTTTTTTTCACATCTGAATGTTGGATACTTTTCCAACAGACCTCGTATCTGACCGCGAGGAGAGGTTATACGATACCTGTGCTTCGAGGAAAGGCGAGAGTCGGTCGACGACCGCGTCGTAGAGGCCGGTGTAGGACAGTCGACCCCTGGGCACCACGACCAGCAGTGGGACGCCGAACAGCTGGCCGAAGTTGAACCTGCGGTCGGGGTCGTGCTCCCACATACAGACGGGCAGCACGATCGAGTCGTGCGGGGACGCAGACGGCAGCTCGTACGCGAACAGGTCGTCGCGCTCCAGCACCGAGTCCAGCGTGTCGTCCGACGAGTAGAACTTGTGGAAGTGGTGCGACTCGACCGCGGCGAACACTATCCGGTCCGGGTCGGATCCCGTCGCACTGGCCAAGGTCGAACTCAGGCTACGCACCTGCGAAGGAAAAATTTCAGATAACATAGAGCTTAATAAAAATAAGCTAGGATAGGGGAAATAACCTAGCAAATACTATAGATGAAATAAGGAACACAAAAAAAACTTCGCAATATTTCAGTTAATAACCGTACTCTTGTTAAGAGATGAGAAATATGGCAGGGGGAAAGATGTGAACAAGGGATGTAACGGAGCTCTTCATTTGCAATTTTTACTGTGGATGTATCGCAGAGGTTTTGTTTACACTAATATATCAGGGGTGGCCAACTTTGAACATTTTTCCGGCCCACGAGATTCATCACACTTTTACAAAATATTTTTTATATTTCATTTTAAGTGTTATATATTTCAATACAATGCGTGTTTAGTATCATTATTACTATATTATCTATGTTTACATGTAAGAATAATAGTAAACACAATAATAAAAACTCATTATGTTACGAAAATTTTTATTCTTTATTTTTTATTTGTCTCGTCTTTTTAAATAAGAATCCATCATCAAATTTGACTTCGACCAATTTTTTCTTATGAATTTTAACCAAAAAGATCTCACGTTTGAGACAGAATATCTTGAAAACTAAGCAGCATATCAAAAATTCATTATGCTTCAAATTTTCACTCCAAAAACGTCTATAGTGGTTATAAATCTAATATGGGAATAAATAATTTTGTATGCAGCCCGCGGAATTACAATACATTTCCAAAGTGGCCCGCAAGATCATCTGGGTTGGCCACCCCTGTAATATATATATGTATGTATATATATACCCATTTCTCTTTACAAGAGATTTGGCCCATCATCACTTAGCTAACTACAACTACAACAAAAAAACAATCAATGAACTGAATGGTGTTATTACCTAAGCGACAAATTTACAAGTTTGAATTTCTTGTAAAATAAATTGACCTACTTATACGACATCCATGCAGAAATACTGTTGGATGAGCTCACCCATTCATGCTACGAGAAAGGGTCCAACAAAATGCTCCCACCAGTCCTTTTCACTCGTACTTTCTTGTGACACACTCATAGGATGTTTCCTCCAATCACGATACAACGCCATAGCTTGTTGGAATCCAAGATGTCCTACATTTAGTCCTGCAACACCTTTCACGGCTCACCAAGATTCCTTTATTCGAAAACCGGATCATCGTAGGTCCTACAAGTTGTACTGTGAATGGGCATTTAGGGTGGTTGGGAAGGTGAGTGCGGAAATGAGTGACACCGTTTCCTTGTGCTTGACACTTAAATTAGACAATCCACAAACTCCGCAATATTCAAATGACAAAGATTATTTTTTGACATCTGCATAGTTAAGTAAATAATTTAATTTACTTGTGAAATAATCTCCCGTTTATTGTTGTTGGTAGACGAGGCTAAAACTAAATCAATATTGCAGTTTTTTATGGTTACAAAAAAAAATGTAGAATTGTGGAAAAAATATACTTACTTCAATTTTAACTTTATTTTTTAGTAAATATTAAAATCTAAATCATCCATCCATGGATGTCAAGCACTAAACATCTGCATCTGCACCTACAAAGATGACCTCCACTTCAACCGCAATGTGAACACACCAGTAACTGATATGATAAAGGAGCTGGGTTGGGAGTCATTGGAGGGTGAAGAGAGTGCTGGGAGTGTATAAGGCGTATATTGGCGATGAGGCCTGGATGGATATTGGTAGAAGAATTAGGAGAAGGGAGGAGATGACCATGACCACAAGCTGGCACTCGATTTCAGGCATAAGGCAGTAGTAATTACCACAGAACACAATCAGTAACTGATATGATAAAGGAGCTGGGTTGGGAGTCATTGGAGGGTGAAGAGAGTGCTGGGAGTGTATAAGGCGTATATTGGCGATGAGGCCTGGATGGATATTGGTAGAAGAATTAGGAGAAGGGAAGAGATGACCATGACCACAAGCTGGCACTCTATTTCAGGCATAAGGCAGTAGAAATTACCACAGAACAGAATCAGTAACTGATATGATAAAGGAGCTGGGTTGGGAGTCATTGGAGGGTGAAGAGAGTGCTGGGAGTGTATAAGGCGTATATTGGCGATGAGGCCTGGATGGATATTGGTAGAAGAATTAGGAGAAGGGAAGAGATGACCATGACCACAAGCTGGCACTAGATTTCAGGCACAAGGGAGGGGGGAAAGTTTTTTTTATTATTATTATTATTATTAAATTAAACTGTGTAAGACAAACTGGAAGGAAATTGTCGATGGCTTGATGAAGTAGCCATCCCATGGAAAAATGAAATTTAAATTGTTACAGAAACCAAATCCATCTACTCCGGATAGCCAGATCTGAGTTTCATTGCTCTTGACACATTGATCACTAGAGAAAGAGTTTACTCTAGATGATAAGGTGACTAAGAATTGCAGCTCCTATGCAACGAGGATGAATAAAGAAGAAATTGTGCCTTTGGTGTGAAAATCTATGCGCAGGTTTCTAGAAAGATATATAACAAAGTGCCTATTATATCTACAAAACATATACTAATCAAGTAAAACGATTCAGAATGTGGGCAGCTCTGTACAAGTTATTAAACAAGAAATGCACATTATTACCTTTTGACATTTTTTGTACCTGCTGAATTGCAACCTGGACCAAAAAATCGACGCTGTAGTTGGTTTCGAATTATCTGCCGATTCTTACAATTCTGAATCACAGTGTATTCACTATGTCTATCAATGTTTTTAAATTTAATTTAATTGCAATGGAGCACAGGCTCCGGTGGCAATGTCCCTACACACCCATCTTCCTCCTATCCTGCACCCACCTACATTTGCCCTCTACAAATTTTATCTTTAAATTCTTTCAAAGTTTTCGGTAAATTATTCATCATTTCTCTTGGTAACTCATTCCAATCCCTGACACCCTTACCTAAACAAGAGAATCTTGCCACACCCTTGCGCCTGAAATAGAGTGCCAGCTTGTGGTCATGGTCATCTTTTCCCTTCCATGCACTACTTTTCATACCTACTCCAATATCTTTCCATGCCTCATCGCCAGTATATGCCCTGTACACTCCCATGACCCTCCTCATCCTCCTCCTGTCTTGCAATGAATCCCATTCCAGCTCCTTTATCATATCCGTCACTGATTGCATTCTGTGATAATTTCCAGAAACAAATCTAGCAGTCCTTTTTTGCACCCTCTCCAACTCCTGTAGTTGATACGTAAAATGTGGGTCCCATACTACACTACCATATTCAAGCAATGGTCTGACTGAAGTTTTATAACCCAAGTCCTTCACTTCTCTCGTACATCCCCTCATCACTCTCTCCAACAAGTGCAGAATTTTGAAACCTTTTCCTGCCCAGTTAAACTTGTTATCAATTGTAATGCCAAGATATTTACATTTCAAGTCTTCTGCATTCAATTCTTTCCTCACCTTATATTCATAATAAACCTTTTGTTTTTTATTTGTGTATCTAATAAGCTGACACTTCTCTGAATTTATCTTCATCCCATGTTTACCAACCCAACTAGATATCCTGTCCAGATCACCCTGCAGCTGTTTACAATCCTGTATCGTTTTGATTCTTTTATATATAGCATTATGTCATCTGCAAACAATCAAATTTCAAATAGTAAACAATCAACACAATTTCTAGCAGACCCTCAAGTTTGACCACTGCAGTATTATGATGCCAAGTCCAGGCGGAATCATGATCTCCAATAATCCCTAGTTTACTTTGTGATAAATACCGGGTGTTTCAAAAATGACCGGTATATCTGAAAAAAAAAAAAAAAAAAAAAATCAGTAAAAACTAAACGGGCAGCAATAGAAATACACCATTTGTTGCAATATGCTTGGGACAACAGTAAATTTTCAGGCACACAAACTTTCAAAATTAGTTACAATTTTCAACAACAGATGGCGCTGCAGGCGATTTGAAACATAGAAGTAAACGCAGTCTGTGAGTTCGCCATTCTGCGAGTCGTCTTTCTGCTGTAAGCGTGTGTTGTTCACAGATTACAAGTTTCTTGTCAAAAATGGTTTATTCCTTAGAACTTTAGATTTTTCCAGACTGCAGCACATTCTGTTGTTGAAAATTGTAACTAATTTCGAAGTTTGTGTGCCTGAAAATTTATTGTTGTCCCAAGCATATTGCAACAAACTGTGTATTTCTATCGCTGCCCGTTTAGTCTTTATTGATTTTTCAAATATACTGGTCATTTTTGAAACGCCTGGTACCATTAAAATGGCTGTCATGAAATTACCAATAAGAACTAATATTCCTTTTGCAATAAAAAGAACATTCTGGTCCAGGTTACATTTCAACCTAACCACACTACGAACTAACATTGTCACTAAAAAAGTCAAAATATACACCATGTAAACATATGAAATGCATCACGAACAACATTTTATGAATTAAATACATTCCCTACATCACGATTACTATTTTGTGTAGCATAAATTATTACAATAAATTTTGCCATACCTTCAGTATGAACTGCTACTAGTGTAATGCATGTGTAATAATATATTCACTGTACCAAAAAGTAATCTTTACCACAATCATTCATCTCACTGCAATTGAAATGTTTTTTCAGATGACAGTTATAAGCACAAGAACTTCTGGGATTATTGGAGATCGCAATTCCGCAAGGAATTGGCGTCACAATACTGCCGTAGTTAAACACAAAAAGCCACTAGAAATTTGTGAAACACTTTCCATCAATACCATCGAGGTTACAAGGAGCATATCAACCTAAACTGTTTTGTTTCCTTTCTAGTGGTTGCGATTACGTTGAAATAAGGCCTGGACCAGATTTTGTTTTCTTATGGCTTTACACCTCATCGAGGTCATTAGAGGTGGGATGGGACAGGGGGCAAGGAACAAGAAGGAATTCGGTCATGGCCTTTTGAAAGAAGCATCCCGGCATTCACCTGGAGTGATTTGGAAAAACCCAAACCTGGATGCCCAGACAGGGATTCGAACCAGCTTCGTCCTGAATGTTGACCGCTCACCCACCACGCCCAGTGAGTCCAGGAGAAAAATTTCGTAAAAGCCATAGAAAGGCGGCTTAGTGATGGATACTTCTTGCCAAGTTGAATACATAGTGCTATCGCTGTATGCAAATACTGCATTTCTATGGCTTTCATGAAATTTCTCTCCTGGTACTGGCTGCATTTCAACCTAACCACAACTACTAAAAAAAAAAAAACAGTTTAGGTCGATATGATTCTTGCACCATCAACCGTATTGATGGAAAATGTTTGCAGTGTTGTACCAGTATTGCAATCTAGAATTAACCAAGAAATACTTCCGGAAGTACAATTAGCAGTGCCATGCTGGTCCGGGGTGTATCACAATGGAATTACCGTTTTAAAATAATGGTCCAGGCTGTATTACAATGATGGTGACTGTAAAATACGAATGAGGTAGGCCTAAGACTTGTGCTATTCGCTTGAAATTTGTAACACACACTCCTGTGGTCATACTTTTTAAGAAAAAATGTACACAAAAGCAAAATTAAATATACCTTAGACATGGTGCCTCACCAAAGTTACGAAATGATGCAATTCAATACTGAAAAAACCGCCATTTGCAGTAAAATTGTTCTTGCCAAAGATAGTATCTGCAACCTACAGTGATGAATCTAAAACTAATTCGTTAGGGGCCTACATCTAATACTAACAAAGTACATTTTTTTTTTTTTTCACTCTGGTCCAGGCTGCATTACAACCTACCCACCATACCAGTATACTGCCGCAAAAAAAAAGGCAACCTTAATTTATTAATAAAAACTAAATTAATGAAAACTAAATTTTTTGCTGCAACAATTCACATATTTCTTAAATCTGGTCCAGCTGGCCTGTTATCACGAAAATATGGCAGCGATTTACGTTAATTACAATAGAATGTAGCCTAGATACTATCTCTGGCATGAACAACTTGAATGGAAATGGTGGTCACTACAGTTTAAGTTGCATCGTTTCGTAACTTTCGTGTGACACCCCGTCTATGGTACGTTTCATTTCACTTTTGTGAACACTTTTTCTCAAAAGGTATGACCTGAGGAACATCTGTGACAAATTTCAAACGAATAGTAAAAATCCTGGGTCTACTGGAGATCGAGATTCAGCTACAACAAAATTCAGTAAATCGTTGGAATACTGCTGTAGTCAGCCGCAAGACATATTATTATATAGCAGAAATTAGGTTGTAATACAGCCTGGACCAGCATGAAACGGTTAAATGTATTTCGGAAAGAGTTTCTAGTGGAGTCTTGCGTTTGAACACTCTAGTATAATGATGACAACTGGCGGAATTGCGATCTCCAGTAATCCCAAAATCTTTCTTAACTCACTCTTATTTTACTGCTACCACAGTGACATTAGAATGCAATCAGTGACGGATATGATAAAGGAGCTGGAATGGGATTTATTGCAAGACAGGAGGAGGATGAGGAGGGTCATGGGAGTGTACAGGGCATATACTGGCGATGAGGCATGCAAAGATATTGGTGTAGGTATGAAAAGTAGTGTATGGAAGGGAAAAGATGACCATGACCACAAGCTGGCAATCAATTTCAGGCACAAGGGTGTGGGAAGATTCTCTTTTTTAGGTAAGGGTGTCAGGGATTGGAATGAGTTACCAAGAGAAATGATGAATAATTTACCGAAAACTTTGAAGGAATTTAAAGATAAAATTTGTACAGGGCAAATGTAGGTAGGTGCAGGATAGGGGGAAGATGGGTGTGTAGGGAAATTGCCACCGGAGCCTGTGCTCCATTGCAATTAAATTAAATTAAATTAAATTAAATTACCGCTTGAAAATAATGCACCTTACATTGATTACAGCAGTGTTATGACAGCGGAATCAAGATCTCCTGGAAACCGATTTAATTCTAGATGGGGATACCGCTACAATCTTTTACCACCTCGCATAGTAAACACATAGGTCACATGGTACATATGGTATTGTGACGTATGGTCCAGGCTGCATTACAACATAAACTCAAATAATTATTGACGAAATCATCTTCTTATATATAAAAATCAATGTTTGCGGATTTGTTCGTCTTCTATGCATTCCTATACCATTTATCAGATTGAAATGAAACTTTGGAGAGTTTTCGGGGATTACTGGAGATCGCGATTCCACCAGGAGTTGTCATCATAATACTGCAGTGGTCAAACGCAAGACTCCACCATAAATTCTTCCCTAAGTACTTTTAACGGTTTCATACTGGTCCAGGCTGTATTACAACCTAATTTGTGTTGAAAATAATGGTCCAGGCTGTATTACAACGGAATTAGTGCTTGATAATAATACGTCTTGCGACTGACTACAGCAGTATTACAACGATATTACTATATGTTGTTGTAGCGGAATCGCGATCTCCAGTAGTTTTCGAGTGTGTGCCTGCAAAGGTTCCTGTGAAAAAAAATTTCCAAAAAGTCACCCCCTATTCCCCATAATTTAGGCAAAACCACATTTTTTATCCGATTTAGATAGGAATTTGTACAGTTATACTTTAAAACAAACAGAAAAATACTGTCTACGTATGGTTTACGAATATTCAACCCCTCTCCCCCTTTCCAACCCCATTACGTTTTCACCCCATAATTTAGGCAAACCACATTTTTTATTCAATTTAGATAAGAATTTGTACACTTATACTTTAAAAAAGAGAGAGAAATACTGTACACATTAATTTTACAAAAACCCAATCCCTCTCTTTCCACCACCTTAATTACCCCCTCTTCCCCATAACACCCCACAATTTAAACAAACCCGCAAACCGTTCGTCCGATTACGCCGAAGCTTTGGTGAATTGTCGAGGGGATGTCGAAAATGGTTCCTGCCAAAAAAAAAATAATTAAAAAACCCACCCCTCCTCCCCATAATTTAGACAAAACCACATATTTCATCAGATTTCAATGGGAATTTGCACACTTATACTTTGAAACAAACAGAAAAATACTGCCTGCATATGTTTTCCAAAGCGCATCCCCTCTCACTTTTTCCAACTGAAAATGAATGAAACAGCAGTTTAAAATTTATATGTAAATATTTTTTCATTTAATCTATGTGCCTACTCAAGTCCAGCAAGAGTGAAGCATTGCCGGGTCAGCTAGTATTATATAAATATGCATTTTGGTCGTAATGCAGCCTGGACCAAAGTAAAGCGTAACCATAAACCACGATATTGCAGGTACCCAATTTTCAAATCACATCTGTCACTGTTACTGTGTTGGTCTGTGCAGACTGAATAAGTCAGAATTATGTCATATATACCTACCACGTGATCTGTGTGTTTACCATGCGAGGCGGTAAGAGATTTTAGCGGTATTCCCATCGAAAATTAAGCCCTGCTTTAACCCACACAGTATACTAACCTGCCCTCTCCTAGGCACACAGAGACGGAACTTGCGCAGGTCTTCCGAGGGATCTTTAGGCACGAAGGTGATCTCCAGCGTACGGTCCCTGTTGACCGGCAGTGGCAGCGAGAGGTAGCAGAAGGGGTCGAAGGTCACAGACACCTCGGAGCAGTCGGGGCAGACCACCGTCGACTTGAGCAGTCCGTGGAAGAGGTCTACGATGATGGAGTCGTTACGGCGGCGGTAGTTCCTCCACGACTCTTCGGCCACCTCGCGGTCCGAACGGCCCCCGGCGTCCCGTAACTCTATGTACGGCTTCTCCCGGATGCGGTTCAGGTCCTCGTGCAGCCCGTCCAGGAGGAAAGTCAGCAATTCCTGACTGTCGTGTTGCTGGTAACCCCAGAACTGGGGGGCGAAGCGACCCACCTGGTGTTTGAAATTGTGCGGCACGGTGAAAGCGTTCTGGCCGTTCCAAAGCGTCTTGATCAGCTCCGCAAATGCCAGCGCGATCTGACCCTTCATGCCGAGCGGATTGACGGTGTTGACTTCGGCGAGGTACGAATCGTCCAGGAAGTACTGAGTGAGAGGTGGACAGTTGCTCATGCACTGTATGACGCTGTTCATAAAACAGGTGTTGCCTAGATTTGAGAGGCCGCATAGCCCCGGCTGAGTCGGTCTGCCTTGCGACCGCGCGAGACTGTACCGCGTACTAATGTTTAACCTGTCTCCCGCAGCAGTCGCGGTGAAATTGTCGTCAGTAGATGACTGTGTCTCGGGCGTTGGAGAAACGGGGGCGTTTTCATTCTCACCGTACGCCGCCTCGACGAAAGCTGCCAGAGTAGCTTTGCGACGAACTGCGTTCGTAGCTCCAGTATCCACCACTACCAGTTGGTTGACGTACAGTCGTTCGTCGTTGACGGTACTGGCAGGATCCAAAATGTCGTATTCCTTGTTGTTGAAACTCGTCACTAGCTTAACGGACGTAAATGTAGGTATCCCGAAAGCCTTTCTCGCACTCTCTGCCACATGACGGATACTATCCGATTTACTGAATTTGAGCGCCAGAATCTGGCCGAACTCATAATCCAGGGCAAACCTTAACCTCAAAAGATAAATCTCAACTTTGTAGCTAGTCGCAAAAGTGCCGAACTCTATCACTTTTCTTGGTATAGGTTTCTGCCCCTCGGCGATACCGTACCATTTCACAAGCAATACCCACAGCTCTTCCGGAACTAGGACGAAGTCGTTGCCCTCAGTCAAATGCTCTCGTAGCTCGCCGTCTTCAGTGAGGATCGGGCTATTATCTATACACCCTGGGCGTTCTTCAATCATGTTGCTATCCGGCTCTTGATCTAATCCGACATAACTCCGAAAATTATGATACCACCGCGCATCTAGCACATACCATAAATCATTTGGCGATAGTGTCTTGGAAAGGAGTCTATATGTTATTTCCCGCTGCCGCGCCTTCTCGTCTTCGAGCAACTCCGCGGGCCCTTTCATTCTTCTTACGGATAACTGATCTAGTTTCAACAGCAATACATCAAACAGCTCTCACTCACACCAACACGTAACAACTTAAACAAATTTTCAGCTACACACGATATGGAGGCAGCGATGATACAACGGCACCTCAGCAGCTCGATCGATGAGTACTATCGACTGCAGTCAAGCGTTGATTCGATATTGTTTTGCTGCTCTAAGAAAATTATGTATATCGCAAGTCATCTGATCATTAAAATCCTTTGCTCTACATCAAGATGAACTTTTTCTAAAAATTAAAACATGCGAAACTTATCAGTAACAGAGAAAATTATTTCTTGCTTCATGCTGTTTTCCCTAAAAGTGTTTTCCTTACTGTTTAAATTAACTCTATAGTTTCAAATTCAAAATAGAATTTACCTATATTCACAGAAATTCTTGTTCTTCCCCAAAATTATATCTTTATTTCTGGAATAAACTATTTAATTACGTTTTCGTAAACACAAGTTATTAATTCTTTAAATAAAGCTAGGCATTAAACGTTCTGTATTCCTAAACCTTTTACAGTATTCGCTCAAACCGTCAACTGTTTTCTCGATAACTACAATGGTAACATTATTTTGTCGCAACTGAAATAAAAAAAGTTGAATTATTTGGAAGCTGCTTAATATTATGAAGTTGGTTAATCTTTAGTCGTCTGTATTGTTCAACGTTCGTTAAATCTTGTTAGCGCCCACACAACATGATTATTCTGTTATACAGTTACAAAAATTGATTAACAGTACCGGTATGGTATAAATTGCATTGTCTCGCGATGTGATCAGTTTTGTTTTGAATGTTATATTTTCACGTGGAAGTCCCGTTTGTTTCAGCATTGATAGCTTAGTGTATAATGTGTAGCTTACTGTCTGACCATGGCTCTTTACTAGTATGCGGTTTTGCCAGTCTACTTTCTAGCTCAGGGTATGATTAGTTCATCCGATATTATCGAGCGTTATTTTCTTTCATCACTATCATAATTATGTCCCTTCTTTTGCATAATGAAGTTAATAAATAGATGGAATCTTTGTTGTATTTTCGAGCTTTGGCATTGAAAGTGATAACTTTTTTTCCTTTTTTTTTTTGCTGTCATCACTCTCGACTGGTTTGATGCAATCCTCTATCCTTTCCTATCTTTCATCTCCAGTATCCCTTACAACCCAATTATACCTTCAATTATCTGCTTCATATATTCTAATCTCTGTCTTCTTCTGCAGTTTTTACATTCGACTGTTTCCTCTACTAACAAATTAACCAATCCTGCATGTCTCAAAATATGACCTACCATCCTGTCTCATCTTTCTGTAAGCTTCTTCCACAAACTTCTTTCCTCGCCCATCATTTCCAAAACTCATTCGTTTCGTACTTTATCCCTCCACTTAATTTTCAGCATAATTCCATAGCACCACATATCAAATGCTTCAATTTTCCTTCCGCTGTCTGGTATTCCTAAAGGCCATGCTTCGCTGCCATAAAGTGCTGTTCTTTCTGAGTCCTAGATTAATATTTGAAACTACATTTCTCTTTTTCATGAAGGCTCTTTTCGCTACTGCTATTCTGCTTTTAACATCATTCCTGCTTTGTCCATTAGTTGTAATTTTACTTCCTAAGTAGCAAAATTCACTAACTTCTGCCATCACATCTGATCCTATTTTTATATTTAATCTACTGTGATTGGTATCATTTCTGCTACATTTCAACACTTTTGTCTTGCTTTGTTTAATATTTAGTCCAAAATATTCCTTCGGTTTTTTGTTCATAATATTCAATAACTTCTCAGTATCCTAAATGTGTTCTACTAACAAAACAATCTCGTTAGCAAATCTTAGCATACTGATTTTTTTCTCCTTGATACATTATGCCACATTTAAATCTTTCTTTCACTTCCACCATTGCTTCTTCTATATACAAGTTGGATATTAATGGAGACAGACTACAACCTTGTGCTACACCCTTTTTAACTGAAGTATGTGTCTTATGATTCTCTACTTTTATTATAGCTACTTGATTCTCATAAAGTATTCTTCTATCTTGGTATTTTAGACCAGACTTATTTAAAATTTGCAACATCTTGTCCCACCAAGATTATCAAAGGCTTTTTCTAAATCAACAAACGCCATAAAAGTATCTTTGTTTTTCTTGATCCGCCCTTCAAGTATTAATCTTTAATTTAATTTAATTTTAATTGCAATGGAGCACAGGCTCCGGTGGCAATTTCCCTAAACACCCATCTTCCCCCTATCCTGCACCTACCTACATTTGCCCTCTACAAATTTTATCTTTAAATTCTTTCAAAGTTTTCGGTAAATTATTCATCATTTCTCTTGGTAACTCATTCCAATCCCTGACACCCTTACCTAAAAAAGAGAATCTTCCTACACCCTTGTGCCTGAAATCGAGTGCCAGCTTGTGGTCATGGTCATCTTTTAAAGACGGAATTGCTTCCCTTTTACCGTGATTTTTCCTAAACCCAAACTGATATTCACCTATTATCTCTTCTACTGCCCTTTCCATGCTGTATATTATTCTGGTCAATAATTTTGAAGAATGTGATTTTAGACTTATAGTATGATAATTCTCACATCTGTCAGCTTGTGCTTTATTTGGAAGTGTGAAGATGATATTTTTATTAAAATCAGTGGGAATCTCTCCTGTTTCATAACTTTTTGATGTAAGTTTGAATAATCTTTGTGTTCCTTCCTCTCCTAGATATTTCAGAAGTTCTGTAGGAATCTCGTCAATTCCAACTGCCTTATTTGATTTCAAGTCATTCAAAGCTCTAAGTTCTGTCCTCAAAACAGGATCACCTAAGCCATCAATGTCGACATCAACTTCTTTTTCCACTTCACAATTGTTCAAATCATCTCCACCTTACAGTTTCTTTATGTGTTCCTTCCATCAGTTAGCTCTATCTGCTGAACTTAGAAGAGGTTTCCCATTGGCAACTTTAATGTTTATACCTTTCTTCTTCATTTCCCAAAAATTCTGTATGATCTTCCTATATGCCACATCTACTTTACTTATGACCATTTCCTTTTCTACATCTTCACACTTTTCTTGCAGCCATCTTTCTTTCTTTTCTGCTTCTCTGCGACTTGTACCAACTGTGTAATGCACATTAGTTCCTTGGTAATTAATGATAGTAATTAAAGAACAAAGGGGTACATGTAGATGATTACCAATTTAAGTTATTTTCAGCAGTTAAACCAATTGGATCAAGTTTTCATCACGATACAGTGACTATTACTGTGCGTGATTTCACCCATTTAAAGTTGATACTCAACACTGAAAGATATGCCAAACAGTGAGCTTGGACAGCTGATATTGTATGTAAATAATCACAATATGTTGTGATTATAGTATTATAGTTACTATTTTATTTTGAGTTTATTAGTGTACTGAAGCAAAAACAAAGTATTAGTTTTTTTGTGTTGCAGTTTTTTTTTTATTTTTTAGGTGGAAAAAAATCTCAAAACATTAAATAGTTACAGATAAAGGTACCACAAAAACTAAATAAACAGACACGTGTAAAACACCATTAAAACATTGAAAGTTTTGTTGGAATTTTCAGATGCTATGGTCAACACTATTGGTAGAAGAATTTAGTGTTACATGGAAGAGAAAAGATTAATTTCACCACAAGTAATGAAGTGGGGAAAATTCTTCTTTTGTTTGTAAGGGCATTGGAATTGAAATAAATTATCAAGAGAAAGACTGAATTTGTAAAAGGCAAAAGTCAATGGGTGATGAATTGTACTCAAAGTATTTAAGATTAAATACAAAACATTTAAATAGATAAAATACGTGTACAAAAATTGTCATCACAGTATGTTTTCATTCACAATTAAAGTAAAAAATAACAGTTGGCATGGCTTATCTGTGACATTCAGGCAGATTGGGAATGTTTATTGTGCCAGAAATGTGAATGGTGTAAGCAGAATCAATACACCAAACTGGGGGTTCTATCAGAATATTTTTTTTTTTTTTTTTGACAGAATGTGATGGTTTTAACACAACAGTTAGGAGTAGAACTTAAAATCAGTTATCGATCATTATGGAGTTGATGCTGTAGTAATTTCACTATGTACTTAATTTTGCATTGCACAAATTTTCACCTTAAATTTTTTCAGTGTTAACGCAATGGAGATTTTTACTGTGTATCAACTTTATAAAATGGTCTTGAGCCTACTTCCAGAAAGTGTATTAATTTGATGCCCCTGGTTGACACATTGCTACAAATTATTTACCCCGCATCCATGCATTATTAAAGTATTCCTTATACATGGCTAGTCAAAATGATTGCAAAAATTACTACATCTTTATTATTTGACATATACTTACAAGATTACACAGGTATATAAACAAACTGTGAAAGTTTTTTTGAGTGTCTACAGATGCACAATATGTGCACCTTTAGTGACTCTGCTCACATCAAGTATATAATCGAGTTCTTCCCATACTCGATGCAGCATGTCTCTGTCAATGAGAGCAAATGCATTGGTGATGCGAACCCGCAGGTCTGGCAGATCAACTGGTACTGGTGGCACGAACACTGTGTCTTGTACGAAACCACAAACAAAGAAGTCGCAGGGGGTTAGGTCAGGGGAGCGAGGAGGCCATGACATCAGCTGACGATCAGCATCCCCAGCACGACCAATCCATCTGTTTGGGATCCTGGTGTTTAGGAAATTACGGACAACTAGAGAAAAGTGGGGTGGAGCACCGTCCTGCTGGAAAATGAAATCTTCACTGTTAGCTTCCAGAAGTGGCATGAGCCAATTCTGAAACATTTGCAGGTAGATTTTCCCTGTGATCTTCACCTCGTTAAAAAAAAAAGGCCCATAAAGTTTCTTTCGAGATATCGCGCAAAACACATTCACTTTGGGAGAGTCACGAACATGCTGCACATAAAGCATGGGGGTGTTCGGTCCCTCAAATGCGCACATTGTGCCTGTTTACTTTGCCACTCACATGAAAAGTGGCCTCATCACTAAACACAATATATTTGCTCTCATTGACAGAGACATGCTGCATCGGGTATGAGAAGAACTCGATTATAGATTTGATGTGTGCAATCACTAAAGGTGCACATATTGAGCATCTGTAGACACTCAAAAAAACTTTCACAGTTTGTTTATATATCTGTGTAATCTTGTAAGTATATGTCAAATAATATATCTGTAGTAATTTTCTTAAATCACTGCAATCATTTTGAGTAGCCCTGTATAAGTCTAGTTTTTTATTCACCTGCTTCCTGTATTTCAATGCCTCCCAACACAGCTCCGCTAACATGTCTGTCGCAAAGTGTTTTTCTGTGGTAAATCCACAGATTAATTTAACTGCCCTCATTTGCAATCCATTTGATTCTTGTGCTAGATGCTCATAATGTGGATCATATACCATTCCTTCTGATTCTAGTAAGGTTATGTACCTTATTTTTTTTTCTGTACTATCATAGTCTCTCCCAAAAACATGCAGGTATTCAAAACTTCCCCATCAACCTCCTAAGTGTACTAGTCTGCTTTTTTTCAAATTACTTAATTTAATTGCAATGGAACATATGCCTTGGTGATGATCAATTTTTATCATAAGTTGCGTTCGAATTTATTGGAGAATATGCGAAAAAATTTAAATTTCGAGTGCAATGAAATACTTCTTCCGCCAACCTATTTAGGCCGTAATGACTGGAGGGATAAGATTAGAGAAATAAGATACTGTCCAGATGCTTTGATGTATTCCTTCTTTCCTCGCGCTATTCGGGATTGGAATGCGCGGGTTTAGGATTGGTGCTTAGCACCCTCTGCCACCCACAATGTTTGTGACTTGCAGAGTATGGATGTAGAAGTAGATTTAGTATAGGACCCACATTTTGGGTATCAAAAACTGGAGTTGGATGGGGTGCAAAGGAGGGCAGCTAGATTTGTCTGTGGAAATTACTGCAGAACACAATCAGTAACTGATATGATAAAGGAGCTGGGTTGGGAGTCATTGGAGGGTGAAGAGAGTGCTGGGAGTGTATAAGGCGTATACTGGCGATGAGGCCTGGATGGATATTGGTAGAAGAATTAGGAGAAGGGAAGAGATGACCATGACCACAAGCTGACACTCGATTTCAGGATCAAGGGAGGGGGATAATTTTATTTTTTAGGTAAAGAAGACAGGTATTGGAATACATAACTAATGAAATTAATAAATAACTTACTAAAAATGCTGAAAGATTTTAAACTTAAAATTCATGAAGGCTAAAAGTAGATGGGTGGTGAAATTTTATGCTCATAGGGTTTAAGATACTAAAAATATAATGTTAAGAAAGGGGTAAATAGGTGAATTGCCACTAGAACATGTGTTTAATCAAAATTATTATTATTTTATTATTTTTTACTGTTTCATGTTAGTTATTCTTTGATATCATGAATATTTTCCCATATCTTATGCCTGAAATCGAGTTCCAGCTTGTGGTCATGGTCATCTTTTCCCTTCTATGCAATACTTTTAATTCTTACACCAATATCTTTCCATGCCTCATCACAAATATATGCCTTGTACTCGCCCATGACTGTCTTCACCCTCCTCCTGTCTTCCAAAGAAACCAGCTCTTTTATCATATCTCTTACTGATTGCATCCTGCGTTAATTTCCAGAAACAAATCTTGCAGCCCTTTTTTGCACCTTCTCCAACTCCTGTATTTGATACGCAAAATGTGGGTTCCATACTACACCACCATATTCAATGGACTGACCTAAGTTTTGTAACTCAATTCCTTTACATCTCTGGTCTGTCCCCTCATCACTCTCTCCAACAAGTGCAGGATTTTGAAACCTTTTCCTACCACCTGTCCAATGTGTCGTGACCAGTTGAGCTTGTTATCAAATGTGATGCCAAGGTATTTATATTTCAAGTCTTCAACAAGCAATTTTTCCCCCATCTTGTAGTCATAATCAACCTTCAGTATTGTATCTAATAAGCTGAAACTTCTTTGCATTTATCTTCATCCCATATTGACCTAGCGAGATATTCTGTCCAGTTCACCCTGCAACTGTTCAGTCCGCTACTATTTTGATCCTATTGCATAGCGTTATTTAATATATAAATAACCAAACTTTTGCTAGTAAACCACTAATACTATCATTCATTACAAAATTAGGAAGATATAAAAAAGTATATATACATATGTATGCAAAGTTACTGCAATTTTGTAAAATTGTGATCGGTTTACATGTGAATTGCTAATCACAGAAAAGCCACAATTTCCACATTTCTAAATTTTACAGGAGAGCCAAAAAACTGAATACAACCTGACATTTGATAATTTTTTGTTTGTTTATATTTTATTGTCATGTAACTAGGCAACCTATAATTACACGTGCTTTAAAAAAGTTCCAAACATTGCATCACAAAGCTGTGGGAAGTTTTTTTTTTTTTGTGTTGTGGTCATGTCCCCTTTCTCCAGTAAACAATATTTTAAAGAGAAACTGTACGGGAATAAGGTAAAAATGCAAATTTTAATAAAAACTCATTTTATTACCAAAGAGATACAGTAAATACAAGGTTAAAGTTATCATTCATTGTCAATTTTGTCCAAAGATGCCGTGTTAAGGTGGCCATACACGATCGCTCCATCCGACCAAATGGAGCGACGCCACTCCATTATCGCGTCCTGTGATGACGTGGAGTGATAGGATTATTTGGATATCCGGTCAGTCCAATATCCTTCAGTTTCTTCCATCATGCCAACCACGTGGAGCTACACCAAGCCATCACTCCAGTCGGCTCGTGTGTGGCGAAACCAAACACTTCTCATTCTGTCACCGACCACCGAGCAGACATCAGTGCCTTGAGTGGACTATGCAACATTGTACCATTTCTTTTTTGTTTTGAATCTGCTATAGAAATATTTGTTTTGCTACAAGTCAAATATTATTTTGAATGTAGAATTGAAAATAATACAGTTTTAAAGATTATTAAGTAACAACTATTTTCTTTTTTTACTTTTTTTTTTTTTTAATAATGTTGTCTCAATAAGACTTTGTGCTGGAGATAATTGAGAAGGATTAAGAATTTACTATGCTTGTGGGATCTCTAATCCTGACTACCATGACAAAATATAAATAAGATGTGGCAATAGTCAATTGATAATATTATTTAAAAATAAAGACATAAACAGTGTTGAAAAAGAAATTCTTTGCGGTCTTGTTTTTAAAAAGATCATAAAAAAGATTAATTTTATATGAGCCTACTTGTTTAAATATGATGTTTTTAAATAGTATGTTGTTTTACTACATTTGACGTACCTGTCACTATTTTCAGCCTGCTAAACCTTTTAAATCTGTTTTATAATCATTTTGTAATATTTTTAAAAGTTTTCGTAATATCACAGAGCTTATTTTTCATAATTTCATACTTTTTTTGGATGTTTATTTAATTCTCAGGATTTTTATTCAGTATTCGATAGTTTTGATATGCTTTAAAATTAATTCGGGCTCATTTTATTTAGTACTTGGCATAACTAGATTGTTGTATAGCAAATTGACAACCTATTGTTGTTTGCTTTGCCTACTTTTTTTATTGTCGTGGCTGACTGGAGTGATGGAATGATCGTGTTTGTGCTACGCTTTTGGATGTCATCCATACGGATGACATCCAAATGGAGCGAACGTGTATGACCACCTTTATATGCTATGAAATGATGGGATTCCAAAACTCCATCAGGTATGTAAACCAAAGTTTTCCTTACTTTTAAAAATTATTTATGGGCACGAGTGTAGGCTTTCTTGGTAGGTAATTCCAATGGCTTAGCTGTGCTTAGAAGCTTAAAAATGTCCATTGTCAATCAATAAGTCGTTATGGGATACGATCCAAAGCCTTTGACTGGCTTCGCTCGTATTTATCTGACAGGCATTTACAAGTACGAGTGATTGGTCATTTGTCGAATGAGTACATTGTTACCTCTGGGGTACCACAAGGTTCCCATCTAGGAGCTATCCTATTTAGCATATTCATAAACGACATTGCTGAGAAATTTAGTCCGAGTATCTGCTATTCGCTGACAACATGAAGATCTTCAGTGTGTAACTGGCAGTCTGTGAATTGGGGTTTCAACTGAGAGTTTTAGTATTTTATTCAGTGAAGAATGTTATAAGTCGCTTGTAGTGGGAGTGCATAGCGAGCGAGATGCTCACATCCATGGAAGTGCAGACTTGCAAGTTCGGCAGTCCAACATCTGCAGCGCAGCGTAGTGCGTAAGCATGTACAGTGCACGTGATAGTTCATGCACAAATACTCTTGCGTGGTATGATCTCGTCCTATTCTATTCGGTGATTGACGATTCTGCCAGCAGCTTTGTAGAAAGCAAGACGTAAGTCTTTTCTGTGTCTTCGGCACTGACAAAGCCATCCTTTGCCTATTCTTGCCTCATTTAGTTCGTCATTGGGCAGATAAAATATGTTAGATAAATTATTCAGTCCGTGTAACTTAAATGAGTTGTTTGCCGTTGTTTGTAATAATGTTGTAATGCCTCATGATAATAGTATTTGGGAATGAAGTGTTTACATTCGGGATCGTTAATTATTCAGTTATTCGTGTAATAATTCAGTAAAGCCTTGTTTCAGTTATATTCGTATGAAGAAGCTAGTAATTCATTTAGTAAGTTGGTAACATTGTAGCCATGCATGCGTGTCTAGTCCTTACAGCATAACGTTAGACAGATTAGCGGATAAATGTATGGTTAGGCTTTTATAATTAAAGTATGTTTAAATTATCCGTTGTGTCGCCTCCGTCATTTACAGTCGTTAGGTTAGATCCCAAGTTATTTCAGATAATTATGTGGAAGAGTTTGTGATATATCGGCAAGGTAAGAACTATAATAAATATATCACTGTTAGAGCAATTCGGGATTCCTGCTATATCAAAGATCGCCCTGGTGTCAAATATCCTTCCTGACAAATAACATCTTGGAGCCCACAAGTAGATAATCTGTTATAATCTGGAAGAGGAACAGGCTAAAATCCTAACATGCTTCTAAGAACACCTCCAAATCAATCATAATGCCCCACACGGCCATACTAACCTCCTTATCACATAAACCCACCACAAGATCAATATACAGTGATCTTGACATTGATATTCTTCAACAAGATATTTCCGAGTTAGAGGTATGGTATCAGGTAAATAAGTTGCACGTTAACATAAAAAATGTGCTATCATGGTCAAGGGCGTATCCAGGATCAGAACTAGAGGGGGGCAGGATTTGAACTGGGGGGGGGGGGCAACTCATTTTGGTTTCGAGGAAGTGGGTGGGGGACTGAAACATGACATTACAAAATCAAACTCAAACCTATTCAGGAAACTATTTTTATCATTGATTAATATAGTAACCCAACTACTTAATCAAAGGACCTACTATGTAGTTAATTAAGATTGTAAGTCAGTTAGTTTTTATGTAAACATTAATTGTCTCGGATTTTCAATTTCAATAATTTTGTTTGTCAATATGTCATGGTGTTCTTTCACGAAATTTCGATCCACACTCATCAGACATAATCCAGTCAATCTTTCTCTCCCAAAGTGCTCCTGAACTAGTTCTTCACTCTTCGAAGCGTACTGAAGGCAACTTAATTTTTCTTCTAGTGGGGGGGGGGGGACAGCAGCCCCCCTCTGCCCCTCGCTGGATACGCCCATGATCATGGAGTCTTCTCAACGTCACAACCTGCTGTATATTAACTACTCATTATGTGGTCAAAATGTGGAAATAGTAAACACAATAAAAGACTTGGGAGTGATGATTGATGATAGTCTTACTTTCTCTGATCATATTAACTACGTAACTCTGAGCGTTTTGTGTCCTGAGATTCATATGCAGATCTGGGAAGGAATTCAAAAACGTTAATTCACTGTTTCGACTTTGTCAAACCATTACTGGAAAATGGTAGTATTGTCTGGTCACCATTTTCAGATCAATAAATTAACTGTGTAGAAAAAGTTGAGCGTAAGTTCCTGTTACACTGTCCTCATGATGAAAACATTACAGACGTGTGAGATGTGTATCACTATTATAACATTAACAGCCTACGAAGTCAGAGGCAATTGACAGACCTATGCTGCTTCTAAAAAGTTAAATTAAATTGCAATGGAGCGCCTGCTCCGGTTGCAATTTCCCTACACACCCATCTTCCCCCTTTTCTGCATCCACCTACATTTGCCCTTTACAAATTTTAACTTTAAATTCTTTCAACGTTTTTGGCAAATTATACATCATTTCTCTAGGTAACTTATTTCAATCCCTGACACCCTTACCTAAAAAAGAGAATCTTCTCACACCCTTGTGCCTGAAAACGAGTGCCAGCTTGTGGTCATGGCCATCTTTTCCCTTCCACGCATTACTTATAATTCTTGCACCAATATCTTTCTGTGCCTCATCACCAGTATACGCCCTGTACACTCCCATGACCCTCCTCATCCTCCTCCTGTCTTGCAATGAATCCCATTCCAACTCCTTTATCATATCCATCACTAATTGCATTCTGCGATAATTTCCAGAAACAAATCTAGCAGCCCTTTTTTACACCCTCTTCAACTCCTGTATTTGATACGTTAAATGAGGGTCCCATACTACACTACCATATTCAAGCAATGGTCTGACGAAAGTTTTGTAACACAATTCCTTTACTTCCCTTGTACATTCCCTCATCACTCTCTCCAACAAGTGCAGAATTTTGAAACCTTTTCCTACTACCTGTCCAATGTGTCCTGCCCAGTTAAGCTTGTTATCAAAAGTAATGCCAAGATATTTACATAGATATTTCAAGTCTTCAGCAAGCAATTCTTTCCCCACCTTATATTCATAATTAACCTTTTGTTTTTTATTTGTGTATCTAAATTTACTATACATAAAACACGCTCAATTATACATTATTTATTTTATCTAGTAGTGTCGCTTTCATGTAGACAGCATAATTTACTTCCGTGTACTCACTGCACCATTTGGAAATTAAATTTTAAATTGTTTTGTTGAAGTCACTTTAATTTCACATAATTGACAGGAAAGAACTCTTTCATCTGTACTAAAATACTCCTATCCAAATTCCCTTAAATAACTGTGTAACTCCCACTTTCAGAACATTTTGTTTTCGGCATGGTGGTACTCGCTGATCCACTGCAGATTTAACACTGGCTGAGGATTATTTTCAAAGGCTTTTCATTGAGACATTGATTGATGCAGATCAACACAGAAATACTGCTGCTGCATTGTTGAGATTAAAAGACGGGCGGACCATTAACGTTTAGAGAGTGACAATAATGCATAACTTTAATTCATGACTGGTAAATGCTAAAAATAAAGAGAAGTAGAGAACCTATGTACTACAATAGGGAAGTGAGGAGGTTAAAGAGGTTGGCAAGAAGAGAACATAACAGAGTTAAGTGACAGCAGGGTAGTAGAGAATATTTAAAACAACTAAACAAGGACTTAATAACAGCAAAGAAAATGGCTAAAGAGGTGTTTATGAAGAGTATTGTCAGTGCAGGAGGACCATTGACTGATGCATCTAGAAATTTCTTTGGCTATATCAGGAAACTGAGGGGAAGGGAGGGTGTAGAGACACTTATAGATAAGGATGGAGAAGAAGTTACTGACGATTTGAAAAAGGCAGAGATTTTGAGTAACTGGTTCAGCGAAAGCATTAGGGACAATGAATCAGAAACAGGAGGGTGTAATTCGGAGAACGAGCTTAACAACACAATTAGAAATTATGATAGTAAAAAATTTGATATCCATCCTGAGGAAATCATGAAGGAAATAAGAAAGCTGAAAAAATAAATAAATAAAGGGGCTGGTGAAGATAATATTACTACAGATATCTTAAAGATAGCCGGATGTGACATTGTACCTTATCTTGAAATATTATTTAAATTGAGTCTAGACACTTGTTGCTTACCACAGGACTGGAAAAGTGCAATAGTAATACCGGTACATAAGGGAGGAGTGAAAAATAAGGTTGAGAATTACATGCCAATCAGTTTGACATCAGTGGTACGTAAATTAATGGAAAGATTGATATGCAACCACATCAGAAATATATGTGAGGAACGTAAGTGGTTTTCAAGCAGAGTAAGCCATAAAATGGTAATAAATAAGGTAAAAACCATTGGAGTGGATAAGAAAGTCATTTGCTGGGTAGAAGAATTTTTAAAAGGTAGAAAACAGAAAGTCAGGGTAGGAAATGTAGTATCAAAAGAAGTTGAAGTAAAAATGGGTGTGCCACAGGGTAGTGTATTGGCACCATTGCTATTCATTATTCTAATGAATAATTGTGTTGATTGTTTACTATCTGAAATTAGATTGTCTGCAGATGAAATAATGCTGTATAAAAGAATCAAAACGATAGAGGATAGTAAACAGTTGCAGGGTGATCTGGACAGGATATCTAGTTGGGTTGGTAAACATGGAATGAAGATAAATGCAAAGAAGAGTCAGCTTATTAGATACTCAAATAAAAAACAAAAGGTTAATTATGAATATAAGGTGGGGAAAGAATTGCTTGCTGAAGACTTGAAATGTAAATATCTTGGCATTACATTTGATAACAAGCTTAACTGGGCAGGACACATTTTCAAAATTTTGCACTTTTTGGAGAGAGTGATGAGGGGATGCACGAGAGAAGTAAAGGAATTGGGTTACAAAACTTTGGTAAGACCATTGCTCGAATATGGTAGTGTAGTATGGGACCCACATTTTGAGTATCAAATACAGGAGTTGGAGAGGGTGCAAAAAAGGGCTGCTAGATTTGTTTCTGGAAATTATCGCAGAATGCAATCAGTGACAGATATGATAAAGGAGCTGGAATGGGATTCATTGGAAGACAGGAGGAGGATGAGGAGGGTAATGGGAGTGTACAGGGCGAATACTGGCGATGAGGCATGGAAAGATATTGCAGTAGGTATGAAAAGTAGTTCATGGAAGGGAAAAGATGACCATGATCACAAGCTGGCACTCGATTTCAGGCACAAGGGTGTGGGAAGATTTTCTTTTTTAGTTAAGGGTGTCAGGGATTGGAATGAGTTACCAAGGGGAATGATGAATAACCTACCGAAAATGTTAAATGAATTTAAAGTTAAAATTTGTAGAGGACAAATGTAGGTGAGTGTAGGTAGGGGGAAGTTGGGTGTGTAGGGAAATTGCCACCGGAGCCTGTGCTCCATTGCAATTAAATTAAATTAAATAAATTAAATCATAATTTCTTCTCATCTATATCTAATGAATTCCCGGTACTATTAAAAAATTACCAGATTTTTCTTCAATATATGACCACAAATGTTATAGTAATATGACCAAAACTAGGAAAGTGGCCTAAATATGCATTTATATGCTGTATAAAATATAACTAAATACAATCAGAAATGTTGAATCAGTGTTTAATTCAGCATTACAGGTCAAAAAGAAGGCAGGAAAAAAATATGACTTGTCTTAAAGATCAGAGCCCTAATGATAACATTAGCAACCTCTGAAGTTGGAAACAATTCACAGAGCTATGCTTCTTCTACAAAGTTGTCAATGGTATTATTGATTCAGCAGAAATACTCGAGCAATTCCTGTTTTATTGCTCTAGGATAGATCTTTGAACAAGAAGACTGCTGGATGCTGTCAAACCCAACAGAAACTATATTGGTTTTGGACCATACCATAGAATAGTAAGTCTGGTTAACTTACATGCTATCAACATCAACTTCTTTGGAGGATATCATGCTGGACTGATCTGCAACATTCAAAGACTTTCATATGTTATTTTTTTGCTGTGGTCAGTCTTTAGACTGGTTTGATGCAATCCTCCATCCCTTCCTATCCTGTGTTAACCTCTTCATCTCTACATACCCCTTACAGCCCACGTCCTCAATTATCTGCTTCATATATTCTAATCTCTGTCTACCTCTACAGTTCTGTTCCCTCCACTAACAAATTAACCAGTCCAGCATGTCTCAAAATATGACCTACCAGCCTGTCTCTTCCTTCCGTAAGCTTCTTACCCTAACTTATTTCCTCACCAATCATTTCCAAAACTCGTTCATTTCTTACTTTGTCTGTCCACTTAATTTTTAGCATTCTTCTGTAGCACCACATTTCAAATGCTTCAAGTTTCTTTCTTTCCGGTATTCCTAAAGTCCATGTTTCGCTACCATAAAGTGCTGTGCTCCACACAAAGAGTTTTAAAAAGTTCTTTCTAATTCCTAGATCAATATTTGAAACTAAAAGGTTTCTCTTTTTCATGAAGGCTCTTTTTGCTAGTGCTATTCTGCTTTTAACATCATTCCTGCTTCAGCCATCGGTTGTAATTTTACTTCCCAAGTAACAGAATTCACTTACTTCTCCTATTGCATCCGATCCTATTTTTATATTTAATCTACTAGTATTGGTATAATTTCTGCTACATTTCATCATTTTTGTCTTGGTTTGATTTATATTCAGTCCAAAATCTTCCTTCAGTATTTTGTTCATGCCATTAAGTAACTTCTCAATATCCTCAGCCCTCTCTGCTAACAAGACAATGTCATCAGCAAATCATAGCATACTGATTTTTTCTCCCTGAACACTTATGCCACATGGAAATTTTTCTTTGACTTTCTTCATTGCTTCTTCTACATACAAGTTGAATATTAACGGGGATAGACTACAACCTTGTGTCACACCCTTTTTAACTGATGCATGTCTCTCGTGATTATCTACTTCATATGTTATATGTTGATGTTAAGTATTATTTCTTTATGAACAAAGCCGATTGGAGTATAAATAAATAAATAAGCCTCCATCTGAATAGTTTTTTTGACTTGAATTTGCTTTGGATGTGCTTACATTGATGTTACACCTAGGGTTGGTAACCCTAAAAGGGACCTACAGTTTAACGTGGAATCTGTCACATAACCTTACATATGTCAGTATACTTTCAAAACCAGTTTAAAGGGTCCTTGACACACTTAAAACCATCAGCAGATAGTTTTAGAAGCATTTTCCTGTAATTTGGGAGTCAGAAAAAATGTTAGTAAGGAGAGTTTGACCTATTTTAAAAGTTTTTGAAAGTACTACAAAAAAAGTTAAAATTTTTTAGAAGCCTTTTTTTGACCACATTCATTTTCAGAGGTGTAAAATGAGATGACAATTCATATTAGGTCTAACTTGCATTTTATAAAATTGTATTAAAGAGATATCGTGAACTTGATGATTTTGCAAGCTCATGGAAAATATTGCACAAGAAACTTTTTCACCTAATTTTCAAGGTACAGCTCAGATTCAGAGCTCAAAATTTTCGTCATAAAATATGCAACATATGAAAAGATAGAGTCAATAACTAACAGGAAAGTATGTTTTTTAGACAAAATAAGAGATTTTGCTGTCTTTGCAATTCAACATTTCTGCAGATATTCGGACCTGAGGACACAGAAATGACATTTAGATTAAAGAGGAGCTTTCACTGAACACTTGGAGTGATTTTTGTAAAGATTCTGACAAATTACAAATCTGAAGTGCTCTGGTGCTCTTCACATTACAGGGAAGCTGTGCCAGACGTGAAGGTTGCATTATGGAGTTACGAAAATTCACGCTGAGACAGGGATTCGAACCAAGGACCTCCAGTCAGATGCCTTAACCACTGAGCCACCAGGCTGCTGAAGTTATTTTACTAATAAGTTAATATAATAATAGTTTATATATTAATAGTTTTACTATAAATATTTATGGAATTCTAAATGCCTACTCTAATTCTTTACATGTGTTTAATTTTAACAGTAACTTCAAGTTCTTCAAATACTCAAGGCAGGTATAAAGCCATACTATAGTGTGAAGGGAGAAGTATCTTTTGTAAGCTAATCATAACTTGTCATTTTTTTTCTCATTAGCAGTTTACAACATATTGACAAGAGCTAACAATGAACTGAAAGGCAATCAGTCACTTGCCTAAAGTAATTTTGAGAAACATTGGAAATTCATATTATGGGCATTCGGAACGAGTATTGAACCTGTTTGCACCCAAATACCAGGACTGGATTAAAACTCTGCCCTTGCATTCGGGAGGACGCCAGTTCGAATCTCCATCTGGGCATCCAAATCACTCCAGGCGAAGGCCGAGATGCTTCCTTAAAAAAGGCCATGGCAAAATTCCTTCCCACTCCTTGTCTGCAGTCTCATCCCGCCTCTAATGATGTCGATTAGATGTAAAACCATAAGTAAAAAAAAAAAAAAAAGAACCATGATTGGATGTTAACAGGGATCAACCAGACTTGGTTTATTCATTATTCCTTTTATTGTAATTTACAATCAGTTTCAACAGTTGCTCTCACTGAAAATAAGGCAGGACAGGGGAAAGCAACCCATCACTTACCACAGACAAAGGCAGGAGAGCCAGACGAACACAAAAGAAAACAAAACCAAAAATAAACCACACTTCACAATATTTTGGTTTGTGACCTCAATCATGGGAGGGGTGAAGCATACGGTAGGGGGAGGACCTATCATATGAATCAATCAATCATGTAACAATAGGGAGGAATGGGGCTTCAATTGGTGGAGGGGGAAGTTGAGCAATGTTAACTGTGGAACAGAATAATATCTGTAATGATGAATTGAGCTAAAATAAATCTGAACTGTTATTAGAGTAAGTAAATTAAGAAATGTATACAAATATATGTTCAAAAAATTATATAAAATATTTATATTTATCTTATATACAAAAATGAATGTTTGTTTGTATGTTGATCTTCTATGGGTTCCGATACCATTCATTCCATTAAGATGAAACTTTATCGTGTGTACGCGTGTGAAGGTTTCTGACAAAATAAATAAATTAAAAAAATCACCCCCTCTTCCCCTTTACAGCCCTTAATTTTATACAAACCCTCAATTTTTATCCAATTTCGATGGAACTTTGCACACATGATCTTTAAAATAAACCGAAAAATACTGTCAACATTTGGTTTTCAGTAACCCAGCCCCTCTCCCCCACCCATAATTTTTGATAATGTTTTTTATACACACCCACAATTTTTATCCAACATTAATGGAGCTTTTCACACGTATACTTTAAAACAAACAGAAAAGAATTGTCTATATTTGGTTTACAATAGTCCAACCACGCTTCCCCTTTACTCCCAACCATCTTAATTTCAAAATTTGTTTATAGAATCTCACAGTTTTTATCATATTTTTGATGGAACACTGCACACGTATACTTTAAAACAAAGAGAAATGTATTGCCTACATAGAGATGTGCATTATTTGAAATACATGTATTTAAAATGCAAATACAAAATACCTATTTTTATTTTGTATTTAAAATACTTTTGTTTAGAAAGCATTTTGTATTTCATTTGAAGTACTTTTTCAAACATATTTTCTATTTGAAAAATACAAATTACTTTCCTTAGTTTTTCATTTTGACAGTACCAGTATATTTCATGAGTATTGATTTATTAACTCATTCAGACTATTGGAAACATTAACAAACAGAAGTTAGATAAGAACTTGGTCTTACACAAATAACGATGAGTTTGACAATATTGACTCATTTGATGATGCCGTTACCGACTTGCATCTTGTGATTATTTTGTTAGTCGTTTTTATGCCAGGTTTGGTCACTTATCTACATTTTGCAAGATATGTGGAAAAACTCTTAAGGGAAGTGTTAGTGCTAGTACAAACTTCTTGAATAAAATAATAGCAATTGAATAGGTTATATTAGTTTGTTATTCTTGTTTTGTAGCACCAGTACCAAAAGTTATTCTGGTCTGAGACCAAGTGCCAAACATGTTAAAATTTTTATTTGTTTTCATTTAATATATTTGTGCTGGTAGTAAAATAAAAAAAGAGACAAAAAAGTACAAATTATGCATTTTTTTGTTCTTCGTTGTTAAGATCATGCTGACAGTTCAGGAGAGTATGGTAAACTCAGATCTCAACATACAAAGAAGAGAAATTGTGTTTTTGGCACTTCGAAAAAATGAAACATACCACTCTTGCAACTATCTTACCGAATTCAATTGATTTTGACACACATGGACTGTGAAAAATGATTCATTTAGGGCTCTAATCGCAGTTATCAAGCCCACCAAACATGATGTGCCGTCTCACTTGAAATAAAAAAAATTGCTGAAGAATCAATGGAATACAAGTAAAATACAAAAATTAGCTGTAAAAGTGACTGATTTTTTATGCAACATGGCAGATATTTTTCCAAGGGGTGCTATCTGGGTGTGTCTGTTTAACATATTGTAACATATTAGAAAGAAAAGGTTCCTACACTTTCTTCCTGAAGATTTAAAAGGCTCTCGTGCATTTAATAAAGTAGCGAACTGATTGTTGACATACTTTATGAGTTAGATTCCAAATTATCAAAAATTGTTAAATTGTGAAATAAAAATCCAAAAGTAAAATAGGTGTTCCTATGTACATGTTTGGCATGTTCTGCTCTAGTAGAACAAGGGAGGCCTCAAAGACTGAACATGAAGGATGTCTTCTCTGAATAAGTAGTGGTGTTAAAATCTGTGAATTAAGTGAAATAAATTACATGCATAATAAATGAACAAAAAAGTATTTTATTTTAATAAAAGTATTTTTAAAATACTTATCTTGCATTTTATATTTAAATACTAACATTTGAAACCATTTTATATTTTGTATTTCAAATAGAAAAACAAGAAAGTATTTGCATTTTGTATTTACACACTATTTTATACATTCTCAGCATACAATAGGTTTACAAAAAGCTAGCCACTCTCACCCATCACCCTTCTCAAACAAAATTTACACAAGAAACCATTCAGTTTATCACGAATATCTGGAAAGTGGATTGTGACATTCCAATCAAAACGGATAACACATCAGAACTTTCATATCCAGCCTCCAAGCAGAAAAAGGACAGACAAAAAAATCTACTAGCTTTAAAGAAAAGCATCGCTGGATACTCTGATTTTACAGAAGATGGAAGATAGAAAATATTGTATAACCCAAAGCACCAAACAAACTTTTTCAATTTTAATTTAATGGATAAAAATCATTGTCTTTCAGTAATTAGCTACATGTTAATTTGTCTGTTTCCTATATGTGTACCCACTTAAGAAACAAAAATAGACATTGCAACATATGCCGGGCAAATCTAGTATCTGTACTAATATTATAAATGCTAAAGTAACTCTGTCTGTTTGTTATGTTTCTTGGGCTAAACGGCTACTCCAGTCGTGATGGGGTAGGAAATGTAGTATCAAAGCAAGTGCAAGTAAAAATGGGTGTGCCACAGGGCAGTGTATTGGGACCATTGCTATTCATTATTCTAATGAATAATTGAATTGATTGTTTACTATCTGAAATCAAATTGTTTGCAGATGACATAATGCTATACAAAAGAATCAAAACGATAGAGGATTGTAAACAGTTGCAGGGTGATCTGGACAGGATATCTAGTTGGGTTGGTAAACATAGGATGAAGATAAATGCAAACAAGAGTCAGCTTATTACATACACAAATAAAAAACAAAAGGTTAATTATGAATATAAGGTGGGGAAAGAATTGCTTGCTGAAGACTTGAAATGTAAATATCTTGGCATTACATTTGATAACAAGTAAACTGGGCAGAACACATTGGACAGGTGGAAGGAAAAAGTTTCAAAGTTCTCCACTTGTTGGAGAGAGTGATGAGGGGATGTACGAGAGAAGTAAAGGAATTGGGTTACAAAACTTTGGTCAAACCATTGCTCGAATATGGTAGTGTAGTATGGGACCCAAATTTTGAGTATCAAATACAGGAGTTGGAGAGGGTGCAAAAAAGGGCTGCTAGATTTGTTTCTGGAAATTATCGCAGAATGCAATCAGTGATGTATATGATAAAGGAGCTGGAATGTGATTCATTGCAAGACAGGAGGAGGATGAGGAGGGTCATGGGAGTGTACAAGGCGTATACTGGCGATGAGGCATGGAAGGATATTGCAATCGGTATGAAAAGTAGTGTATGGTAGGGAAAAGATGACCATGACCACAAGCTGGCACTCGATTTCAGGCACAAGGGTGTGGGAAGATTCTCTTTTTTTGGTAAGGGTGTCAGGGATTGGAATGAGTTACCAAGAGAAATGATGAATAATTTGCTGAAAACTTTGAAAGAATTTAAAGATAAAATTTGTTGGGGGTAAATGTAGGTGGGTGCAGGAGAGGGGGAAGATGGGTGTGTAGGGAAATTTCCACCGGAACCTGTGCTCCATTGCAATTAAATTAAATTTAATTTTAAAAATTTGACAAGGAGATGCTATTTGACATTAAGATGGACATGGGATACTATTTTATGTATAGATAAGAACATATTGTCATTAAATTATGAAAACTATCTGAACTGTGAAAGGCAAAACCATAATATCTATATGTTTTTGTAATGCGTGATATTAGAATGGCAGCATAGCACAGTGGTAACATGCTTGCTTCCTAAGGCCGGCATTGCACTGTAAAAGATCTTTGTCCAATATCTTTTATAAAACATTTTATCATATTTATTTTATCAAAGATATTTTATGGTATTTTTTCAGTCCCATTACACTATATAAATTTTTTGTCATAGTTCCTTGAAATGAATGAAGTAAACTTGTAAGCTTTTGCAGACGCAGTTAGTGCAGCTGTCACAATATGTATTTTATTGAAGATAAAGAAGAGAAGTAAACACATTTAGGTTAGACCGTGAGATTACGAGAGTGGTAAGTGTTGGGTCGTATTTCCCTATCCTTCCTTACTTTTAAATAAGTAGCTGGTGTGAATTGCTTCTGTAACTGTGTAAAAACTGAAATGAAGACAGTGAATATTAGTCTTTCACTAAAGCAATACTGAACTATTACAACAATGTGCATTATCTCTTCTTCCATAAAATAAAATGTAGAATCTATACTGTCTCTTATTGTTTGTGAAGGAGGGGGCGTGAGTCGTCAATGACAAGCTTATTACATGGAGCTGGGAGGGAATTCAGCTGTGGCCTATACAACCTTTTTCTTTTTCCTATGGCTTTATAACCTGTTGAGGTCATTAGAGGTGGGGACAAGGAATGGGAAGGAATTCAGCCATAGCATTTTCGATGGTACCATCTCTGCATTTGCCTGTAGTGATTTGGGGAAACCATATCTGGATGGCCGGATGGGGATTCAAACCCACGTCCTCCTGAATATGAGTGCTAGAATGTTACCCCTCACGATTTGTGGGAGGTTGAAATTCCTTCAAAACTTTGCTTATAACACTACACGTCTCAATGATAAACTATTGTTTCCAAGACTTTGTGGCACTATTGTGGTGGAAAATTCTAAACCATTGATGCTCTGACCACTAGCTAAAAAATATCAGGAAAATATGAGGATTCATGGCAGTAAAATCCTCATGTTTATGTCTTTTTGTGTGATTATAGTTTTATCCTCATCAACGTCAAGCTCATTACAGGCGGGATGAAACTGGAGACAAAGATTTTTTTATTTTATGCCGCGTCGACAGCTAAGGTCATTAGAGGCAAGATGGGACTGTGGACAAAGAACTGGAAGGAATTTGGCGATGGCCTTTTTGAAGGAAGCATCCCGGCATTTGCCTGGGGTGATTTGGGCAAACCATGGAAAACCCAAATCTGGATGCCCGGACGGGGATTCGAAACCGCATCCTCCCGAATGTGACGCCAGAATGTTAACCGTTCACCCACCACGCTCGGTGGGAGACAAGGAACGGGAAGGAATTCAGCCATAGCCTTTAAAAGGAAGCAAACCAGCTTTCAGCTGGAGTTATTTGTGGAAACCAGGAAAAACTCAAATCCAACAAGTCATCATAGGTTTTATTGTCCAGTCTTAAAACATTTTGGAAATTGTCAGGCGCAGTTACGTGTAGCTCACTCGCTGAAAGGAGAAATCTGTCCACAATACCATTCCTCTGCGACATAAATCTCTTAAAAGTAACAATTGGAATGCTCCTTCACCCATTTTATTACCAGCCGAGCTGTGCAATGGCAAAAATACTTAAAAGAAACATCCATACAAAATAATAAGAAGCAGCAAATAGCACACTCCCAGCTAATAAACTCGATGACACATACTCAGACACGATTTTCATATTTACAACTTGTTCGCAAACATTTAATTTGTAGCAAATGCTGACAACAAAGTTCACATCAAGGTTGGCAACCAAGTGTAATGCAAGTGTTAAAAACTCTGACCAAGCAGGCAAAGAGTGACGAACTGTTTTGTTACAGGTAGCAATCGAGCAGACAGAACACCAAACTACTAGATAGAACAATACAAATTGGTGCTGTGTAGAAAAGAATCTCTGTCATGTTAGTAAAGTATAAACTGCTGACAGGCTAAGAAGGAGCACGTGATGGTGAGAGACGATTCTGATTGGCCAAGGGACCAAAGAGAGATTTGGCTATGTTTGAGTACATCATTGGTCAAAGAATTACGAATGGTGCACGGAAGTGGAAAGGCGACCATGATCACAAGATGGCGCTCGATTTCATGCATAAGAGAGTGCGAAAATTTTATTTTGTTGGTAAGGGTGTCAGGGATTGGAACAAATTACCAAGTGTAGTGATGAATAATTTTCCAAAAACGTTTAAGGAATTTAAAATTTGCAAATCGAAATAGTAGATGGGGGAGGAATTTAACATCCCAACTAAAAAAAAACATTAAAAAATATGTATATAAAAAGCGGTAAATGGATGATTGGGGGAAATGCCACCAGTGTGTTAGCTCCATCACAATTATAATTAATAATAATAAGAAGTAATTATTTCTCAGATCATTGATAGGTGCCGAAGTGCCTTACAATTATTAGTGGCCATGTGTTTCGCTTACCAGGTCGTATTCGTTCATAATGTGTATGCGCAGTGTCGAATCGAGGGTCAATAACTTCATAGACTGTTTGACTGTGGATAACCGTGTTTGTGTTAATAAGACACTGTTCCTAATTACAAACCTGTGATCGAGTTTGGAAGTGAAGTCCATCGTTGTTTAAGAACTGTAATTACATGCGTGGTACCGGCCTGAAGACTTTCGAGTATTAAATAAACTTTGTGATAACTATATGCCAAGTTGGTGTGAGTTATTTCTACATTCTGGAATCCCTAAAAGACAGATAGTTTAAGTGGAATTACTATGAACTTCCCTTTAAAAGAATGAAGACCATGAGTGTCATCTTCTGAACCTGTGTATAGTCAATGCTGTTTACTGGCTTGGTATCACACAAACATTAAATCAAGGTCCATACACTGCATTTACTTTTAATAAACTATTATGTATTCTCCAGCAACTTTCTGATTTGAAATAGTGATGATAAAGACTTCCGGCACCAGGGTCGCATTTAGGGTTTGTGGGCCGCTAGGCTGTACATATTGTACAAGTCCCCGTCGGCAGTCGACGTAATAATTTTTTATTTAGCTCTACTGCTGTCGTAGGTGGGGGCCCCTCCGGCAGTGGTGTGGGCCCCCCTTTGTAGTGTGGGCCCCTAGGTTACAGCCTGGGTAGCCTATGCTTAAATGTGGCCCTGTTCAGTGCATTAGCAGTATAGTGAATGCTGATTCATGTTGCAACAGTGTTTGAGAACATGCAAGTTGACCCTGTATGGGCTACTTAAACTGTGCCAGGCAGCTTACTCGTGCCGGTTTTTGCCGCAACACTTATTGCGTTATTTATAATCTTGCTTTACTTATAATCATTTTCAACTGTGGAATAAGAAAAATTGATTAATCTGGTGCGTAACCTACCTGCGATTCCCAATATCAGTCAAAAAAAAAATACATAAAAATTAAATTTAAACAAGAAACTTGGACAATGAGCCCAACCAGTGGCGAGTAAATTTCAGCATTTATTTATCATACAACTGTCCACTTTCAATTTTCACCTTTCTTTTCTTTTTTGAATTAATTTTTAATAAAACTTCGAAAAAGATTGATATATATATAGGCTATTATCACATTATTTGTTTTCTTATTATTTGTACTACATCATTCAATAGTGTCCCCGAGAAACAATTTGTTGACACTGATTTTTGGTTTCAAGTGTTTATGTTGTGTTATGTAGTTTTCTTAAAAATATAATATGAAATAAAAGAGAAAAACACTCTTATAAATGTCATGTACCATCAAACGCTAAATAATTAAATAAATAACCACGAAAATACTGCGAGATTTTCTTCAGTTCTAATAGGTATTTGAGCTGTGTCGAGAAACTAACAGGTTACATTATGCCGTGAATCTCCGCTCGAGTCATCCGGAAATAATCTTTTGAGAATTCTCTTGTCACTGCAAAAGCCAGACGAGAGTTTCTTCTTTTCATATACTCACTTTTGCATAGTTTTATCTAACTCAGCTTCTGTTAAAGTAATAACAATTTTCCAAGCTCAGCATCCCAGTCTGATACAGAAATCAAAAATTGAGTTTTTGCATCGACATGTTTTTGGTTACGCTTTTTTGTAGGTTTCACGCACAACACAACAATGCTTTGTAAACTGAGGTCTAATATGCGCGGGTAACTGCCCGACACAGTTTCATTTTCTGTGCTGCCCTGCCCTGCGCTGCGCTGCCCCTACTGCGCCAAGCAGCTCAATGTGCGCCCCGGGTAAAGGTCACGCACGACAATGTGGGTTGATAAGGCTGAAACAGAACATTGCATTTACTCTGCTAAATTTGAAGAATTTAATCTGAAAGGAGTTGAAAGCATAAAGACAGAGATTTCGCATGTGCAGAGACTTCGCAGTACATGTGAGAGTCAAAGGTGAGCCGAACTGGCTGAAATACATACCGGATTTGTAAGCGGCCCTACGGATTTGCTTGGCAGACCTTGAAGAATTTCTTCTGAGTCTGAAGAGAGTCGGAAGTATTAAGAACTCCAGCAATCCCTCACATGTCTCTTAGTGGAGTTCAATTTCATTATTACTGTGATGGAGTTTATGGCCCAGAAGCAATCCTACACATCTACTTTCATGTTAAACAAAGTGGTGGCTACACAATTTCCTCTAACTATCAAAAAATGGTACTGACCTAGTAGGATTATGGATTCATTGGAGGGCAAGAGGAGGGTGAAAGCACTTGTTGGTGATAATGCATAGAAAGATACTGATAGAAGAAATTAGTGTGATGTATGGAAGGGAAAAGATGACCATGACTACGAGCTGGCACTTTATTTTAAGCACAAGGGTGTGGGAAGATTCTCTTTCATATGTAAGGATGTCAGGGACTGGAATAAACTAGCAAAGGAAGTGATTCATTATTTACCAAAACACTGAAAGAATTTAAAGTTAAAATTTGTAGAGGGCAAAATGTAGGTGGGTAGAAGAAAGGGAAAAAACTGATGTGTAGGGAAATTGCCGCTGGTGTAAGTGCACCATCGCAATTAAATTAAACTAAATGCTTGAAGTCACTAAAAATTAAATTACAAGGCTGTATTGAACATTGGCGTGTGCACACCTTCCGAACCACATGAGTCATTGCCTACATCATGAATAAGGTGTAAAACCGAAATATTGCGTATTTTTGCGTTAATCATAAGTGTTCTTCACCCGTCGCAGCCTTTAACTTTGGCGAGTGATGAATCATTTTCCTTTCCTTGTAATTTCCTTAGTTCAACTAAAAAATAAATTAAAAAGTCTGAAATATAAGACAGCTGTGCTTCTGTGAAATATTGCCAGCTCAACAAAAATATTGATGGTACGATGATCATGACAACCTAAACTGCCCCCTCCCCAATACAGGTTTTGGTTAGATTGAGATAAGGCCAAGACCTGGAGAAAGATTTTCTTGAAGTCATTCATAATCATGCTCTGCAGCATATATTTACAAAATGCCAATTTGTTTACAATGAAACCAATAAATACCTTCTGCTGATACAATATAGCAGGCTTAGCTGAAATAAAGCACTGACAACTATTTTCTTTATGTAAATTTTATGTGACTATACAATAGAAAGAAACTGATTGTCTAATAACTCACTATAATAGAAGAATTAACTAACATTTCAAGAGATTTGTTTTAATTTCACAGCACTGAACAACACTTACATATTTCAGTATTTTTTATTTAATTTGTGGCAGCTATTTTTTTAAAATAAGAGTGGGAAATGTGAAGAAGCTTGAATGTCGAAGCAGTTAAAAGTCCAGTTTAATTCTAGATGGGGATACCGCTGCCTCACGACTGTTAACGTGATGTTAACATGACGTCATCATGATGTCGCGTTCACGTACAGTCATCCGCGTAAAAACACTGATATCCCGAAGGTGTATCAGATGCAGGCGGCCGCTGGTAAGCGGCCGCAAATGTCCGATAACACAACCAATATTGCTAATCTTCGCGAGTTCACTGCCGGATGATGATGAAATGTGAGATTCACCTGAAACATTGAACATCTGATTGTGTTATCGGACATCTGCGGCCGCTGTACAGCTTTAAAGCGAGGTCACAATATATGTATTTATGCGGATAACTGTACGTGAGCACGACGTCACGATGACGTCACGTTAACAGTCCCGAGGCAGCGGTATCCCCATTTAGAATTAAACCAAAAGTCCTTAGATTAAATTTTCTTGCTGTTCAGCATCTGCCTCGATAACTTATTCTGTTTCCCTTCCATACAGATGAAAACTTTCCTATTCCCTTATGCCTGAAACCAGGAACTGGTTTGTCGTCATCTCTTACTTCGTCAGAGTGATATTATTAATAGAGTTTAGAAATATAACTTACTAACATTACTATTAAATAAACAGGCTAGTAATACACTGAGTGTGTAGCATACTTGATATGTTCTACAGCTCACCTCTAATACTAAACTCATCATTCCTGTCTATAATATTTTATGCTTCTTTCACTATCACTTTAAATTCCTTGCATCAGGAAGTTATGCCTACCACCACATTTTTAAGATGAATTTATAGATATTTTCTACCCAAAAACTTGATTCTAATTTTCCATGCACCAGTGTCTCCATTAATTCTGTCCAACAGCAAGAATTCCTATTCCATTATATCTTGTCTGTACTTTACTCACTTATCAAACTAATGTTTGGTTTGCAGCAGCTTTCCTCAAGAGAGTGGCAAAGTTTCTATTTTTAACTAAGAGACTCATGAATAAATTATGAATGGGAGTGCTGAAGCCTTTTATTTACACTCATATCTACAGCAGTAGAAGGTTAAAACATTTTAATCTGTGGCAAAAGGTAAAATCTATTTATCGCCCAATACCAAGAATGAGGGGTCCACATTTTCCAGTTACTAGCCATTTCTACTTTCCTTCCCATGCAGCCTTGAAACTCTTTTCCCACAGTTGAACAAAGATAATTTTAAACTAATCTCAGGCTCCTACAACTTCTCCAGCTGTATACATTTCATTTCTTATGTGCGATGGCGTAAAAAGGTTTGAAAAATATGATACACAGAATCATAAACTGGCAAGCAATTAGTTTTCATTTGTATCGAAATTGTTCAAAATTATCAGAATTTGATGTCAAATGGTTAACTGAGAAAGTGCCTAACACGTATATCAATCAAGTTGACAATGCTTTCCTGCTTGCTAGCTGAAAAAGTAGAACAATAACAGTATAATCATGTTATCAGCTTTTGGGCAGAAAGCCAATCTTTGAGAAGCGTTTATAGAAGCAATTCTAATCAGCATTACTTCATAAATTTCGCTGAAAAAGGTTACAACCTTTGAAAAAAACACGAGTGAGCGGCAAATAATAGAATGTCAAATAACCAGAAACTATCAGTAACAGAGGTAATACTTGAAACACAGAAACGAAATTGTCTCTGGTAACGGAACTCGCAGTCTGCAGATAGCAGTCGCGTCGTATTTAATGTCGTTAAAAACATAAAAAAGGAATGTGGTGAAATTCCAGATGTTTCTATTAATTATTTAGTGCCCTATTTAAATGCCAATACAGGCAGTATTCATTCTTCTTTTTAATATGTTTTCTTTTATAAATCAGTAAATGACTGTAGTAAGAATCTTTGGCATATCAATCTCTTTGTTCATGTTAACATGTAATGGACGCCAGTATCTGAAGGAGAATTGATGGTTGATAGTAATTATGTTTAAATGAAAGTGTTGTTGTCCCGTTGAAATCAGTTGTGAATTTTTTTGTCTGCGGTTAAGTTGGGTTTTTGCTGTTCACAGACTTAAGGCCAGCAAGGATCGATTGAGAACCTCCGTGTTATTTGAGAATCGCCTTTTAGGTAAATAGTGCTAGATGCTTATGTCATAATGGAATCACCACCTGTTTTTATACATCCAGTTCGCGAATGAGATCTAAACTTACCTTCTTGATGCCTCGGAGAGGATGTGCTAGTTTTAACACGCAGGGAAATTAAAACAGTCGCATTTCAGGCGTACTGTTATTTGGTCGATACTAAACACGTTGACTTGTGAGACCTATTGTAGGAATTTCCATGACAAGACCGCCTCATATTTTTGATTTGTCGCTTGTTCGATATTGACGGTGACACACAGTTTTCCGACTTGGATTTTTTCCTCTCGCAATACTGGGTAGATCGTTACTTGTGAAATCAATAGTGCACGCCAGAATATGACGTCGATTTAGTGCGGAAGTAGAATTGTCTAGGAGTTGTAGGTAATTGCCTTATCTCGGCATCTACATAACACGTCAGAAATTATCCCGTTTATTAGATTCGGCAACGCACCCATTGTTTTGAATCATTAACGAAGTTTGTAACCGGTAGATCAGTTTGCTGTTAGGACGAATACTTAGTAATTTTAGCCTTCGGTTTCGATTTACATTCTAATAACGCATACTTTCGGTGGAATCGATTTACACCATTTGAGTTGAATATAGATTAAAGCTGAAGTGTTGTGTACCTATTTTTTTGGTGCGATTTTTTTTCTTTTTTGCAAAACTGGATGTGATCAGTTCAAATAACCTATTGTTTGTATGTTTGGCTTTTAAAATATTTTGAACTGTTTGGTGTTTGAGATAATTGAATCGGGTGTTAGGTGTTATTCCTTAAAATTGTCTCTGGATACAGGTTAATTTTATATACAAGTGACTGCTTGCAATATCTTGGATTATACAACTCCAGGAACCAATTGTGTTATCTAATATACATAAAAAAATTGCAAAGATTGAGACAGGCATAAAACATTTTTTAACTTTAAAGAAGAGATTTTTCTCAACTGCAAAGGAGTATCTGATTTTACATTAACATCAATTTGGAGGGGAGATATCTGTTTGACACAGTGAATTTTCTCTAAACGACAAGAGACTGAGGTATAAAGGAAACTGAACAGTGCAGAGTTAGCAACTCTAGTGAGATAGCATTTGTGAAGTGTCAACTGCCAGAACATTCAAATCGTATCGGTCCGAACAGCGACCGGCACGGACGACGTCAGGAATCTTGGGGCGCGGGGCGAGGGTACGAGATTGAAGAGGCCACGCCCCGGGTCGTATACTCCACCCAAAATGTCTCTGGCACTCAAATCGAGTGGAGGTGGGCGTGGAGGCCCGTCGGCATCGGGAGGCGGCGGTCCGTCCGCTTCTGCGGCCACACTGTCCGCAGACCTGGCATCGCTGTTCGAGTGCCCAGTTTGCTTCGACTACGTCCTGCCGCCGATTCTGCAGTGTCAGTCCGGTCATCTCGTGTGCTCGCAGTGTCGACCGAAGTTGACTTGCTGTCCCACATGCAGGGGGCCACTGGGAAACATCCGCAACCTCGCTATGGAGAAGGTAATTACTGTTATACGTCAAATAGAATTTAGTATAAGTCTTTTGTTTGGAAGTGTCAGTTGGGAGATTGTCCCTGTAACCATAGTGCCGCACTATGATGATGGGTAGAGATACGGGCAGTTCTATCATTACCGTGGCGCCAAAATCTGATGGTGAATTCTTACAGAACTCGACGAAATAAATCGAAAATAAAGAATAAAATTTTTTGAAATCTCGCTTGGTTTTCGAGATATAGCATGTTAAAAATCAGCCATAGGTATAGTTCCTTCTGCTTTTGATGTTTTTTCTTCTAATCCAGGCTGTATTTCAACCTAACAACAATCACTAGGAAGAAAAGAAAACACCCATAGTGCATTTCCACCATGTTGATATGGTGGTTTCGGTGAAAAAAATTTTTGGTCCAGGCCGGATCTCACCCTAACCTCATCACTTTTGAGATACGATATCTCGAGAACTAAGCAAGATATCAAAAAACTTTCTTTATTTTCCATTTGTCTCATCGAGTTACGTAAGAATTCATCATCAAATTTGGCTATAGCGAAATTTTTCTTCTGGTCCAGGCCGTATTTCAACCTAACTACGTCAATTTTGAGATACGATATCTCGAGAACCAAGCGAGATATCAAAAAATTTTATTCTTTATTTTCGATTTGTTTTGTCGATTTCTATAAGAATCAATCATCAGATTGTGGCGCCACGGTAATGATAGAATCCCCGAGATACGCTGTCAAAAAGTGAGGTGGTTAGGTTGAAATGTGGCCTGGACTAGGAATATTTTTTTTTTGTCGAAACCCAATTTGGTGATGGATTCTTGTGTAATTCTAGGAAACAAATTTGGAACGAAGAGTAAAAGTTTTCACTATCTTACTTGGTTTAATATTATCTCAATGATGTGGTGGTTAATCTGAAATGTGGCCTGGACCAAATTATTTTTTGTTTTGTTTTTTTGTTTGCCAAAGCCACAAATCACTACACATACGCTACGTGTGTGTGTATATTTTCTGGCAGTGGTAAAATAAGAACGAGGTTTGAAATTTGTCATACACATTAATCAGGTCATACCTTTCGAGAAAAAGTGTTCATGAACCTTACCTTAGATGGGATTACTGGAGACCGCGATTCCTCCACGAAGTGGTGTCATAATACTTTTCACTTAAATCGCTAACACTACTTTCCAGAAATAAAAACGAAAACCTTCTGACATATGCCAGTTTGTGTTTAGTTTAAAAGCCATAAAATTATGCACTTTGACAAATAATAGTTTTGAAGCAGGAAATATAAATATGTAGGTCTACTTATCTTTAAATTTAAAAAAAAAAATAATGGTAGGTACTGGTTGACATCTTGGGTTCAAATCCCTGCCTGGTCATTCAGTTTAGGGTTTTCATGGTTTCATTAAGTCATTTCAGGCAAAAGCAAGGATGGTTCATTCAGAAGGCAATGGCCAAATTCCTTTCTGTTCCTAGCACCCACTCCTTAAAATAGGCTCAAAGTCGACGAGGCATTGATCTGTTAGAAAATGAAAATGGAAAGGGGGGGGGGCAAGTACCACTACACCTAAGTACTCTATAGGTTCATAATTCCCAAGAGCTTACACACCTAAACACATGAAATGCATCGCAAACTACATTTCGTGGAATAACTACATTGTCTGCATCAGGATTCCTAGTTCGCATAACATTAATTAGTACAATTTCATCACACACCTTCAGTATGAACTGCAACTGGACTAAACCATTGTAGTAATACATTAATTGTATTGTGGTGTAAACTAGACCCAAATGTTCTAAATACAGACATAGGCTAGACACAATAGTCTATGATCTAGGAAACTGCACTTTAAATTGTAAATAAATTTCATTTGTTTACAAGAATAACTTGGATTAAGTTCCTTTTTACTGTACAAATGCAATATATCATCATCGTTCGTCAGACTCAAGTATGGAGAGAGAAAAAAAAAATACACAGGAAAAATGTATAGAAGGTTTACTTCTTGCACATCTACACACCAATACACACATTAGTTTCTTTTCTTTTTAAAAAAATTTATAAGCCAGAAATCTTTGTTCTCCTGTCAACCTGTCAGTTTTGATGAGCTTGTAAACTAGTTATGATTGAAAATTGACTGTAAGAGCAGCTATCATATAATTTTGTGAAAGGTGTTCAATATAAATGTTCTAAACACAAAATACGGACTAAGGGTAGCTCTAGTGAAGTGTGCATTACTTTTCAATAATTTTAATTTGTTTACAAGAATAATTTGGACTAAGTTCCTGTTTACTGTACAAGTAAAGAAACATCATAACATAAAAAATACACAGAAAAGAATATATTTTGGAAAAATACCTACAAGTGTTACTTCTTGCATATGTATGCACTGATACAGGCTTTTTTTTTTAACTGACCATTTTGAAACTCGGGATTTGTCGTCACCAGGTGGCTTCGACGGTCACGTTCCCGTGCCGATACCAGCCTACAGGGTGCCAGGCGGCGTTGCTGCACTCCGAAAAGGGCGACCACGAGGAAGGCTGCGAGTTCCGGCCGTACGGTTGTCCCTGCCCGGGGGCGTCCTGCAAGTGGCAGGGGGCATTGGACGCGGTGATGCCCCATCTGGTCACGTCCCACAAGTCCATCACCACGCTGCAGGGCGAGGACATCGTCTTCCTCGCCACGGACATCGGGCTGCCGGGGGCCGTCGACTGGGTCATGATGCAGTCCTGCTTTGGACACCACTTCATGCTCGTCCTCGAAAAACAGGTGATTACTGATTTTTTTTTTTTTTTCTTTTCTTGCTGTCATCAGTAGTGTTGCCTTATGCACTCCCAGCACTCACTCTCTTCACCCTCCACTGACTCCCAACTAGTGTTGCAAATTGAAAAAAAAATGCTTCCCCAGAAAACAATATATTTGATAAATTATAGTTTTATTTATGGAACTTACATTTTAAATGTGTGTTTTAAATCATATAATGTCTTACATAATCGTTCATAAATATATCTATATGGGTAACATAATTTTCTTATTCATCCTCTATGTCAGTACTACATTCACTAGTATCAGCTCTACCAACACTAGTTCGGTCAGTGTCGGAATTTTGTTTCTCTTCTTCTGTCTCCTCTAGATCTGTAACTTCAGAAATAGTTACATTTTCTTTTGCTGGTTGTTCTTGTATTGCATGCAAAAGATTTTGAGATTGCAATTTTAAATTGTGAGCAAAGTACACACTGTGCATAAAGACTGCGCTGATAATTCTGTATTATGGTATTATTCCAAGTTTACTGTTACTGGTTCATTCATATCTTAAGATACAAGAGTGTTACAAACTGTCTTGGTTTAATGATATTATTCCAAGTTTAACCCTACTATGACAGTTAGCAAGCTTGCACATTCTTGTTAGGGGATTATTTTCTGTATACAATTGCTTATATTTCATTAGGGAAAATGTTGTTTGACGAGTAATTCTTTGGGGAACGTTGATATTGATATTTTATTGTATCAGTACCCAGTGATATTGATCGTTGTAATAAATTTTCTTACCGAGCTTGGTGGGTGAATGGTTAACATTCTCGCCTCACATTCGGGAGGACGCGGGTTCGAATCCCCGTCCGGGCATCCAGATTTGGGTTTTACATAGTTTCCCCAAATCACTCCAGGCAAATGCCAGGATGTTTCCTTCAAAAAGGTGTGAGACAACAACCATAGGGTTAGTTAATTGTAAAGTAACTAGTGTAAGTGATGGTAAAAAATACTATGGTGGGATGTTTAAGTTGACAAACATGTAATGCCAAGAGTTATACAATGAATATCGCTGACTGCATTCATATTTTGTTTTTCGTTGACTGGTAGTTGTCATGGATGTTTTAGTAGTAGAAGTTTGACTTGAAAGTCGTTGAATTAAGATTTGTTAAGATTATGAGAGTTTCATTACTGAATATGAAATAAATAATCAATGTTGGAAAAATGAGAGAAGAATTATTTAATGAGTAATGAACAAAATTTATCAAAATAATGTTTTGTACTAAATAGCAGCGAGGTGGCTATCGTTCGTAATTTTTGGTTTAAATCCAGAATCAATAACGGGCCATATTAACCGACAGAAAGTAAGTATTAACCTCGCAAAGGCCATGGCTGAATTCCTTCCCGTTCCTTGTCCCTCGTCCCATCCTGCCTCTAATGATCTTAACCATCGATGAGGCGTGAAGCACTAAGTAATTAATAATTATAAGATTAATTTTCTTCTTTGTCTAAACAGGAAAAGTTTGACGGTCACCAGCAGTTCTTCGCCATCGTGCAGCTGATCGGTTCCCGCAAGCAGGCGGAGGGATTCGCGTACCGCCTAGAGCTGAACGGCCAGCGTCGCCGCCTCACGTGGGAGGCGACTCCCCGGTCCATCCACGAGGGCGTCGCGTCCGCCATCCTGAACTCGGACTGCCTGGTCTTCGACACCTGCATCGCGCAGCTGTTCGCGGACAACGGGAACCTGGGCATCAATGTGACCATCTCGATGGTGTAGCGTGCGCCGGGCGGGGGGGGACGCGGCGGGACGTCACGTCGCGGACGCCCGCGACCTGCTGCGGCTGCTGTCCGCGGACTGACCGGGACTCCGCACGGCTCCCCCGAATCCGTCATGGGGCAGATCCTCAAAGTTCCTCTTAGTGTACCCGCCAACTCTGCCCGGCGTTGAACGATAATAATGTCAGATGTACTGTCACTCAAAGCAACTCTAGATCAATTGGTGACTCTTTCACAGTTAACAAGTGTTTTTCCCCCCGAACAATCTGACAGTTTTACTGTATTACTGTAGACAGTATGGAGACCTTTGGAGCAACCTGGATCAGCATAACTATCAACCGATCTCGCCTTCAAAAAAAAAAAAAAAATTATGACTGTTAATATTGATTACAAATTCAGAAATCAGATTTTTACTTAAAATAGTGTTATTGATTTTGACAGGATGCCTCTAAAAACTTATTTGGTATAATATCTTTTGGTACTGTCTAGTGGAATTGGATCTCTCTTCACTTGGATTTGTCCGCACTAAAATATTTGTACCGATGTCTGTAGTAACATTTTATTAACCTTTGACTCAGTTGTTCCGAGATCTTATTACGTGGTGCTGCTGTTAAGAAATTTTTCGGTCTGTCGTATAACTATCTGCATTTTACCGTGTACTGCGATCCCTCGACGTGTCGAGTTAATTCAAAGCAGGGTTGTGAATTGCGATCTCTGGGAGGAGCCGATTGGAAGTTGTGAAGTGAAGTTAAATGTTTACACACTGTCCACGTTGTGTTTGTTGTATTGTTGTGATTGGGTACTGTAAAAGTATGCTGTGTCAGACATAATTACTGTGGTTCGAAATAAACGATTAGTGACATGTACTTTGCTTTGTTTGACTTCTGTTTGTAGATTTTGGATTGAAAGTAGTTGTATTTGCGTGTCGCCAAATTTAAATTCAAATCGGCACCTTCAGAATATTACTGGTATTAGTAAATAATGTACATAATTTGTGCTGTAAATACTTCCATTAGTGCACAAATTGAATGAAACTAATTACTGTTTGTACTGGTTATCATGTGTTGGATACTGAACATGAGTGTGGTGTTTGTGTTTGGCCTCATTTTGAAGTAGGCCTACAGTACGCACTTGTTCCTATGAATTCTCATCAGAGTGATTGGTATTTTCAAAAAGATGACTGCTACCAGTTGGCAAACTTTTTATTTAATTAAACTCGTTGCAGAAATTTGTGCCAGACATTTCCTTCATTGTTAGAGGCTCTCTGTGTTTAGCGCTAAGTGTTTTCACCTACAGACCGTGCACCGTTCTCTACAGCTTGTGGTGCTGACATAACTGCACGTCTCTTTCCGCACTGCACCGTTACGTGAGATATCTTGGGCTGCGACAGGAACGTCTTTGGCGGTAAGTCGAGGATTCGTACAGTGACCGTTTGGCATCACAGCTGTAAAATTTTCCTTTAGAGTATTGTGCACCAGATTATAACGATACCACCGTATGATGCTGATGTAGGAAAAGTAGTTCTTTTGAGAACAACAACCTGGTTCACAGATCTTTGTCGATGTCAACCATCGTGATTTCTGAATATTGGTTAAACAGATGCCAAGTTTCTAATCCCGATGCTTTGGCTTCAAGCTGTATTTGTCTATATAAAATCTGCCGATCTGTGAAAATAATATCGGTAATTTGTATTCATTGTGGGTACCTACATGGTAACCAGCAGTAGTGGTAGATGAAGATATATGGAAATGCTTACATTAAGTGGGAATTTAGACTATATGTAACTTACCAAGTTAAAATAATTACACAGAGCAACAGAAAGAGTTTTTTTGTCTGGTGCCTGGAATATTTTAACGAATTCTTAGGTAATTTTGGCTGATAAATTTGAAAATAACTTCTGTTTTTCTCTACCAAGTCAGTTTTGTTTAGTTCTTTTTGTTTTTGCTATACTCCTCCATTTGGTTCCATCACATTGTAAAACATATTTCCAGCAGTATACATGGGCTGACATTAGTGTGTTTTAGGGAAATCTAACAAGTCTGTTTCTTTAACAAATTTTGTTTTATTGGAATAAGAGGCAAAGAATATCAAGCAATAAAGTGTGCCTGACCCATAAACAAAACAAACATTTATTCAAAATTGAAAGATCGTGTCTGAAAATTCAAGGAATCAATTTACGCTTCTTTGTGTGCCGTCAATGTTGAGCAACAGGATTATCTGGTTTTAAACACCAGCAGTGTGCGCCCATCACAGTATCCCAAAGTCCTTATTACTGGGTTTCCATATCCTGTCCTAATGGAATCATTCCCCTTGTTCATTGCTTACATCTCAGAGATTTTCAGGAAAGCGATCAAGATTACTTAAAAAAAAGGCATTTTGATGTTTCATATTTGTGCCAATATCATAAAAAGTTAACACCATGTTACTAACAAGGTCTTTGCAACTTTCGCTTTTGTGTTTCCCAATTTTTCACTATTTCTACAAAGGCTCTCCAAGCAGATACCGAGCGGGGCGGTGTAACGGTTAGCGTTCTCGCCTCGCATTCGGGAGGACGGCGGTTCTAATCCCCGTCCGGGCATCCAGATTTGGGTTTTCCATGGTTTCCCCAAATCACTCCAGGCAAATGCCGGGATGCTTCCTTCAAAAGGCCATGGCCGAATTCCTTCCCATTCCTTGTCCCCATCCTTGCCCCCCATCCTTTCCCGTCTCTAAAGACCTCGATGTTAAAAAGAGACGTAAAGCACTAACAAAAAAAAAAAAAAAAAAAAAAAATCCAAGCAGATGCTTCATTCTTGTGCATTGTTTCACGAAATTTGGGTCCTTTATGAGCTCATGGATGTTTGGTCCATCAAAAATCCAAGCTTTTAAGTTTTTCAACCGTCTGTTCTGTAAATACATTGCAGGAATGCTTAAAGCACTCCCCACATTTGTTCAAATTGTTTTACCAATCCAAGTTTGGTGTGCAGAGGTGGGAAGATTATTGTTTCTCGCTTCTAATAAATTGGCAGCTCTACAAGGAGCCATATTTGTTCAAGGGGCCAATCTTAATTGGCATAGTGATTGTCATGATCTCTACTATCCCACATGCAAAGGAAACAACAGTATTTCGTATAACCCTTTTGCTGTCCTTCACAACCTTTGAATCCATGCGAATTATTACCCGCATATTCTCGTCATATAGAATCTTCTCTGAAACCAATTTAATTGCTCCATTTTTTTCATATGTTTGGAAAAAAGAAGGGACATGCGCATGAACTTCTTGCACGTTGACTGATGTCTAATATATATTAGAGGGATGTCACATAGCTTAAAAACTAGACCCAAAATGTCAAAATGAAGGTCATATTTGGAATCGAGAAACCAGTTTCATATCAAAATGTTGTTGATTCTTAAACACCAGAATCCTTATTGCCCAGTGTTATATGTACAATATTATTGGCCAGAAGACAACTCGGGATAGTTCACCATCGTAAGTGCCCTAACTTTCAAGTGGCCACATAGTCCACATCTGTGTAACATATGTAATCGAACCTACTGGAAAATGTTGACCATAAACAAAGTAGTCTATGCCAGAGTTGGATGTGTTGAGATCATTTTAGGTATCAGCTGGCAAACAAAGCCTAATTCAAAGCACGACACTAAATTTCTGCCTATATTACCAGTATTAGTATTCACATAAGGTGACCATCACTCATTATTCCACAGCAGTGGATAGCTAAATTATCGATTTCCGGGTATTATGGTATTATGCAAAAAAAATCTGGTTTTATACGTGCTGCCAGAAATTCTGGAGAAGAAGAGTTGCCTATGTAAAGGACTGTGAAACAATAAACAAGAACATAATGCTGTTGACACAATACAATTCTATAATTAAGGATAGAGGTGGCTCCATAGTGTGTCTTAAGTGACCCTGGGAAGTTGGAGGTAGACGTCTGTATTTCATCTCTTTATATTGGCACTAGTGCGGTAGGCATATCCAGAGAAACCTCCTTGCAATGTATGAAGGCTCCTAGCAGATTGACCAACATAAACGATTGTACATTAATTAAAAATAGGGGAGGGTGGTAAAATCTCATTTAAAGGTAGCTCCTTACAAATTTCACATTAATTTTTTCAGACTGCCACTCTTCAGAGAACAGTACAGTGTAGAACAAATCTTTGCTCGGGTGTTGTTTCCAAGTTTATTTGACTGTATGGCTCTGGTACCTACCAAATTTTGAAAATACGACCGTCACGCACATGAAATATCCCTCAAACATGAAAGGGAAAAGTAAATATTTAATTTAATTCCAATGGAGCGCGCGCTCCGATGACAATTTCCCTACACACCCATCTTCCCACTTTCCTGCACCCACCTACATTGCCCTCTACAAATTTTAACTTTAAATTCTTTCAACATTTTTGGTAAATTATTCAACATTTCTCATGGTAACTAATTCCAATCCATGACACTCTTACCTAACAAAGAGAATCTTCCTACACCCTTGTGCCTGAAATTGAGTGCCAGATTGTGGTCATGGTCATCTTTTTCGTTCCGTTAACTACTTTTCATACCTACGCCAATATCTTTCCATGCCTCATCGCCAGTATATGCCCTGTACACTCCCATGACCCTCCTCATCCTCCTCCTGTCTTGCAATGAATCCCATTCCAGCTCCTTTATCATATCCGTCACTGATTGCATTCTGCGATAATTTCCAGAAACAAATCTAGCAGCCCTTCTTTGCACCCTCTCCAACTCCTGTATTTGATATGTAAAATGAGGGTCCCATACTACACTACCATATTCGAGCAATGGTCTGACCAAAGTTTTGTAACCCAATTCCTTTACTTCTCTCGTACATCCCCTCATCACTCTCTCCAACAAGTGCAGATTTATGAAACCTTTTCCTACCACCAGTCCAATGTGTCCTGCCCAGTTAAGCTTGTTATCAAATTTAATGCCAAGATATTTACATTTCAAGAGTTCAGCAAGCAATTAATTCCTCACTTTATAATCATAATCAACATTTAGTTTTTTATCTGTGTATTTAATAAGCTGACTCTTCTTTGTATTTATCTTCATTCCATGTTTACCAACCCAACTAGATATCCTGTCCAGATCACCCTGCAACTGTTTACAATCCTCTATCGTTTTGATTCTTTTATACAGTATTATATCATCTGCAAACGATCTAATTTCTGATAGTAAACAATCAACACAATTATTCATTAGAATAATGAATAGCAATGGTCCCAATACGCTACCCTGTGGCACTCCCATTTTTACTTCCACTTCTTTTGATACTACATTTCCTACCCTAACTTTCTGGTTTCTACCTTTTAAAAATTCTTTTACTCAGCAAATGACTTTCTCATCCACTCCAATAGTTTTTACTTTATTTACTACAATTTTATGCCCTACTCCATCAGAAGCCTTTGAGCACATAGTATACAATTTCACCAGGGTTATAATTTTCTAAATGTTCTCTTAAAGAAGTTCGGTAGAAGGTTATATGGATGAGCCAATCTGACTACATTTCCTTAGACGATCACAGGTCAAGCACACTCGCAACTCTCATTGGGCCCCCTAACACAGACGAAAGGTCAGCTACTGCGCTATTCAGATATACTAGCTAGCAACACACGAGCCTGCCAACTCCAGATCTGCTTGTAGACCGACCGAGTAGCCACTACACATTGAACGCGTCGACTTCGTGACATCAGCGAAACGCTCTAAAAATTATCATCTTGAAAGGTACTTAATAGTTTAACTTGTAATTAACATATGGGCATATTAATATCTTATTCTGTCTGTTTCAACTTGGTTCGGTCCTCAGAAGGGCTTCTACTAAATTAATTCTATCCACGTCGTGGCTTGGCACACTTTTTCAACAACTATGACAATACATTTTAGGAAAACTCGTTTATCTAAGAGACGCTTTAAATTTTCTACATAGACCATTCAGTAGAACTCCAATTATCCGAATCAATTGGGACCGGACCCCATTCGGATAATCAAAAATTCGGATAATTGGATTTTTCCGAACAAGTGTCTATTTTAATTAATTACTGTATGTTTGTTGAAAATGGGAGAAGAAACTATATTTAAAGGAAAAGAGCTTTTAATTTATTAAATGAAAAGGCAACACTTTTACATGTTAAGCATAGTTACAAGTGCTGTGCAATGTACGTACTGTACTGTAAATGAGTCATTGCTTGCTGAACATCTTGGTCAAAGTAAGATGTTTCACTGTATTCATCTGTTTTCTGGCAGCAAAGTCGCGCATCCACTTGACAGAACTTTCATGTGGTGTGAAGGCAGAATCATTACTTTTTGAATCGCAGTACGTTTCTGTTTTAATTAAAACAGCGATTCAGATAATCAGCAATTCGGATAATCGGAGTTCGGATAGTTGGAGTTCTACTCTACATCCTTTTAACCCCCTTAATTAGGTGTATCCCCTGAAATTAATTTCTTGCTTCCGACTTTATTAGTTTAAATTTCCATTTTTTTCTTAATTAAGAATCCTAATTATGCCTAATTACTTCATTTTATGTTCAAAATATTCTAGAAGGAGCCGACTATAACTGGTGATAAAGGATTTGCTGTAACATTTTGCATTCATTAGTTATTTTAAATTTTGTTTGCTCCCTCCTGACCGCATCAATATCTAAATTTTTCTGGGTGTAATAAATACACTTTAAAATGCTTCTCAGAAAGAGTTTCAACTGTGAAAATTAATGCAAGAAAATACATTATGGTTTGAAAAACTGCTTTAACTAAAATTTCTATCTTCCAAATAGGCAGCCATGAAATTGAACTAGTAAAGTATATTACTGCTGGGAATAGCTAGTAAAAATGCTTTTCTGTGCTTGTTATCTGGATTAAACCTGTCCTTAAATGGTTTTGACAAGCTTATAGATATGTTACAACAACTTAAAAAAAAGCTTCATAATTATGAGGTCAATCTCACACTAGGAGAAATTGGGGGGGGGGGGGGGAATTTAGGGAAAAACCCTCTAATTAATGAACGCAGTGTTGTCTTCACTGGTTTACAGCTGTTCGTGTTATGTAAACAGTCTTTTTGTTGACATGCTCTGTCATTTTCATCAGGTATGTCTGCTGTTTTGAAAAGACCAGAGTACGCTGTTTTGATAGGCTTATTTAATTTCCGTGCTGTCAGTTGTGTGTGTTATGGCTCTGTATGACGTCTGCATAGCTATTCATACACTATCAGCTGCATTCCTGTCTGTTCTTTCCTCGACTTCTTTATCTGGCAAAGATTTCATGGAAACTCGCATAAAGTGGTAAATGAATCATTACGCACTTGGATCTCTCAAGCCGTTCCTAACTTTTTTTTTACTTATGGCTTTACGCCTTGTTAACGTTGAGGTCATTAGAGGTGGGATGGGACTGGGGACAAGAAACGGGAAGGAATTTGGCCATGGCCTTTTGAAGGAAGCATCCCGGCATTCACCTGGAGTGTTTTGGGGAAACCGTGGAAAACTCAAATCTGGATGTCCGGACGGGGATTTCAACCGGCGTCCTCCCGAATGCGAGGCCAGAACATTAACTGCTCACCCGCCACGTTCGGTTTAGAAGTTGGTGCGTTTAACAGCTTATTGAATATATCATTTGATGTTTCCACTTCTGCAGGTCATCTGGTCGGCTGACATTTTCTCCCTCTAGAATTTAATTTTTCAAAATTTAATTATGAGTTCTGATTTTGAGCCAGTGAGGTATACTGTGTATAAGCTTGAAGTATGAAATGCATTTTATTAACGAGCAAGAGGCTTATGACAGATTGCAGATTGAAAGTAATTGGGCTCTCTTTTTGTTTGTGTACAAAATATTAATGACAGAATTTACTTTTATTAAACTGTAATTGGATGGTGGTGACAATTATAATATATACCTACATTTTCTTCTTGGTATTGAAGATATTAACATTTCTTCACTGCTCATCAAAAGAAAAATAAACAAACAAAACCTCCACTTGGTTTTATTTTGGTCTCCTTTAATTTACTGTTTTTTCACATACAGCTACAAATTGCAGTTTTTCTAACAATCTGCACTGTGCCCACTTATTTCATCTGTCTTTTACTCTCTGACAAAGATATTCTTCCTACATTCACAGTTCATTGTTCAGAGATTATTATATACACTGCCATAGAATTAACCCTCGTCCAACTTGAATAATTAGCAAAATTAACTTTTTTTTTTACTGTCGTTAGTCTTTTGACTGGTTTGATGCAATCCTCCATCCTTTCCTATCTTGTGCTAACCTCTTCATTTCTACATACCCCTTACAGCCCACGTCCTCAATTATCTGCTTCATATATTCTAATCTGTCTTCCTCTACAGTTCTGTTCCCTCCACTAACAAATTAACCAATCCAGCATGTCTCAAAATATGACCTACTAGCCTGTCTCTTCTTTCTGTAAGCTTCTTCCATAAACTTCTTTTCTCACCCACCATTTCCAAAACTCGTTCATATCTTACTTTGTCTGTCCATTTAATTTTCAGCATTCTTCTGTAGCACCACATTTCAAATGCTTCAATTTTCTTTATTTCTGGTATTCCTAAAGTCCATGTTTCGCTTCCATAAAGTGCTGTGCTCCACACAAAAGAGTTTTAAAAAGTTCTTTCCAATTCCTAGATCAATATTTGAAACTAAAAGGTTTCTCTTTTTCATCAAGGTTCTTTTTGCTAGTGCTATTCTGCTTTTAACATCATTCCTGCTTCGGCCATCGATTGTAATTTTGCTTCCCAAGTAACAGAACTCACTCACTTCTCCTATTGCATCCGATCCTATTTTTATATTTAAACTGCTAGTATTGGTATCATTTCTGCTATATTTCATCACTTTTGTCTTTCTTTGATTTATATTCAGTCCAAAATCTTCCTGCAGTATTTTGTTCATGCCTTTCAATAACTTCTCAATATCCTCAGCCCTCTCTTCTAACAAGACTATGCCATCAGCAAATCGTAGCATACTGATTTTTTCTCCCTGAAAACTTATGCCACATGGAAATTTTTCTTTGACTTTCTTCATTGCTTCTTTTACATACAAGTTGAATATTAACGGGGATAGACTACAACCTTGTCTTGCACCCTTTTTAACTGATGCATGTCTCTCGTTAATCTCTACTTTTATTACAGCCACTTGACTCTTATATAGTTTATATTCTTCTATCTCGATACTTTAGACCTGACTTCTTTAAAAATTTTGAACATCTTGTCCCACCTAACATTATCAAAAGCTTTCACATACACCAACACACTTTACTATATTTCAGTTTAAAACCTTATTTGGGTACAAAGGACTTTGCATTTTGGTCAGAAAGAGTATGCATACACTACAGCTTACTGCATGGCTGCTAGTAGGTTTTAAACCGAAATATTGTGGTTTATAATAAAAGTTTCTCGGGAGTCCAGCCGGATGATGTCATAAAACGACGACGTTTCGACAACCTGCTCGGTTGTCTTCATCAGGTCTATTTTAGATATTTCTTCTCGAAATCACAAACAAACGTCGTCGTTTTATGACACCATCCGGCTGGACTCCCGAGAAACTTTTATTGAATCAATATGCCGGGAAAGTCTCCATTTACATATTGTGGTTTATGTTTGTTTTGGCCTCTGCCTCCATATGCTCTAAGTGACGGGTTATTTTCCCTGTCGTGCATTATTTTTATGAAACTGTAACACAGTAGATATGCATGCTAAGTCCAGAGAGATTTGCAAGCAGTTTCCCATATTCATCCATGTTTGCAGAAATTCTCTGTGATAATGAAAAAAATCTCACAATATATCCAGTAAATAGTGTGGTTCTGTTCAATTTTTTCCTTGGCCAATGACAGACTAGATCTGATTGTGTGTGTTGCACATCAGGATATTTTAGGAATATCCTGAATTATCGAGAGTAAAATTGGGGTAACGTCGCAAAGAGGATTTGTGTGTTGTATTTTCTTTTTACAGCATCCCTCATTACTGCCATAGTTTTAGTTTGTGGTGCACTTTACTGTAAAGCTGTGATGCTGAATGGTCTCATTTTCTCTTGTCCTGGCTGTGGTTGGATTTTCCTTGCCTGTCCTGGATCCTGGATTGAAAATGTTCCTGTTTATCCTCAGATCTGAGCATCTCTTATCAAAGTATTTGTGTGGTCCCTATTTTTCTGGTTAAAGTTACTCATAAGTGCAAGAGTTGGATGTGTGCTATGTATGTAAATAGTGTGTTCATTCTGTAGAGTGCTTGAAATATCTGATGGTGAATTGTATTAGTTGTGCCTGTGTTGTGTTTATGTGGAATTTGAGTTTTTTGTTAATTTACTGATATCCAACCAAAACTATGTTGGCTGTACAGGAAAACATAGAGGAGCAAACATTTTTTTGCATCCTCTTCGTATTTCCTGTTTTCCTTCTGAAATTAGATTGTACATAAACATTTTAAATGCATTTGTGCGTGTCATTTGTTTCTACCGTTTGTTGAAACCGCTATGTTGGGAACATTTTTATGGTTTTGAACTACCCACAGGAATATAGAAAACAGATCGTTTTTCTTATATATATAGTTACCAGGAATGAATAGGAGCTAATTAGCAAATGGATTTAAAAAAAAAAAAAAAAAAAAAAAAAAAAAAAAAGGGGGGTAGCGAAATATATAAAACCAAGGAAGGATAGGAAAATATGACCCAACACTTACCACAGATGAAGGGGGTCATATTTCCTTAACCTTCCTTAGTTTTATTGCTTAAAGCATTTTCATGTTCATTGTTATTATATATATATATATATTATATATAGTAACCAGGAAATAATAGGAGCTGAGTAGCGAATGGATTTACAAAAAAAAACAAAATGAACCACCACTTACCTTAGATTATAGTATCATGGGGTGAACACGTTAAAATGCACAAGAACGGGAAAAACAATGAATATTTTGGGACTTGGCCCTTTTTCAACAGGAGAACATTATGGAGGGAGGGTGGTGTAGGTGATGTTTTTCCTGTTCTTGTGCTTTTTTGTGTGTGTTCACCCCACGAAACCATCTATGGTAAGTCGCGGTTCATTTCGCTATCCTATATATATACATACACAATCCTAGGTGTGTATAAACTGCATCACCACAGACAAACTACTGGGCAAATTGAGGCCATATTCACACTAAAAGTTTTATATACATATATAATTCATTCAGATGGGTGACACTGAAGTCGGGTTGGAATTTTGGCCGCAAGAAAGTTCCACGAAACAATATTAAATGGATTCCTGCAAGAATGAGGAAAATTTAGACTCCAGTGCCATCTATTGGAATAAAACATGACTTAAAACCTTTGGTCCCACCTCCATAATATTTTGTGTGAATGTGGTCTGAATTGGTCCAGTGGCTTGTCTATGGTGCGGTTTACGCTCGTCTAAGGTTTTATATATAAATAAGTAATATGATACTCTACACATATAAATATTTAGCAATCTACGTGTTTGTCTGTTCGAAATGGTGTCACCCAAAAACTACAAAACCAGTTTTAATGGGATTTTCATACTTTGAAACAATATGATCTTGCTTAAAATCTACAGTATGTCTTAAAGTCCTACGTGACTGGGCACCGGAACATGGTGATACAATAGTTTCGTAACACTAACAAATGCGCATCACAAATTCTTAATACTATCATGATAAGAGATTGCACACAACATTAAAAATAAGCGATACAACATATCCTAAATATTCAAAACAATATCACACATTAATTTTTGTGATACTAATCATTTTTGTCATAAAAATAGGTTTGAGTCTTAACAAAACTGAGATTTTTCTTTACGTCTCTGAATTGTGGACACAGTCTTCACAAAATTATGAAATGTGGGACTGAAGAATTTACAGTGGTGATTCATGTATTTATTTATTTATTGAAAATAATATTCGTGGTCCGAGTCATAACGGTCTTTGTGTTTACTGTACATGACTTATTAGAATGAATATTTCAGATTGTACTTAAAATATGCTCGGGTAATTAATATTTTACAGCCTCAGGTAAAAAGACTTTTTGTGAATAAAGGGGACAGAATGTGGGAAAGAACGAAAATATGTTTTTCTTTACATTCAGTGATACAAAGATGTTATATTACACATTGCTGATAAAAATCCTAATGTAATTTTCTGCTCTTTATCGATGTTGAGAGATGATCAAGTTCTATTTTATTTTTGCATGTTAATTGGAATGAGAAAACATTACACACACCATTTCAAGACAGCTATATAAAAACGTGATTTTTTTTAATGGTAAATCTTATATTACAGATGACAGATAGAATTCTAACCAACGTTTCTTCTTCTCGTCAATAATGAGAACTCGTCATGTACTGTATTTTTGTATACCTAGGGCTGTGCAGGTGAAACTAGTAAATTTATAAACTATCGTATAATATACCTACTTAAATCATAGTCAGTCTACTACACTTCGCACGATGTAAAAAGTTGCCTATTATAACAAGCCATATTCTATCTGTTGGCAAGTAAGTGAACTATTGTTTCTTTACAAATGTAAAAACAACAATTTATTACTTTACTTGCATGGGTTTTGTGATTTGCATCCCCCCCCCCCCCTGTCATCGGTCTCTGAACTGGTTTGATGCAATCGTCCATCCCTTCCTATCTTGTGCTAACCTCTTCATCTCTACATACCCCTTACAACCCATGTCCTCAATTATCTGCTTCCTCTACAGTTCTGTTCCCTCCACTAACAAATTAACCAATCCAGCATGTCTCAAAATATGACCTACCAGCCTGTCTCTTCTTTCCGTAAGCTTCTTCCACAAACTTCTTTCCTCACCCATCATTTCCAAAACTCGTTTATTTCTTACTTTGTCTGTGCACTTAATTTTCAACATTCTTCTGTAGCACCACATTCAGTTTTCCTTCTTACAGGTATTTATAAAGTCCATGTTTCGCTACCGTAAAGTGCTGTGCTCCACACTTAGGGTTTTAAAAAAGTTCTTTCTGCGTCCCAGATTAATATTGAAACTAACAGATTTCTCTTTTTCATGAAGGCTCTTTTTGCTAGTGCTATTCTGCTTTTAACACCATTCCTGCTTCGGCCGTCGGTTGTAATTTTGCTTCCCAAGTAGCAGAAGTCACTTACTTCTCCTATTACATCTGACCCTATTTTTTTTTTTTAGTCTGCTGTGATTGGTGTCATTTCTGATACATTTCATCACTTTGGTCTTGCTTTGATTTATATTTAATCCAAATCTTCCTTTTGTATTACCGAGCATGGTGGTGTAACGGTCAGCGTTCTGGCCTCACATTCGGGAGGACGGTGGTTCGAATCCCCGTCGGGGCATCCAGATTTGGGTTTTCCATGGTTTCCCAAATCACTCCAGGCGAATGCCGGGATGCTTCCTTCAAAAGACCATGGCCGAATTCCTTCCCATTCCTTGCCCTCCATCCTTTCCCGTCTCTAAAGACCTCACTGTTAAGAGACGTAAAGCAGTTTAAAAAAATCGTTCAGTATTTTGTTCATGCCATTCAGTAACTTCTCAATATCCTCAGCCTGTTCTGCTAACAAGACAATGTCATCAGCAAATCGTAGCATACTGATTTTTTTCTTCTTGAACACTTATGCCACATGAAAACCACCTTACATATTTATATATAACATCTTAGTCACATGTAGTACCACCCCATTTCACCAGGTTTTCCTTGGACCTGCCCACTCCTGTTTGCAATCGATTTAAGGACCCCCAGTCGTTCCAGTCCTCTGCATGACCAGGTGGCAAGTGCTCTGCAACTGTCAGTGGTCCTGAGATGTAAAGAACCTTCATTTTCCACGTTTGTACTTTTGCCTTTTCAGGTGACCCAATTAGTCCCGTGATGTTCTCAGGAAGTTTTTCCTGGATTTGAGTCTCTGGGCTGGTGGTATATGGCCGTGCACGGGATGAGCGCTTTCCCGTTCTACTTTCGTCCTCTCTTTGTTCGCAGCCACTTCTCTCCGGATGCTGGGTGGTGCAATCCCCGATAGTTGGTAGAGCCTGTCAACTGGGGTAGGCTTTAGGCATCTTGTCACTAGTCTACAGGTGTTATTGAGGGCAATATCCACCTGTTTGATGTGAGATGACGAATAGCATACTGGAAATGCATATTCTGCAACAGAGTAAACGAGGGCCATTGCTGATGTATGTATAGTTTGTGGTTGACTGTCCCATTGTGATCCAACTAGTTTGCGCAGTAAGTAGTTTCGTGTGGAGATCTTCATTTTGCAATTCAAGAAGTGCTTCTTATAAGAAAGTTCTGTTGAGTGTCACTCAGATATTTTGGCGTGTAAGGGTGGGTACATCCTAGGCAAACACATATTTTGAGGAATTTTAATGCTCATACAAAGGAGATAGCGTATAAAACACTAGTGCGTCCGCATCTGGATTACTGTTGTGGAGTTTGGGATCCGTATCGCAAGGTTCTGATTGACTCAGTGGAGAGGGTGCAGAGGAGAGCCGCTCGATTCGTGACTGGTTGCTACAGCCCTTATGAAAGCATCACAGACTTGATACATAGATTGGGCTGGGATAGTTTGTAAGACAGACGACGTAGCTTGCGTTCGAATTTATTGGAGAATATGCGAAAAAATTTAAATTTCGAGTGCAATGAAATACTTCTTCCACCAACCTATTTAGGTCGCAATGACTGGAGGGATAAGATTCGAGAAATAAGATGCTGTACTGATGCTATTATGTAATCCTTCTTTCCTCGCGCTATTCCGGATTGGAATACGTGGGTTTAGGATTGGCGCTTAGCACCTTCTGCCACACACAATGTTTGTGATTTGCAGAGTATGGATGTAGATGTAGGTGTAGCACGGTTACTCTCATTTCCTATCGTCCACTGTGCGGTATCGTCACTCGAGCATTGCTTAGCGTCGACCACAGATGTCTGGCTTGTGGCCGGTGGCTTGGGCTTTGTATCCCATCCTTTTTAACTCCTCACACAGTCATTGTGTTGACTGGACTGCTGGTAGCAACACGAGTGATTCATCCTGCTGATTTCTTGTCATTTACTACTGTCCTCCACAATACTCCAGTCCCTGACTGTCATTAAATGAGTTCGACATGGACTCGGTTCACTTGCGGTCGTTTCCGCTTGACAGTCCCGTCAAAATTAATCGACTTGCGCAGCTTCGGAAGGGTTGAAATGTCCCCGATGGATTTGAATCAAATTTTCTCAGGTAACCACGGTGCGCGTCACGAGCGAAGGCGGCCCATTTTAGCGAGGCTCTGCAGAGGACGTCATCACTCTGCCAGTGGCCAATCGAATTCAGTCGTGGTTACACGAGTGTTGGTTGTTTGCTGTGGCTGACATTTCTATCTCTCTTAATGGTATTAGCACGTAAAGTGCTGCTAAAACACATATTACTATATTTATTACTAGCTTCGAGCCCGTCAAAACTGACGGTTTGAATCCAATATCCTGGCAGTTCATATTTTTTTTAATTGGCTATTTATATGGAATTGTTATTACATAATGCTAATGGCTTGGATTTTGTAATGTGCTATATATTTCATTTATTTCATTATCGGAGTTATTTGACTATGATTTATTTTAAATAAATACATTTTACTTTAATGACGGAAAGCATAATATCAAAAATGGATAACGGTCATTTATCTCGGTGATACATTTCGCGATTCGTAAATTTGGTGTAAACTTTTTTCGAGTTTTTAATTAACTTCATTGTTACTTATAATCTGCCAAAAACATTCTTACTTTATGTTTTAACCTCGTTCTTATAACTGGTACAGATAAAATAACGCAAACATGAAATACTCTTCTCCTTGCATTAATTTTTGCATCTAGTTGTCATAAATAAACAAAAAGCAACATGTAAATTTAAACAAACGTACCAATTGTAACTTTGTAATGTATGATTGCCTCACATTAATTTTCTATCTCTGCTCGCCGCTATTTGGATGCAAGAATATCGTTGTTGAATTGCGAATTATAAATTGAAATCATTTTTAATTATATCTTTCGTGATATGAGTAACTTATTCTGGTTAGATTATCAGAATATTTGGTTAGATTTTATTTAAATAAATGCGTTTTTATAATTTCGAAAACGGACTGTTATTTATTTGACTGATACATTGCGCGATTACTTACGTTTCTCTGAGTTGTTAATAAACTTCATTGTTTCTTATCGTCTGCCAAAAAAATTCTTAGGTTATGGTTTAACCTATTTTTGACAACTGATACAGATAAAATAGCGTAAATGTTGAATCCTCTTCTCCTTACATGAATTGCTGCGTCTAGCCGTAAATAAACGAAAAACAAGATGATCGTACGAATGTAATATGGTGGCTGATGATTGGCCGTTCTCTATCCAATAGCAATAGCAGCTATAGACGACGCATCCAGACTCCACGTTAGCGTTTTAAATAAGGGGATCATTAAATGGCAGTAATATTAGTAGCAGTAGCGTAATTACTACACTTTATTCCTCTCTCTATGTCGCTCGACTCCTGCTGCAAATGCGGCAACGTCGTATACCCTGTGCCCCTTTTTCTTCCTCTCTCTGCGCCACCCACCTTCGTTCGTGACACACTTTATAGCCGAGTTAGTCTTTCGTGTTTGATCGACAGACTGACTCAGCTAGTTGTCCGAGAAAACTTTATTCGTTTACAACGCAGAGAAAATCTTCAGTCTTACCTGATGGATTTGTTAATCTGGTGACATCCAATGACTAGTGCATGTTCGAAGTGACTGGGCTGTCCTCGCTGTCTCATTCTGCTTCTCTACTGACAGCACAATACTCCTTGCTGCCTTCTATACTGATGGGTCCACTTTGTTGTGACATATAGTGTTCAGATCTGCATTGCATAGTTCTGGCCTCGCATTCGGGAGGACGCCGGTTCGAATCCCCATCCGGACATCAAGATTTGGGTTTTCCATGTATCGTGTGACTGGTTATAATTATAAATAACTCAGTTCTTTTGCTTTCAACAGTTTTACATTTATTGTACACAACTCATATTCCTCTAGGAACTACATCGGACTTATAGTATTCGAAGAATGCAAGGTTCTTCAGCAGTGAAATGGTTTCAAAGCAACCGATCAGTCTTTATGTCCGCTAACCTCTGGCTATCTCTTGATTTCTGATCGCCATGGCAACTTACATTTCTTTGCTATAGGAGTAAATATAATGATTTTTGTTTAATTTCATGGCATAAAAATATAGTTTTCTTATGAAATGTTTCTGTTCTGTCACACATGGTTTCCCCAAATCACTCCAGGCGAATACCGGGATGCTTTCTTCAAAAAGGCCATGGCCAAATTCCTTCCTGTTCCTTGTCCCCAGTCCCATCGCGCCTCTAATGACCTTAGCTGTTGATGAGGCGTAAAGCAACAAGTAAAAAAAAAATGTATTGCAAAGGGGTGTCTGAATACTGAAATCAGTGCAAAGTCTGCAGAATTATGAGGTTTGGACATACATTCAGATGTATCAGTATTTTAAGGATTTGTTTTTTTTTGTTGTTGCCATTTTAGCCTGTAGAACAGAACCTAAAAATATTTATTCTAATTGTTTTGCTACTAAATTACCTATATAAAATAAGAAAGGGTTACTTTGTTTAAGAGCAACATTAATTAAGCTATCTTTTTAAGCTTATTCTTCATTTGCTCTTTACCATTGCCTTGTAAGACCAGTTGTGATGTAAAAGAAGTGACTGTTTTTACTGTTGCTTATGTAATGGTCTGTGTCAACATTCTACTCTAGTGCCATCAAATATTGTGCCCATTGTAAATCTCCAACTACTATAATTCTATAGTTTAATGATAGTAACAATTATCTCTGCGCAGTATAAGTGTGTCTACCGTCGCCTCTCCTACCCTTGATCCTCTCCGCTGTGCAAAACATTGTGAAGTCTTCTCGAATCATCTGCCTGTGCCATCCTTTCCATCCAGAGTCAGGACACGAGGACGAATCCTCGACAGAGCCAGTGTCGGTCTGTCGGCTGTCATGTCATCGGTGTATGTTCTCTGTATTTCTAGGCCGCTGCGTCGAGTTTTGGACGTATACACGCAGGACAGAAACCGAAGAATTACGCCTCGGAGCATTATCGGAGGTTTTCACTGGAATGGTTGCCATTCTGTGAAGGAAACCGCTTGCCATGTCTTCGATTAAAATTGAAAAGAATTGAAAGCGTGAAGTGATCAAATAATTCTCTAACATCAATAAGTATTTACTCTGTTTAATTCTGCTGTGGAAAACCCCAGTGCTTGCATAAATAATTTTGCTGCTTTGTTTCCAGACAATTTTTGGTAAAGTCTTCTCAATGAGTACTGATATTTTCTTCCCTTTCTGTCTTAAAAATATCTTTTAATGGTGGATATGCACACACTTCACTTTTCAGATCTTGTCCGTTTTCAGGATACCCTTGTATTACAGATTTTTCTGTGCGTTCCACATTCTTTTGTCTTTGCGGAATATTGTGAAAATGTGTTAAGAATTAGAGGCCCAAATTTATAGCTTCTTCAATTTGTTATTGGTCATTCATCCGCAGTTGTATGTTAAAGATTTGTAAATGAAAATAACGTTTCTTAGAAACTGTTATTTTAATCCTATAAGCTCGGACACATTTAGCCCTTATGAAATGCGGCATTTCTGATAGAAACAGTCACACATTGGTCAGGAAATAATCTCACCAGTGATGACCCATTTCTTAAGGGCGAAATACATCTGAGCTTATAGGATTAAAACAAGTTACCCCCCCTTTATTTTTTTTTTGCTGTCATCAGTCTTTCGACTGGCTTGATGCAATCCTCCATCTCTTCCTATCCTGTGCTAACCTCTTCGTCTCTACATACCCCTTACAACCCACATCCTCAATTATCTGCTTCATATATTCTAATCTCTGTCTTCCTCTACAGTTCTGTTCCCTCCACTAACAAATTAACCAATCCAGCATGTCTCAAAATATGACCTACCAGCCTGTCTCTTCTTTCTGTAAGCTTCTTCCACAAACTTCTATGCTCACCCATCATGTTAGAAATCTTGTTAATTTTGTACTTTGTCTGTCCACTTAATTTTCAGCATTCTTCTGTAGCACCACATTTCAAATGCTTCAATTTTCTTTCTTTCCGGTATTAATAAAGTCCATATTTCGCCACCATAAAGTGCTGTGCTCCACACGTAGAGTTTTAAAAACTTCTTTCTAATTCCTAGATCAGAGGTGGTCAACCCAAATGATTTTGAGGGCCACTTTGGGAATGCATCATAACTCCGTGGGCCGCATATAAAATTATATATTCACAAGAACATTATTTTAAATTCAAAATTAATTTTTTCTCATAATTTCGGCAGTTAATTTTTGTATATGTGGGTGCACATGTACTGTTTCTTTTTTTTAAAAAAGAACATTAGTTTTCACTACTTTGGCCATTATAAAATAAATGTATTTTGTGAAAGTGTGATGAATCTCGTGGGCCGGAAAAATGATCAAGGCAGACTGGGGGTTGGCCATCTCTGTCGTACATCAACATTTGAAACCAAAAGGTTTCTCTTTTTCATGAAGGCTCTTTTTGCTAGTGCTATTCTGCTTTTAACATCATTCCTGCTTCGGCCATCGGTTGTAATTCTACTTCCCAAGTGGCAGAATTCACTTATTTCCCCTATTTTTATATTTAATCTACTATGATTGGTATTATTTCTGCTACATTTAATCACTTTTGTCTTGTTTTGATTTATATTCAGTCCAAAATCTTCCTACAGTATTTTGTTTACATCATTCAGAAACTTCTCAATATCCTCAGCCTGTTCTGCTAACAAGACAATGTCATCAGAAAATCATATCATACTGATTTTTTTCTCCCTGAAAACTTATTGCCACATGGAAATTTTCCTTGGGCTTCCTTTATTGCTTCTTCTACATACAAGTTGAATATTAATGGGGATAGACTACAACCTTGTCTCACACCCTTTTTAACTGATGCATGTCTCTCATGATTCTCTACTTTAATTTTATATATTTTATAAAGTATTCTTCTATTTTGATATTTTAGACCTGAATTTAAAATTTTGAACGTCTTGTCCCTCCTAATATTATCAAAAGCTTTTTCTAAATCAACAAACACCATAAAAGTATCTTTGTTTTTCTTGATCTGCCCTTCAAGTATTAATCTTAAACCCAGAATTGCTTCCCTTGTACCACGGTTTTTTCCTAAACCAAAACTGATCTGCACCTACCTACTATCTCTTTATCGTATTTTATTATTATATCGTCGTATTTTCTACGATTACACTCCTTTTTAATGTTGTATTTTTATATATTCTTCTTTTAGTGTCGGAGCTGGGATACAAGATCGTTTTGAACTCGTGAATGAGTGAACTTTCAGCTTAATGCTTAGTAGTTTCTTCTTTCATATTTGAAATAAATAGTAAAACTTCTATTACTTCATTCCCTTTTATTAACACATTATCTAATACTCAAAGATCCGAAGATATACAGGTCCTTTTGCTAGCAGCAACTTTAAAAACTCAAAGCGAACACACGAACCTTTTACCACACTTGTCTTATCTTATTGCTATCCTCTATTTTTTTCAACGTTACCATAGCTGCCAATTTCTTTCTCAGAGTAATTATAATTTTCTTTAGGTAATCTGTTATACCATATCTTCTACTACTCTTTCCATTCTTCTGTATACTATTCTGGTCAGTAATTTTTACACATGTGATGTTAGACTAACTGTGAGATAATTCTCACATTGCTAAGAAACGGTATTTTCATTTACAAATGTTTATTGCTTCTGTTTACTGATTGAGACGGGTGACAAATTTACCACAGATAGAGGCAGGATGGCCAGAAGAATTAAAAAAATTGAACACACTTTACAATATCTTACTGATATTGGAGGCGAGATAATATGGCAAGGGGAAACTTGTGTTCTAGTAGACCTGCACGTGTATAGATCTTTCCCGTTGCCATATGTTTTTCTTCTACCATGAGTGAGGTTATACACGGAAATATTGTGAAGTGTGTTGGTGTTTTTGTATTTTTCTCACCCTCCCATCTTCATGTGTGGTATGTCACTGCGTTGTTTTTTCTATCTTTCCTTATTTTCTTAAATGGAAAAGAATTGACTTGCAATGAAAACCTCGAGTCAATAGTTGTACGCTTTCCTGGTGCCGTGTAGTAATGTGAGGTGGAGACATTTCTGCCAGTGTGATTTTTGCTTCTTACAGATATATGTACTGCACGCTCTCCTAAACACAACTCCCCATCTGAAATGCCGGTTGTAGCGGCCGTCATAGCTCGTGACGCGTGCCATGCCTTCCTACGTAGGAAATGGTCGATACCCTGACTCCAACCAAAATTCCAAAGCACGAGCTATGCAGCAGCTCGGCCACCTGATTGGCTAGGCTAGATGTATACTCTTTATCATTATTCTTGGCCGCCGCTGAAAAATTCTATCACTCTTATCTTGCACAATCCTACATCAATGTCATCCCAGGAAACAGTAACGCAATACTGGCTCGTCAGTATTGCGTTACTGGTATACCTTCCAGAATTCTGATGTTTCAGATCAAGATCTGTGTTTACTACAGCATGTGAAACAGGTCACAGTGCAGTTATGTTATAAAAAGCCAAAACATGGTAACCAAAAAACAGATTTTCACTAGAATGTGGTGTAGAAACGAAAATTTGTTTAGTTCCATATCTCATAGAATAAAAGAACAGCCAATTATGCAATTCATCCGATAGAGGAAAACCCACCTCTTACGAAATTTGACAGGAAGAGACCTGCTAAAGTAATAAAAAAAGAGACGGAGAGAAAATTAAGGTTTACTGCAGTTCCATCTATCAACATTTCTGTGTGCTTTATTTCCTTTCTAGTATGACTAAGCAGTTACTCTAAATATTGTTTAGGTATGTGTGTGTGTGGTTTAAAATATAGTGAGTGTCCCAATAAAATACTATACACTCCTCAATAGCTCATAAATAACTCACTTCTGTAATTGTTTTAGATGTGACAGCTTAAAATGATGAAGCCAGACTAAACCTACAGGAAAGATAAATTTAAGACTGTGAACTCAAGTGCAAAGAAAGTTTAGAAAGGAGTTAGTAATTCAAACAATGTTTACATTTATTGGAACACACTGAACACAAAGAAAATTTCCAGTTGAATTATCTATTATTTTTTCCTTACAACTATTTCTACAATGTTGTCAGTTAGCCTTGCCCCTCTTGACATGCACTTTCAGTAGATATTCTTTGTATTTCTCTGCTCTTTCTTTAGATTTCAAGACATTCTATGTCAGCATCTTTTTTATTTGAATGGAAAGTATGTTTTGGTAATGACTTTTCATGCACCTTCTTTTATCATTGTTTCATATCAATTGTTCAGCAAATATCTAATTAATTGATTCCAATCCCAGACGCCCTTAACAGCGAAAGAAAATTTTCCCCCTATTTTCTGAAATAGAGTGCGAGCTTGTCGTCATGGTCATCTCTTCCCTTCTCCTAATTCTTCTACCAATATCCATCCAGGCCTCATCGCCAATATACGCCTTATACACTCCCAGCACTCTCTTCACCCTCCAATGACTCCCAACCCAGCTCCTTCATCAAATCACTTACTGATTGTGTTCTGTGGTAATTTCTACTGCCTTATGCCTGAAATCGAGTGCCAGCTTGTGGTCATGGTCATCTCTTCCCTTCTGCTAATTCTTCTACCAATATCCATCCAGGCCTCATCGCCAATATACGCCTTATACACTCCCAGCACTCTCTTCACCCTCCAATGACCCCCAACCCAGCTCCTTTATCATATCAGTTACTGATTGTGTTCAGCGGTAATTTCCACAGACAAATCTAGTTTCCCTCCTTCGCATCCCCTCCAGCTCCCATAATGTGGGTCCCATACTACACCACCACACTCAAGCAATAGTGTGACCGAAGTTTAGTAACCCAATTCCCTCACTTCACTCATACGCCCTCTCATCAATTACTCCAGTAGATGTCTCCTCACTTCCTGAAAATTGTTTCACCTACGTTTTTGCCACATCTGTCCTATGCATTATAGTTTTTTTTTTCTTTTTCTTTTCACATGGTGGTGCTGTTTTTCTTTGGTTTTTACATATATTTTGCTTATCAACACAATATCCTTCATCTTTCCACCTCCTAAGGATATGTGCGGTGTGTGTGTGCTTTTCTCCAATATTTCTTTACTAGCTTTGTCATCTGTGCGTGCGCTGAATTTTCTTAACCTTGAATTTTCTTCGAATTTGTATTTTCTTGTGAACTTCCTTTCAATTACTTCTTTAGGTTAGTTTCACTCTGCACTTCATTATTGACCATATTCTGATAGTTAATACCTTCTATAAAGTCTGAATATTTCATCTTTATATATTCTAGACAAAGATTTTGTGTATCCTGCATGTATGTTTTCTTTAAATAATAACACATTCATGCGATAATAATAATTTTTCACATGATTGTAATGTCTGCTTCTTTTTTGTGGTCCAATTCTGCATTATGCTGTCTTAAACTATTCTGCTTTGATCTAGCATCCAGGAGGAGGCAAGCTAGATACCCAATCCTGTTTTCCTTTTTCAGTGATTTCCCAAAATCATGGCACAATAGTTCTTTAAAAAGACCATGACAGAGTTTCTTCCTGTTTTTTCCCTAAACCCCTCCCAGCTCCGATGACCATGATGATGATGACCATGATGATGATGTGGCATAAAGCACGGGCTCTCCCTTTCCTGAATATTGATTGATTGTTAGCTATTCCTCATCGTTACATTTTTCTTTTCATCTCCAGTGTTATGGTTTTGGTTTCACCATTACCTTCTACTATAGATAGCCTGTACCCTCACACAAGTCTTTGTGTAGGCTCATTTTTTACTCTCATCAATACTATTGACATTTCTTGCAGTAATTTTAAATCCTACTCTTGAAACATTTATAGTATCTTTTAGTCATTTAGTCTGTACTTTTTTTTTCTCTCTCTTTCCAAACATGAGCTTTGGCTGCCTTTGAGGTTTAATCGCACATAGTTGGCATTATCGAATTTGGAACTTTGATTTTCTGACCATATGCCCTTGCTGAAGCCAAGCATTTTATACTTATTGCCAGTTCTCACCAAGTACTAATAGGGAAAGTGGAATCTTTCTTGTTCTTTGCACCGAGCGTTGTGGGTGAGTGGTTAACGCTCTGGCCTCGCTTTCGGGAGGACAGCGATTCCCCGTCCTGGAATCCAGATTTGGGTTTTCCGTGGTTTCCCCAAATCACTCCAGGCAAATGCCGATATGCTTCCCTCAAAAGGCCATGGCCAAACTCCTTCCCGTTCCCATCCTGCATCTAATGACCTCAACATCAACAAGGCATATAGGCATAAGTAAAAAAAAAAAAAATTGTTCTTTGCCCCCAGTCCCTTCCTACCTGTAATAACCTCAAAGCAAAACCCTGGTAGCAAAAAAAAAATAAAAAATAAAATTGGTTCCTTCAAAGGCTATGGCTGAAAGAAAAGTCTTACTCTTTAGACTCCTTGATCTCCAGAGTTCTATTTTTGAGAAGGACTTTAAATCTTTGGCATCATGATTTGAAAAGAATGGAATGACTTGTGCCAGTGTTAATTTTTATTGAAGAAGGGATGACTATAATTTCCATCCTCCTACCTGTTCAGAAAAGTCACTCACACTGGGACCACGGTGTTTAAATATAAGTTTTCAGATGATTAAGGTACAGTAACTGATATGGTGGTTTACAGGCGGCGCCATGTCGTGTCGGCACGTGACCTCCTCCGGCCACCGCTGTCCGCGTCCCGCCACGTCCTCGCGCGGGTACTGCCACCAGCACGCCGGGGGGTCGGGGAGAGGCCGCGGGGGCGGCAGGGGCTCGGGGCTGAGGGGCCACTCCTCCTCCGCCCCCATGCCCGCCCCCGCGAGGCGGGCGGTGCACGGCGCGGGGCCGTCCAGGAAGGGCCCCTCGGCCGAGCAGCTACTCTCGCGACTGGGACGCCTGCGCTCTGCGTCCCCCGGGGCAGAGTCGGCCTGGAGTGAAGACAGCGACTGCGAGCCGCCCACACTCGCCACCGTCCGCCGTCACGCCGGCCGCGGTGCATCTGGTATGGATACCGGATTTAACTTTCTTTTGTTTACATAAAGTAATAGTATAGAGCAGCGGTTACCAAACAATGCGTTGCGACCCACTGGTGGGTCGCAGCTTGAGTTTTGGTGGGTCTCGGAACAATCGAGGTTTTTGTCACAAAAATATATCTTTTATTTAATCTATTTAAAAAATATGACACAATATTCCTTCTTTAAAGACAGTTTTCAAGGAAAAAACCTTATATTTCCTTGTGCATGAATGAACGAGCAGAATATCCAGAAATCTCTAAATTAGCTGTGAAGTTCTTGATGCCGTTCAACACGACATACTTGTATGAATGAGCTTTTTCTACTTTATTGTTGTTGAAAAACAAATACAGAAATAAACTATGTGTAGAAAGAGACTTAAGGTTAAAATTAACCAGTGTTTACCCTGATATCAGAGCCCTCATCAGTAAACACCGGTGTCAGAAATCTCACTAATTATAAAGTTGTGTTTTTATAATAATTAAATGTATTCATTACCTTTCTAATAAAGCAGGAGGCGTCTGCAAGAAGCATCACCGCATCGAGTTCAACGCTGAAATTTCAGGTTTAGTTAAAATTCAATTTGGAAATGAAAATGCCACTCATGTGTCAAGTCATATCTTGGTGGAAAACACCCACAAATCCCATTTTAGTGGTTGACTGGTAAGTTTACCATTGTGTTTTTCCTGCTCCCAGTCTTCCATATTTTCACACATTTGGGTGCAGTAAAACACAATGACAAACTTAACAATCAACCACTAAAATCGAGTCCAAAAAGCTACTTGGCAGACCAGTTGCATTTTAATATGCTGATCGAGTTACTTCTACTTGCGGAATTTCAGCAGTCAACTTGATGAGGCGATGGTCTGTGCATCCGCCTCCCCAGTCTATGATATGTTTGTTGTTTTATGTATTATCAGTTCTTGTTTTTGTTGATAGTATATCCTTTGTACGAAAATTTGCCTTCTTGTATGATAGGATAGTCGATAGAGTATTGAGGTCATATAACAGTTTCCATTCTGATATTAGGTAGACTCTCATATTAGGTGGGTTGCGAAATTTTTTTTACTTAAAAGTGGGTGGTGAACCAACAAAGGTTGGGAACCACTGGTATAGTCATATTTCTGCATACTGCGTAAAGAGAAGTATTTATAGTAGACATTGAGTTAAAACTGCTATCTTCCATAATGATCATCTGACCACATCAGGATAAAATGTACCTTATTCTACGTATGGGAGCACTGGCTATACATTAATCAAAACTCCATAAAAAATCTAACCATTCGTTATTGCATGGATACATGGTATCGACTGCAGTATTCTCTGTAACAGTGACATTACCTAAGAATTTTTTAACAGAAGAAAACAGACGGGAAGTTTTTTAAAATCCAGGGAAATTTTATGCGAAACATGGGTATTGACAAAACTTATCAATCAAATAAATTATGGGTATTATTGAAATTATACTTTGAAAGTTTTTCACAACAGCAAAAATTTCTGTCAACTAAAATGAAATGGAGTTATTTAAAAACATCCGAACCAAATTCTCCAAGAAAGTAATCGGAGAAAGTTTACTAACTTCATGAATTATTAATAAAAAAGATAATAACTAATTGTTATTTGTTTATCCTTAAAAACTTTTCCTGCACAAATTCTTACTACTGCTGTTTGTGATGACCATTATTTCAACAGGTGTTAAAACTAGTGCCCTATAAACAACAAATATTAAACACTGTCTATACTTGGCAAGTTATAAGCATAAGCTTATATTTTGATGATTATTATTATTATTGATTCAAGCCCACTATGGAGCGCTTATATTTCTTGATGCTTGTCTTTGTTTCCAATACCTTTTAAGTCCAGCTAATAATTTTTCCTTTTTCTCCTGAGAGATGGGTTTTCATTTGTGGTGGATGGGACCAGGAGTTAACCATATTAAAAAATTTGTATCGATCTGCAAGATCAGTGTCGGAAATCCCAGCCGAGTCAAAATCCTTTTGTAACTCGTTGAGCCACATGGTTCCTGTCTTACAGCTTCTGATAAGTGAGAAGATCTTCTTGGTAAGCCTATTGCTGTCCATTCTGAGAAGGTGCCGTAAAACTTGAGCCGCCTACGTCGCATGCCAGTGTTAGTCGTCCCCAACTGTTGGTTCAATTCGCATTTCGCTTTCTATCGATAGGTTCCATCTGGGAGCACTCTTGGCCCGTGAATTTTCCCCGAGGATACTTCGTTCAGCTTTTTCCAGATCATCCACGGTGCCTTTCCTGTCCATCAGCAAGGTCTCAGCTGCATAGGAACTGTGGTCTGACAACAGTTTTGCAATGACAGATTTTAACATTCTTCGAAACGCATTTCTTGTTGTAATGAGTTTGCGACAGTCGATACGCTGCATTGATTTTAGCAGTCCTGTCTCAGACGGAGGTTCCATCTCTACCGTTGGAGTGGACCCATACACCAAGGTACCGGAATCGATCGACTTTTCCAATCTTGCCGTAGACGGTCATCAACGAGGTACCGACTCTCAAAGTACTTGGTCTTTTCACGCGATATCTGAAGTCCTGTCTTTTCCTCTATCTCGTACAGGGTTTGTAAAGCAAGGACGGCAGGCATCCTTAGTCATTGCTTAGGATTGCGATGTAATCTGCGAAAGCCACGCTCCTGATTTCGATCTTTCGTGTTCCAGCTCCAATGGTGACTGGTTTGATTCCAATTTGACGTTACTTTGCTGCGTACTGATATAATCCCACTTAAAATGCTCGAAATGCAGAGTGCATTGCATTCCGATCGACAGCATTAGCAGAGTCTGCAGCAATGTTGTGCAGTTTTGGGGTCGGCTACCTTAGTCGAATATGTGTGGGGCTTTGATTTCTGTGGCAAGTGACTGCCGACCGACCTATCACGTTTGAGACACGGGACTACGCTATTAGACTACGGAATCCTAAGCATGTGAGGTTCAACTCGCACTTGCCACCGACTCTAAAAAAAAAAATTAATACGGTAAATACATGGAGAACAGTTGTTATAGCAGGTGTTTGTGATTGTTGTTTTGTTTTTGTGGCAGGCGGGACCGGCGACTCGTCGGGAGCGGAGTCGGATCCCGAGGGCTTGGAGCCGACGGAGTACCTGCGGCACGCCGGAGTCTACACCCCGGAGGAGGCCGCGCTACAGTTCCGCGACAGACTCATCCGGCAGCAGGCACTCTACATTCAGCAGTTCGAAAGGTAACACTGTGGTGTGGGTATTCTGGCGATATATCCTTCACAGGAAACTAACAGTTTAAAAATGTTGTCAAAGCACAAACCTTGTGCACTGTACTGTGTCACCTTCAAGTCAGGGTCATATTTAGGGTATCTAGGCCCTAAGGCTATACCTATGCTGTGAGGTCTTTAAGAGCTGTATGCCCTTAGGCTATAACTGTATATGTGACGGCGCCTGGTGCTTCACCTTCTGCACGTTTAAGGCTGCTGTAGGCCGAAATATTGCGCTTCTCTTGTGTTTGTTTTTTATTCGTTGTCCCAGCCACCTTCATCTGTGGTAAGTGTTGGGTCATATTTCCCTGTCCTTCCTAATTTTATATATATATATATAGTAACCAGGAAATAATAGGAGCTAAATACCGAATGGATTTTCAAAAAAAGGGTAGCAAAATGAACCACCACTTACCTTAAATGATGGTTTTGTGGGGTGAACACACAAAAACGACAAGAACAGCCCAATGAATATTTCAGTACTTGGCCCTTCGTCAACAGGAGAACATCACGGAGGGAGGGTGGTGCAGGATACGGTCTCTTAGTCAGGAACATGGTGGGGGCAAATTCAAACAGGGGACAGGGGGGGGGGGGCAGTGAATTGGATCTAGTACACGTGCAATGCAAAATGTTGCAAAAAGTGCAGAATAATACATTAAAATGTTCATAACATAAATTTGAGAAAGTAAATAAGAAAACAGAATAATCAAAAGGGTAATAATAAGCAAATATAAAAGTAATAATAAAAAAAAGAGAATCTATGTAGTTAAACATCACCTCTGGTATGTGGTGGTTCAATATAGACAGTGGGCATGGAGGCAAGTAGAGGATAGAGGGAAGGAAAGGTACTGACTGGGTATTATCTCAAGTTGAGACCAGGAGGTTGCCTTGTGCCTAGTTTGTATTGGTAGGCAAGTTCCCACCTTCTCACTTCAGAGAAACTGCTGTTGTTTGGGAGGACTCTGATAGCATGGACCGTGAAACAAGAATTATAATTATTGGTGTCATGGGAGATGGCATGGATGGCTACTGGATGCTTTGGATTCTGAGTGAAAACTGACGGTGGCCATTCATTCTAATGGCTGACGGATTGGTAGTGAAACCTATATATGAAGCCAGGCAGTGTTTGTAGGTTAGCTGGTATATAACGTGGGAGGTTTCACAGGTGGCATGTTCTATGATAGGGAAGCTCTCACCAGTGAAAGGGTTGATGAAAGTGATGGAGGCATGGTGTATGTCGCACATCTTACAGTGGGGTCTGTTGCATGGGAAGGATCCTTGGGGCTTTCTGATGGGGCGAGGAAGACTGTGTTTGTGGACTAGGAGCTGACTGATGTTGGTAGGCCTGCTGAAACAAGTTCTGGGAGGGCCAGGGAGGATTTGAGGAAGAATGGATCTCATTTCGGGGCAGGTTAGTAGGAAATCATAACCCTGCTGAAGGATTCTGTTGATGGAGTACTCAAAATATCATCTCACAAGCATTGGCATCCTGAAACTATCCCCCAGCTTAGGTTCACAAGCAACTTTCGCAAGCCACAATGCAACCTGCTCAACCTATTAACTACTCCAAACCTCCAGAAACCAACCACAGTCCAGTCCTGGTTACATAATAATTCCCTGGCCTTGAATCCATCAGTCACTATCTACTGTACAAATCTTTATCTAAATATATTCTGACATGTGAGGTTTACCTCTATATCTGTGCATACAGTGTATACATATGTGTATAAAGATTTGTAATTGTAATAACAGACATATACGTCCGGGCATCCAGATTTGAGTTTTCCAAGGTTTCCCCAAATCACACCAGGTGAATACCAGGATGCTTTCTTCAAAAAGGCCATGGCCGAATTCCTTCCCATTCCTTGCCCCCCATCCTTTCCCGTCTCTAAAGACCTCACTGTTAAGAGACGTAAAGCAGTTAAAAAAAAACCGGGTATATAAAAAAACATACATTTACAGCAACTGTTGACGCCCTGCACCACAAGGGCGAAACGCATTTGGGGAATAAAATAAAATTCACCAAGAAAGTTAGTTGTTAGTAGAGAGAGTAATTATAAATTATTTTTCAACAACTGTGTCTATTACTAGATCAATACATTTAATGTATCGTGGTGTAAACTTGACCCACATGCAATGTAATCCTGTAAGGTGTCCAGCTGGTTGGTGTTGTATAAACTCAACCTTTCGACAGAGTTCTGCTGTATCTGTAGTGTTTATACAACACCATGCAGCTAAACACCTTACAGGATTATCTATAACAGGGGTGGCCAAGCTTCTTGATAGTCCGAGCAATTTTTCAAAATTTTAAATTTTTCGCGAGCCGCAATTAAATTTGTATTTAAAAGGTATGTAAAAAGGAAATAATTTTTTTTTTTTATAGAAATTATATTTATTGAAAAGATATGAATAAAACTACAAAATATGTGTATTGAATTTAAATATTAAAAATTAAATACATTTATTTTACTTCTCTTGATAACTATTCAAAATTTGGTGAATAATTGATGACAGCACTTCTCAGTAATTCTTTGAGATGCTGGTTAGTTAGTACTGATTGGTGTTTGGATTTCACGAATTTTAAAGTGGAATAAAATGATTCACATAAGTACGTTGTTCCGAATATTGAAATAATTCGACAAGCAGCCTTTTTTAATTCAGGATACTTCGATTCTCATACAAATTTCCAAAATTCAGTAATCGGCGTCGACTTATATTTTAATTGTAGAGCTTGATATTCTTGCATGTCTATTAACTCTAATTCTCCAGATGCCTTTTGGGTCACAATTATATTGGAAATGGAAAAATCACCTTGAAAAATGTTAATTTCAAATGGACTTAGAAAAAACCAAGAGACTATTTAAAATATTTCAAGTCTTGAAATCTATTTTCAAAAGCAAGTTTATCTGATCTTAATTTGGAATTTGGTGGATACTGATTCGAAAACTGAGGATGATTGGTTTCATGATGTCGACGTAAATTTTGACCGTAGAATTACACATAAAACAAAGCTTTTCCGTTACTGTCAATGAAAAAGAAATTCTCCTCCTACTCATTATTAAAACTTCTATTTTCTTGCTCGTATTTTCTTCTTTTATTTTCGTTCTCTGTTGTCATATTTTTAAAAGAACTGGAAAAAATTAAGGAAATTTAGAAAATACAAGTTTTGTGTTATTAAAACAATAAAAACATGTGTTACATACTACGAAACAAATTATAGTTAACTACGCGTGTTACATACTACGAAACAAATTATGGTTAACTTATCAAAAATTCCATATTACAAATTATACCCGTAGCAAGAGTGATACAAATTGTTTCCTCCAGAGCACAATGTCAACTGTCTGTTGCAATCAAAGTTTACAAATTCAAAATCGGTCTGGAGTAGGTCGATTATGCAACTGTTTATGTTCGTTCGCGCAGTTTTCGACGAGTCATATGATTCTTAACTTGGACGGAAATGAAATTTGCTACAACGTTGCACTTAGTCTTTCATATTTGTTGTCAGTAATTTAAAAGACATTTTGAAACAGAATAATAATCATTTAAAAAAATATAATAACACAAAAATGAAAAGGGAACTCGGGTACACTTATCGAGAGCCACAAATAATCCTTCAAAGAGCCGCATGTGGCTCGCGAGCCACAGGTTGGCCACCCCTGATCTATAATCTAGCGGAGTGTGCTTTAAATTATTAATAATTTTCATTTTTTTACTAGAATAACAAGGGCAAAGTTACTATTAACTGCACAAATGTGATACAGTATCATAGTTTGTGCACTCGAGTGAAAGAAACGTAAAATAATACACAGAAAAAAAATAAACGAGAAAAATATATAGGAGTTTCACTTGTTGTGCATGCAAACACTGATATACGCACCAAGTGCCCCCCCCCCCCCCCCCCTCAGAAAAGTATAATGTCCAAATAAAGTATTGTAAATACATATGATATTGGCTGAGAGATACTGTAGGATAGTTTGGCCATCTCTGTGATAGATTCAGTTGACACATTTCGCCTCAGTCATGGCGACTCAAACCAAAGGACCGAGCTTGGTGGGTGAACGGTTAACACACTGGTTTTCCATTCCGGAGGACACGGGTTCGAATCCCCATCTGGGCATCCAGATTTGGATTTTCCGTGGTTTCCCCAAATCGCTCCAGGCGAATGCTGGGATGCTTCCTTCAAAAAGGCCATGGCTGAATTCCTTCCCGTTCCTTGTCCCCAGTCCTGCCTCTAATGACCTTAGCTGTCGAAAAGGCGTAAAGCTGTAAGTAAAAAAAAAACGTGTGAACTGTCGCAGACTGCAGCACCTGCTGCGCGAGGGCCGGCGGCGCTACCTGCGGGAGTCGCGACTGGAGCGGCAGGCGGAGGCCGAGGCCGCGAGGGAGTGGAGGCGGCGCTGCGAGGAGGCGGACGGGCCCCCGCCGCCCCCCCGGCCCCCGCCCTCGCAGCCGGAGTTCGAGGAGCGGCTGCGCGCCACGTGGCGCTACCGTCGCCACCGCGGCGTCTGTGCCGTGCTGCGCCGCAAGGCGTGGGAGCGACGGGCCGGCACCTCCGCCCCGCCCGGGCCTCGCTGCATCCACGTCGTAGGGGGCGTCAGGTACGCAGGGCACATGTCTTATCTTCCGAGGGCTTGGTTTTAGGCGTATACAGGGTGTATCAAAAAGAATCATCCGATTTGACACGTCTATATTTCTGTAACTAATAAACATATACAATGATTTGTTTTTTGATTAACGGGAAACTCTGTGTTTTTATACCTTTTCATAGATGTTCACTATGTTCGTCTTGAGATGCACGGCATATGTCAATGCAGTATTCTTCCCACACTGCAGCGAGCATGTCTTGAGTGACAGTTCCACAGCTGCTGTTATGCGATTCTAACGGAGGCACATAAACAGAGTCTTTTATAAACCCACACAGGATTGCTGTGGACTCCTTGTGAATGTATGGCGGACTCGTTCGTCTGCGTCAGACACTCGGGGGCAGCCCGGCGATTTGCCTTTATGCAAACAACCTGTTTCTCGGAACTGTTCGTGCCGTCTGATGTCCTGCGCTGTAGGAGGATCTACACCGTACCTAGTACGAATGTCACGCTGGACAGTTGTTACTGACCCGCACTGCGCAAAACGTAGAACACGAAACGCTTGCTGTTGTCCCGACGCCATTTTTATTAGAACTGAAGTGGGTGCACACTGCTGCTACCTAGCGGGAACCATGTAAAACTCGAGAGTTTGGTCTTTCCAACAGTATGTCATTCACACATGTATCTCAAATAACATAATAGTTATGATTTTTTAAAATCAGATGATTCTTTTTGATACACCCTGTATTATATCCCTAATATTACGATACTACGGAAAAAGGAAATCTCTTTTAGGCGACATAAATAACAAAGGTTAGGGAAAATTACTCATCACTCACTAATGTGACGAACAAAAACATTCACAATATTTTGGTTTTTGTAATCATTAACATTTAACTTAACAATTTTTAACAAATTTCTTCCAAACTTATTTATTGTTCGCTTCAACATTCTGTGTCCTTTTGTTATAAATGTTAATTTTCTCACCGTCTGTGATGTATGTATTTATATATCACGTCTTAAAAAATAGGGAAAAATAACCCATCACTTACCACACATGAAGGCAGGAGGGTGAGATGAACACGCAAAAAAACATAAAAACAAATGCCACCACATTTTCGTAAGAAACTTTAGTCATGTGAGGCGAGATATATGGCAGGGGGGTGACATCCCGACCCAACACACAATGAAACAAGTGCGGAAAACACGGGGTGTGGGTGGCAGAAGTGCTAGTGGTGGGGGTAGGGGGAGGAGAAGGTGGAACAGCGATAGAAGTGGAAGAAAATAATTTCTGCGATGACTAGTTAAAAAATAAAAAATTATAATTTTATTTTGACCAGGGGGGGGGGGGTAAATAAATAAAGTTAGAAATATATATATATAAAATAAATAAATGAAAAAATATGTAAAACATATACATATATATAATGAAACTAAGGAAAAAGGAAACTGCTTTGAGCAATATAATTGCAAGGAAAGGGAAAATGACTCATCACTCACCAAAGTTGAAGGCAGCGATGAGAGAAGAACATATAACACGAACACACAAATAAACACAATATTTCGGTTATTAAACCTTAATCATGATGTAGAAAATGAGTCATGAGGCTTGGGAGGTGCGCACACGCCGAGGGTTGCTACATGAGTAGGTGGATTATCAATATGGCGGTGGGACTGAGATATTGTACATAAATACGTAAATCTCAGATGGTGGTACAACTAATACTAGACAAAAATAGGAGGGGGGAATAAAGTAAATAAATATGGAAAGATAAATTTTGAAAAATAAAATAAGGTAATTAGTTAAATGACAATAATGCTACTAGTAATCCTACTAATAATGATTGATGCATCAAGGAAAGGAATTTTATCCGTGGTTGAGGCCGGGTGGGTGTCTAGGATGTTTTGGTAAGCAAGTTCCCATCTCCGAAGTTCTGAGGCGGCGGTAGTTTCGGGCAAAACTCTTGATTGCTCTCACAGTGAACAGTCATTGAAGTTGTTGGAGTTGTGGTAGTTAGCATGGGAAGTAAAATTCCTTTCCTTGATGCATCACTCATTATTAGTAGGATTAGTAGTAGCATTATTGTCATTTAACTAATTACTTTTATTTTTCAAAATTTATCTGTCCATATTTATTTACTTTATTACCCCCCCCTTTTTTTCTAGTATTAGTTGTAGGTACTATCATCTGTGATTTACATATTTATATACAATATCTCAAACCCAAACATGGTACAGTAGCGATTGGCAGAGGAAGTCAGTAGTGGACTACTTTACATTTAATGGTGAATTAAAGCAGAGTGTGTCAGATGTGAAGGTAATACAATCAGAGGCACTGGATAGTGATCACCGGCTATTAGTAATGGAGCTGAGGATTGCGACAGAGAGGAGAAAATCAGAAAGACAGGATAGGAGATTAAGAATATGGAAGTTGAAAGAGAAGAGCAATGAAGAGGAATACCAGAGAATAATAAGGAGTAAGATACCAATAGTGGAAATGGGGACAGTGGAAGAGGAGTGGGAATATTTTAAAACAACGTTAGTCCAGGCAGCAGAAACAGTGTGTGGAAGGACTGGTAACACAAACAGGTGGAAAGAAACAGCATGGTGGAATGATAGAGTAAAACAAGCAGTGGAACTCCAGAACAGGGCCTTTAGGGAATGGTTCAAGCAGAGGACACAGGAGACAAGGGATGACCGTGTGAAAAAAAAGGAGGAGGCCAAAAAAACAGTAACCAAGGAAAGGAGGAAGTGGCTGGAGAAGTGGACCAACATCATGGAAGAAGATAGCAAAGGAAATAAGAAAGTATTATATGGAATGGTAAAAAGGAAGAGGAAGGAGAGGATAGAAAATGTCAACATGCTGGACGAAGATGGAAACGAAATAAACAACTTAGAAAAACTAAAAAGGATGTGGAAGGAGTATTTTGAAGCCTTACTGAACCCAAATTGGTCACAGGATGATACAGTTGTTCAGGAGAAGGAAAATAGCAACCATGTAGGAGAGAAAGAGAAGGATCTAACTTGGGAAGAAGTGGAAACAGCTCTGGGTAAGATGAAGGGTGGAAAGGCCCCAGGCATCGATGAAGTGAGCGTGGAAATGACAAGGGCAGCAGGAGTAGTAGGAAAGCAGTGGCTATACTGTGTGATGAGAAAGGTATGGAATCAGGGCACAACTCCTGAAGACTGGAAAAAAGGAATAATTGTACCTATATTCAAAAAAGGGAGCAGGCAGGAGTTTAAAAACTATAGTGGTGTTACACTGATGTGCCAAAGTGTATGAGAAGATAATTGAAAAAAGAATACGTGACAGGGTGGAAAAAGGGCTAAGGGAAGAGCAGTATGGCTTCAGATCAGGGAGATCGACGGTAGATTTGATATTTGCCATGAGACAGCTGCAGGAAAAACATTATGAGTATGGAAAGGATCTACTGTTGGTATTCCTCGATATCGAGAAAGCATATGATTGTGTACACAGGAGTAAGGTATGGAAGGCCTTGGAGAAGAGAGGAGTTCCCAAAGAAACCATCAGCAGAGTGACGGAACTGTACCAAGGAAGTGAGAGCTATGTGAAAATAGGGGAAGGAAGATCAGGTTGGCTGGAACAAAGGAATGGGCCAAAACAAGGAAGTGTCCTATCACCACTACTCTTCACTGTAATCATGGATGAAATAATGCAGAAGGTGGCAGCGAGGATGGGAGAGGTGATGGCTTTTGCGGATGATCTGATGATCTGGGGAGGTGATGAAGAGGAAGTGCATTGGCAGTTGGATGTATGGACAGACAGTGTGGAGGAATATGGCCTGAAATGTGAGTACATGGTAACAGCCAGGAAAAAGAAAAGGCTAACCCAGGGAATTGTGATGGCAGGGGAACAACTAAAGAAGGTAAACAGGTTCAAGTACTTGGGGAGTGTATTAGAGGAATGTGGAGGAAATGATGGCGAGATAAGTGAAAGAGGAAGACAAGCAGAGGCGTTTCTAAGGAGCATTAGAAGCCTGATATGGAATAAAGAGGTGCCACAGAGAAGCAAGAGAGTAATCTATCATACGTACTATGTGCCTATCTTGACTTATGCTGCTGAAACATGGACAATGAAGAAGCGGGACATCAGCAGAGTACAAGCAAGCGAAATGAATTTTTTAAGAGGTAGAATGGGAGTCACTAAAATGGACAGAATAAATAATGAAGTGATTAGACGCACCATGAAAGAGGAAACCCTACAGGAAAGGGTAGAGAGGACCAGACTGAGATGGTATGGACATGTCAAGAGAATGGGGGCTCAGAGAATCCGGAGAAAGATCCACGAAATTAAGATGTAAGGTAAACAACCCATAGGAAGACCAAGAGATGGCTGGCTGAAAGGAGTGGAGGAGAGGACTGGAACAAAGTGGAGACAGAGAGGTGGTGGGAAGAAAGAAGCAAATGGAGAGGCTAAGCAGACCAGGCCAGAGGCCGGAAACTGTTGAGAATGATGATGATCTCAGTCCCACCGCCATATTGATAATCCACCTAGTCATGTAGCAACCCTCGGCGTGTGCACACCTCCCATGCCTCATGACTCATTTTCTCCATCATGAATAAGGTTTAGTAACCAAAATATTGAGTTTATTTGTATGTTTGTAATATATGTTCTTCCCTCGTCGCTACCTTCAACTTTGGAGAGTGATGAGTCATTTTCCCTTTCCTTGCAATTATACATATATAAAACTGACTTTAAAATTGAAAGATTGTAAGTGACAGGTTTAGGCCAGGGATGTGTCTGGGGTCAAGGATATGTTGATAGGCTAGTTCCCATCTGCGGAGTTCTGAAGGGGTGGTGGTGTTCGGATAAACTCTAATAGCTCTAACTGTGAAACAGGTGTTGAGGTTGTTTGAATCATGTGGGTTGGCGTGAATTGCCACTGGATGGTCAGGTTGGAAGTATAAATTTTTTGCCTGTGGCCATTGATCCTGTAGGACAGTTGTTTTTAAGTTTTTAACTAGTTGTTGCAGAGATTATTTTATTCCACTTTTATCGCTGTTCCACCGTCTCCCCCTACCCCGACACTATCACCACCACTTCGTGTGTGACCACATCCCGATCCACCAAACGAATGAAACGGTGGAACAGCGATAAAAGTGGAATAAAATAATCTCTGCAACAACTAGTTTCATTCGTTTGGTGGATCTATCCCCCTGCCATATGTATCGCCTATCGCTTGACTAACTTGGACACCATCAGACTTGTTAAGAACGGATTTTGATCTCCTTCATATATGTTGAAGGGTACAGAGAATATACGTCTGTGGTATAGTCGTTTCTCAAAATGCGTCATAGTTCTTGAGAAATTCTAAATGATGGGTATGTAGTAAATTATTGGCCCTTGTTTTCAAATGGCAGCCTGGACTATGCGATAGTGTGTTAGCTTTGTAATTTTCTGACCCGAGTTCAAATCCCCTGCAGAATTAAATATTTTTATCTTCAAAAATTGTCAAGTTTTGTTAAAACTTCTTTTACACACTTTTATTGTGTGAAATGAAATTTAAAACAAAACACATTGCTTATAACAGATACACCAAACTTGATTTGGGTCCATATATCAACAATGGTTTCCTAATATGACTCGCCCATACCCAATGAAATTAAGCCGGGAGGCGAATCTGCTAGTAAACTGGAATCTGACACAAGAACTTTGCAAATTTTATAAAAGCATTTGTCACTTGGATGAACATTTCCTTGTTGATCTCAATTTTTCATCATGGATAGGCCTACTATTTTATTTTCAACCATTTACACGCAACCATTCTTGGAACAAATCGAGTGTAGAAGAAAGTTTTTTCTTTCTATCTTCCCAATGCTACGTATTTTGTTTAAAATACCTGTTGATGATATACAAGTAAAGAAATGTTGAAGATGAAATAAATAACACGATAGTAACTATTTCAATTGAAAAAGCACCAAAACAACTTATTAAAAAAAGTGAAAAAATTATGTAATAATGGAGACTCTCCTGACGTTTGATTGCATTGAAGTTTTCAGGGGTGTGCGGCCGATTTGTGTTGTGAAAAGACAATCCGTCGGTAGACCTGTGAAATCATTACAAAAAAAAAAAAAAATATCAGCAATAATAATGGCGGTTAATTGTAGGTAATATGATTTGTTTTAAATATTATTTCACTCAATAAAAGAACGTAAATGAAGTATTAACAAAATAAAAAAGTCAAGCTTGACATTTTCTGAATATAAAAATAAATAAAAATATTGGATTCTGTGGGGATTTGAACTCTGGTCAGAAAATTATGAAGCTAACACCCTATTGCATAGACCACACTGCTATTTGATAAAATGAGGCAATAATTTAGTATATACCTGACATTTAGAATTTTTTGTTTATTTGCACGTGAATATCTAAAAAAATTAGGGCGCTTTTTGATATACGACTACTATACCACAGACATATATGTTGTGTACCCTTCAACATATATGAAGTAGATCGAAATCCATTCTTAACAAGTCTGATGGTCTGCAAGTAAGGTTTCTTATTGAAATATTGTGCAATTTGTGTTTGTGTTTTTCACGAGTTCATCTCGCCCTCCTGCCTTCATCTGTGGTGACGGATTATTTTTTCTATCCTCCCTTATTTTTGGTGCCTAACAGTGGTTCCTTTGTTTCCATTATCTATATGTATCATCTTATTATAAGAGTCAGTCATATTGTAAACTTCGACGTGTGAACACCTTCCGATCCATATGGTTCTTTCTCTGTCACATGAATAAGGTGCAAAACTGAACTATTGTACACGTTCCATTCATCACAACCTTAGGCTAGGGTGAGTGATTAATCATTTTCAATATCCTTTTGTGATCCCTAATATTATGTAACAAAGAAAAAAAATAATCACCATTTTTGATTGGATATTAGAAAGTGGACAGTTAAATGATTTGCAACTTCTAGTTTGCTCTGATAGTTTGTTTTTATTGCAACAAGAAGCAAAAACTTCTCATAAATAAGTGCTGAAATAGGTGAATATAATCGCGGCGTTTCGGATGATATGCTGGGATACTCTTTGTAATTCTTGATCCAATATATTGATTTATTCTTCTTCTTTACTATAAGGCCTTCTGGGTCCACATTCCAATTTCAGTTCTTAATCTTTTGCTGATGTTTTTTTTCTTTTCTTCCTTTCAATCCAATATTTCGTCACCATTTCACTATGTTTCTTCCTTCTTTCCTCACAACACGTTGGGGCAGATTTCTTTCCTCTTCTGCCTTGGAATACTTCCAAACTTAATACCTTCTTTCTAAAAATCTCTCCATAATTTCCTCCTCTTATTTCTTTGCAGATCCATCTTAACCTCTTTAATCCAGCTGGTTGTTGATCCCCCCCCCCCCCAAAAGGTAATTGCATATCTTTTTCGTTAGTCTGTTAGCATTCATTCTGTAGATATGTCCAAAAAGCGCAATCTCCTTTTCTTTATTAATTCTTTTATATTTTCTATGTTCTGGTTCATTTCCTTATTACTTCTTAATTTCCATAGTTCTGTTGTTTTAACTGGACCGAAGGTTTTTCTCATGATTCTTCTTTCTAGTAATTCCAGTTTATTCAATTTATACTTCAACACTGATCATTCACTAGCATATCGACATTCTAGTTTCACAACCGGGTTGTAGTGCCTTATTTTAAGATTTTTAGACAAGCATTTTTTGCTATAACAAATTTTTAGTGATACCATATGCTCTTTCGATCCTGTGTATCCTTTCTTCTGTGGCGGATTTATCTAATCCATTTTTTAAAATTCTTTCACCCAGATATTTAAATTTCTTTACTTTCTCCATTCGTGCAATATCTGTAGTTAAAATTTTTTAGAGAGTTTTTAATGTTTGTAATAAATTTAGTTTTATGTCCAGAAATTTTCAAAGCTGTTTTGTTGGTTATTGCTTCCAAGAGATTGATTTGTGTTTTCGAATTTGTTATGTTCTCTGAAAGTACAGCAACATCATCGTTAAATGCCAGGTAATTAGTTTCGAAACTTTTTTTTTTCCTTTCCATAATAATTGGTGACATTTTGTGTTCTTTCAGTTTATTATTAAAAATTCTTACAATTTTCTCCAAGACACAGTTGAACAGAATGGGTGACAATCACCTTGCCGCACACCTGTATTTATCTTGATATATTTTGAGATTTCGCCCATAAATTTTTCTTTTGAAACTGTGTCTGTAAGTGTTTCAAGTATTGGGTTTGCCCATTGATTTATTCGTTTTATAAAATCCTATTTGTAGCAACGTCATTTTTGTTACTGCCAAAGTTTGCTCTTGAAGTACTGCATTAAGTAATTACAGGGTTCCGGCGGTATTTTATGTTTTCAGAGTTGCAACTTTTCAGTAGTAACAGTGTTGTTTTGTAGGAAATTCTGCAAGTACGTTATGCTAGGATCATCATCTTCATCCATCTCCAGTATTCTGGGTGCGATGTAAGAGCGCTCTCTACTTTTGCTTGTCTGAGTACGTTTCCTCTTCTTGGATTCTAGACCATGATGCCCCTTTCTCCTATAGGTCCAATTTCACGAGATCAATCCATCTCCTTCTGGACCAGCCTCTTGGTCTTTTACTCTTCAGTTCTTTTTCCAGCCATATCCTCACTGTTCTCGTCGGGTCTGTCTACTTGACACATCTCAGCCATCACAATCTTGCTTTGCCAATTTTGTTGTGAAGGGTTTCATTGACTGGGATCTGTTTACATATCACTTTGCTCCTGATGTTGTCTCTTCTGGTTTTCTGTACCATTGATCTCAGGATCTTCATCTCGGCCGCCTGGAGTCCGTTTTCATCTATGCTGGTAGTGGTACATACTTCCAGACTGTACGTTGTAATTGGCAAGAAGCTTGAATTATACAGTGACATTTTGGCTGTAATTGGACTTTGTTAGTGCTGGACTCATTTTTGTACTGTATTTAGTTCTGGGATTGACTGTCAGAGGTCACTTTACTGCCAAGGTACTGGAAATTATCAATCTGATTCAATTTTTCACCCTCCAGATCAGTAACAGGCTTAATATTCTTTCTGCTGACAGCCATTACCACTGTTTTTGTTTTGTTAAGATAATGAATGGACACAGACAGACAGTCCACACTCGCAACCTGTACCTTCCAGTAGCAGAATATGCCAACAGCGACAATTCCAACAACCTCAAGGACTGTTTCACTGTGAGAGCAGTCAGAGTTTTCCCTGGAAGCACCACTGCAGCAGAACTCCGGAGATGGGAACTAGCGTACCAGAATATCCTGGATACGAGACACCCACCTGGACTTAACCACTGTTCAAATCCACTTAACCCATCTTTTTTTTCCCTCCCCTCCATGTTTATACCGTACCCTTACTACATATGTTCATTTTACCATCGCCTGCAATATATTATCTCAGACATTGCATACCGATATATTGATAGTCTACTCCTTAGCCGTCCCCCTCCCTCCCCCCACTACACGGTTAGTCATTAGGTAACGTTTGTTGGGTACACATGTACCGAGCCCAGTGGCCCGTTTTTCTACTTGTGAACAAGGCAGATGCCGAAATATTGTGTATTTGTTTGTCAGCATAAGTGTTTTCTCTCATCGCATCTGCCCACTTTGGTATGTGGTGGGTTAATTTTCCTTTCTTTTCTTATTTATGTTAAGATAAAGGTTTTAATTCCAAGAGGCGGTGAAGGAGACAGTACTTCTGACAGGGTACAGCTAGGGTAATGGGTGGCAAAGCTACTTTGCCACTTGCACCCCTATTAACATATCTTCATCCCCCCCCCCCAATTTGGAAACCTATAGTGTATAAGAATCATCGCAGTTTGTGATTTTTCAAGTCGGTGTGACATGTGCTTAGAATAGTAGTTGGTTGTGGATATTTAACCTGGTGGTAGTGTGTCGAAGTTGGACGTCTGTCTGCCGCAGGTGCAGCGAGCGCTGCCTGCCGTGCAGCAAGTTCTGCGTGCGGCACATCCTGAGCGACGCGCAGCAGATGCTGTTCGTGCCGTGTGCCGGGCTGCGCACCCTCAGCCTCTCCCAGCGCGACGAGGAGTTCCTCCACAGTCGCAAGCAGCAGCGCGGACACGGCAGGGGACTCTCTGCAGGTATCATCATCATCATCATCTTTAGGGTTCGGTCTTTAGGACAAGTCATATTTTTGTCCTGCTTTCTTTTGGAACTGGAATGCTGAATTAAACACTGGTTACAAGATTCTGGTTGTATTTAGATGTATTTTATACAGCATATAAATGCATATTTAGGCCATTTGCCTAGTTTTGGTCATATTGCGATAATATTTTGGTCATTTGGTCATATTTTGAGGAAAAATCTGTTTTTTTTTTTAAATAGGACTGGGGGGAATTCGCTAAATATAGATGAGAAGAAATTAATCTCGTGGATACTGAATGTGACTATATCCTTTAAATTTCTTTTATACCCTCCCAGCACTCTCCAATGACTCCCAACCTAGCTCCTTTATCAAATCAGTTACTGATTGTGTTCTGTGGTAATTTCTACTGCCTTATGCCTAAAATCGAGTGCCAGCTTGTGGTCATGGTCATCTCTTCCCTTCTCCTAATTCTTCTACCAATATCCATCCAGGCCTCATCGCCAATATACGCCTTATACACTCCCAGCACTCTCTTCATCCTCCAATGACTCCCAACCCAGCTCCTTTATCATATCAGTTACTGATTGTGTTCTGTGGTAATTTCTACTGCCTTATGCCTAAAATCGAGTGCCAGCTTGTGGTCATGGTCATCTCTTCCCTTCTCCTAATTCTTCTACCAATATCCATCCAGGCCTCATCACCAATATACGCCTTATACACTCCCAGCACTCTCTTCACCCTCCAATGACTCCCAACCCAGCTCCTTTATCATATCAGTTACTGATTGTGTTCTGTGGTAATTTCTACTGCCTTATGCCTGAAATCGAGTGCCAGCTTGTGGTCATGGTCATCTCTTCCCTTCTCCTAATTCTTCTACCAATATCCATCCAGACCTCATCGCCAATATACGCCTTATACACTCCCAGCACTCTCTTCACCCTCCAATGACTCCCAACCCAGCTCCTTTATCATATCAGTTACTGATTGTGTTCTGTGGTAATTTCTACTGCCTTATGCCTAAAATCGAGTGCCAGCTTGTGGTCATGGTCATCTCTTCCCTTCTCCTAATTCTTCTACCAATATCCATCCAGGCCTCATCGCCAATATACGCCTTATACACTCCCAGCACTCTCTTCACCCTCCAATGACTCCCAACCCAGCTCCTTTATCAAATCAGTTACTGATTGTGTTCTGTGGTAATTTCTACTGCCTTATGCCTGAAATCGAGTGCCAGCTTGTGGTCATGGTCATCTCTTCCCTTCTCCTAATTCTTCTACCAATATCCATCCAGACCTCATCGCCAATATACGCCTTATACACTCCCAGCACTCTCTTCACCCTCCAATGACTCCCAACCCAGCTCCTTTATCATATCAGTTACTGATTGTGTTCTGTGGTAATTTCTACTGCCTTATGCCTGAAATCGAGTGCCAGCTTGTGGTCATGGTCATCTCTTCCCTTCTCCTAATTCTTCTACCAATATCCATCCAGGCCTCATCGCCAATATACGCCTTATACACTCCCAGCACTCTCTTCACCCTCCAATGACTCCCAACCCAGCTCCTTTATCATATCAGTTACTGATTGTGTTCTGTGGTAATTTCTACTGCCTTATGCCTAAAATCGAGTGCCAGCTTGTGGTCATGGTCATCTCTTCCCTTCTCCTAATTCTTCTACCAATATCCATCCAGGCCTCATCGCCAATATACGCCTTATACACTCCCAGCACTCTCTTCACCCTCCAATGACTCCCAACCCAGCTCCTTTATCAAATCAGTTACTGATTGTGTTCTGTGGTAATTTCTACTGCCTTATGCCTGAAATCGAGTGCCAGCTTGTGGTCATGGTCATCTCTTCCCTTCTCCTAATTCTTCTACCAATATCCATCCAGACCTCATCGCCAATATACGCCTTATACACTCCCAGCACTCTCTTCACCCTCCAATGACTCCCAACCCAGCTCCTTTATCATATCAGTTACTGATTGTGTTCTGTGGTAATTTCCACAGACAAATGTAGCTTCTCTCCTCCTGTGTGAAACAAAGTTATCATTGTTTTAGCATTGAAAAAAAGGGATGATATGGAAAATAACCCATCACTTACTGCAGATGAAGCGCAGGGAGGCCATACAAACAGAAAAACACGAACTCTAAAACAACCTTTTGGTTTAAAACCCTATTCATTTATGTGGGATTGGGGCTCCTGTCTCGCCATACTACATTAACACATGTTTTTCCTTCAATGTTGTTCTGCTTGAATATTTCACATAATGGTTTAACCAAAAACTTCCAGTTCCTGGTTGCCCCCACAAATTTACCAATCTCTCCATGCTTTCCATTTCATGCAATCTCCTGCCCTCACCCAGCTAGTGCTTCAAGATTATATACCAAATGGCTTGATCCAACATACGTGAAATAAGGCTTTAAACTGAAATACTGTGAAGCAGGGGTGGCCAACTTGTGGCCCACGGGCCACATGCAGCCCACTTTGAAGATTTTTCTGCCCCACGAGATTCATCACACTTTTACAAAATATTTTTCATATTTCATTTTTATTGTTATAGATTTCTTTAAAATGTGCATTTAGTATCATTATTATTATATCATCTGTGTTTACATGTAAGAATAATAGTAAACGTGTCCTGGCCTCGCATCTGGGAGGACAGCGGTTTGAATCCCCGTCCGGGCATCCAGATTTGGGTTTTCCATGGTTTCCCCAAATCACTCCAGGCAAATGTAGGGATGCTTCCTTCAAATGGCTATGGCCGAATTCCCCCCCATCCTTTCCCGTCTCTAAAGACCTCGCTGTTAGAGAGACGTTAAGCAGATAAAAAGAAATTAGTAAACACAATGATAACTCAATTCAATTTTACACTAAAAAAAAAAAAATTCTCTAGTGGGGATATATAATTTTATGTGGCCTGTGGAGTTATGATGCATTTCTAAAGTGGGCCGCAAGATCATTTGGGTTGGCCACCCCTGATGTAAAGTTTTTTAGTTTATTGGTAATTTCTTCTTTGTCTGTCGGAAGTAAAGGCGAAATATTAAAAGTAAATTTGCTGTAGACTAGTCTGTTTGACCTGAAAGACCAAGAGCCACAGGGTACTCGTTCAATTGCAGGCAAGTCGGGGCCACAACCTTCGAAGACGCCGCCCGGTAAGAGAGCGCGCAATTCCACTCCTCCGGCGTGCCAGGAGCCGGTGCTGTGCGTGTACGAGACGGAGATGCGCTGTCCGTGGCACGCCCTCAGGTGCGACGCGCCCCTCACGAAGAAGGAGAAAGTGGACACAGCTCAGTTGCCACCTGAAAAGGTAAGCAGTCAGTAGTGGAAACAGTCAGTAAAGGAAAATTGAGTTTTGTTTAAAAGTAATTCAGAATTTACTACTTGCTGTATTTTTTATTTTTGTAAACTGCATTGAGATACATCTACACTATGCGTAACGGCATGGAAATACTGTGTGGATAGTGTGCTGGCTTGTGCCACATTTCCAAATCCAGCCACCTGGCTTCCCATCTCAAATGGACACTGTCAGTCAACTTCAAAGGAAGATATGCCATTCCTGAAGAGAGAAACTTATTATCATTATTGTTATTATTATTGGCAAATTCTCCCAACGGAAGACATTAAGCAAATGACCCAATCAAGTTTTCTTTCAGTTCTTCTTGTTGTTCCAAAATACTTTTTCTTTCGAGAAAGCTTGTTTACGTTCGTCCGACCACTTTGGTCTGTATTGTCTTTGTTTTGGTTGCTCAGTTATAACTTCCCATTTGTCTGCTTTGTGTCTCTTTCTAAGATGTCCGTTGCTCCTATGTTTGCACTTTTAAGATCCTTCCGAATTTCACTCAGCCAAGGTGTTGGATTTTTAAGTGAAGTTACATAATCTATTATCTTTTTTGTCAATCAATTTTCTGGTAACCGCTTAAGGTGACCAAAGAATTTCATTCGCCTTTTCTTGATGTCAATTTCGATGTTTGAAAACTTTTCTGTTGTTTTGATTGATTGTTGTCTGTAACCATCTTTAGTAAGTCTTGCTCCTAGAATTTTTCTGATGATTTTTCTCTTTACTTTTTTTATACCTTCAAGGACATGTTTTCTGTTAAGTGTTAACGTTTCACTTGCATAGACGGCTGTTGGTTTTATGACTGTGTTGTAGTGCCGAATTTTGGTCTGTCTTGACATGGATTTTTTGTTGTAGAGATTTTACACTAACCCTATTGCTTTTTTTACTTTTTCGAGGCGATTTTGCTGCGAGATTTTCTCAAGGCCTCTCTTTGTTCGATGAATTCTCCGAGGTATTTAAAGTATGGGACCCTGTTGATTTTACCGTATTTTGTTCTCAAACTTGCCATTTCTGTCTTTGAACATATGAACTCAGTTTTCTTGAACGAGATTTGTAACCCTACTTTATCTGCACATTCTTTGAGTGTCTCGAGCTGTTTGATGTCAGTCTTTTCACCTTCTGCTAGTATTGCCAAATCATCCACAAAAGCGAGATATAGAGGTTGTTTTTGGGAAAGCCAAGTGGAATTGGTTTCCAACACACATTTCTTGAGTTCTTTCTCCCATTCTTCCATAACCTCGTCTAGAATGACGTTGAACAGAAGAGGAGAGATCCCATCGCCTTGTCTCACACCTGTTTGAATGTCAAAGGCTACTGAAATTTCTCCCATCAATTTTACTTTAGATTTCGTGCCAATTAGTGTCGGTTTATTATCATTATCATATGACAATTACTACAAAAGACGTGTCAATCAGATAACTAAACGTATAGATTGAAGCCATCTTGTGGTAGCTGGTCCAGCTTGATGCAGTGTGAGAAGGCCTCCTTACTGGACAGTCCATCACAATGTGGTCAGTGGTTCAGATACCAGTCACACTATGCGTCCCCACTTGTGCGTGGTTGCATTGCACACTCTGTGACCTGTGCGAAATCTATTCAGTTGACACCAAAGGCGTCTAGGCAAGCCAAATCCCGGAACACAGGTTGTCGGATCTTTTATAAGCCCACAGTTGTGTGGGCTGTTGGCTTCCCACTCCTTTCTCCACTCTTCATACAAGTTGTTACTTCTGAGATTGGCTGCTTCCATGTAGGCAGGTCTACTCGATTTTAAACGTGTGCTAGGCATGTGAAGGTCGTCATGCAGAGGAATCATTCTGTTTTCCTCCACTCCTTCCAATTCTCTAAGCCATATCGATTTTCTCCTCAGATGTGGTGGAGGGATGTTGGAAAGTACAACCAGCCAGGATACTGGGGTAGACCTAATGACACCACTCACTGTTCTCTTGGCACCATTAAGCTGGATGTCAACTTTGACAGTATCAGCACTACCAAGCCACGTAGAGCAACAGTATTCTGCTTACTGCGGAGAATGTCAAGCCAAGGGCTGCTTCCCAAAGAACTTGGTCACCTGTACCCCATTACGTACCTGCCAGAGTGGAGATAGTGGGGAAGTATTGGTTGACCTTGGGTAGTATCATTTGACACTTCACACTAATAGAGCTATACCCCAATCAATCTGTGTTGTGAGGTTGTAGATTGAAAAGACTACAAAAGTCATAATAAAAGGCGTGATGTGCTCGTAGAAATATCAGCTAATTTTTGTATTGCTATGGAAGAAATTGATAGGAAAAATAGGATTCTAGCCAGCCATTTTTCAAGAGAGATTAAGAACAAAGAAATACAATGGCAAATTTTGTGTAGGAAGTGATTTAGTTTATAAAGGTCGCTGATTCTGCTACGATAGTATGCAAATAACTGAAGGTATTATTCCAGATGTATTCTGACACTCTGTATGCTATGATTAAGCAGGAATTAAAAATCCTTTTACCAAGCATGGTGGCTGAGTGGTAAGGATCTAGTCTCACTTCAAATCCTCACCCAGCCATCCAGATTTGGGTTTTCCACGGTTTCCACAGATCACTCCAGGCAAATGCCCGGATGGTTCTTTCAAAAAGATATGACTCAATTCCTTCCCATTCCTTGCCCCGACCTTCTGGCTGAAATATATTTACTTTATTATATTAATTGTAGAGAAGCAAGTATAGAAAAGATGAACATGAAATATACTGTTTCATTAAAAAAAAAACACAAACAATAAACTTATCAACAATAAACAATGAACTAAAGATTTTCTAAAAAAAAAAGTTGGGACTGTATATTCTGTAATATTTTGTTTTAAAAGTTATTTCGCATAGTAAAAATTCTCAAATGAATTTTAAATGAAATAAAATCAATGCTCAATGATTACTGCATATAAAAAAAGAAATAAAAATATTTGGCAATATGGGGATTTGAACCCAGGTTCGCAAAATGGGAAGAAATCACTTTACCGCATACACCACGCTGAAGATTATAAATAATTTATTAAAATTTTAATATTTAAAAGTTATTCACATATGTTTGCGCGTTAATTTCTCGATACCTATGGCTCATTTTGAAGAGATAATTGTAACACAGACATATGGAGTAAATACTCTTCAACATATACTCAGAGGAACGAAATCCGTTCTGAACAGGTCTGATGGTCTCCAAGTAAGATGGAAACGTACTGCGAAAAGGCTTCCCCTCTTTTATAAAAACCAACCCAAAGTTCGGATGGCTGCAGCTTAGTTTACCGAGTGGTGCGGCGAAATTTTCAGCCCTGAAGTGGAAAAGCACCAAAAATCTCTTGGAAAAGAAAGCATTTTCAACATACATACAATAATTAATTAAAATAGACCATTTTTCGTAAAATATCCAATTATCCGAATTTTTTATTATCTGAATGGGGTCCGGTCCCAATTGATTCGGATAATTGGAGTTCTACTGTAGTCTGTTAATTGCACGACGGTGACAATGAAGCTGCTGTTAAGGACTGAAAACAACCCATCACTTACCGAAGATTAAGGCAAGAGGGCCAAATGAACATAAATACTTCACGGTATTGTGATTAGTAACCGTAATCGTGCAAGAGGGAAGATATATGGAAGAGGGAAGATGTTTGCACATCCAGACCTACCACATGAACGAAGCAAAGATGAAACGAGAGGGAAGGGTGAGTACTGGACTGGTGGAAGGGGTCTGTCCCACAATTAACGTTAGTAATTTCTTCCTCCACCAGTCCAGTCCCCATTCTTCCCTCTTGTTTCATCGTTGGTTTACTCAAAACATAGGTCCCAATTCGTACACATCTTCCCCCTGCGATATCTCGCCTCCTGTATGATTACGGTTACTAACCAAAATATTTTGAAGTGAGTGTGTGTGTTTTTTGTGTTAGTCTGGCTCGCCTTCCTCAAGTATCAAGTAAGTGATGGGCTATTTTCCCTCTCATACCGTAGTCTATTAATAAATCATCCACCAAGTCACTGCAACCACATCTGGCTCATCCTCAGTGCAACTTATCCAAAAATGTCGTTCACAGTGCGATTCAGTTTTGACTATTATTGCTGCACAAGCAGATCCTTGTCAATAAAGATTTTGCTACGGAATCCTGTTTCTTAATTGGATGCATTGTATTTTCAGTGGAGTTACATGGCTTTAACAGCTGACTTTGCCATATGGCATAACACTTACACACCTTTGGGGTTTGACTTCATTTAATTTCATTGGACCTTACTTGAGGACAGAGCACATAATTAAAATAAGATCAATATTCTGCAAAAATTAAAAATATATATAAGTTTTTCGTGTGGTCCCTTTGTTAGGTCTGATTTTAGCAGCTGTGATGGGATGTGACAATCTCACTCCCCATTAATAATTTTTATTATTAATTTTCCTACTATTACTATTAATATTGAATTTTGCTTTGCTTAATTATAAGAATCCTGAATAATTAATATTTGTAACCTGATTTGTATCATTATCAGCTTTCCACGGAGTAGTTAATACTATATTACCACATTTACTATACTATTATCCTTAAGTAGTTGTGTAATAAAGTTTGGGACTAGCCAACACAGCTGATTGGGCGGCAGTTGGAGTTCATTGGATGCATGCATTTGGAAACATGGCACGGCACAAGCTTATTATTATTGTTACTACTCCGCGATTCACTAAAAGTGGGTGGCGGAGGTTGCTTTGTACCAATCCTAATGTGTAACTATTTGTGCGTAGGAAGGGATATACAGGATATAGCGGGAGGAGCCCATGGGCTATCTGAGGAACCATACCGGCATTTGCCTGGAGCGATCTGGGAAAACCCAGATGAGGATGGCCGAAGTGGTCTATTGAGAACTACGCCTGTCAGATTTTAAGTTCACTCGCCCAGTAAATCCTTTCTATTCAATTCCATAATCGCTCGTGGAAAAAATGAGTACAGAAATAAATGTATTCTGGCTGATTTCTCTTATTTTCGCAGTCATTCTTAGTATGAATGTTGCTGGTAGTAATATTTGTTTGCTGTCATTCTGAAACAAGTTGGTAGTGAATTTTTCAGTTAGCTTCTGTCGAGAGCAACGCTTTCAGTGTTCCAGGTCTTCCCAACCTAACTCCTTCAACATCGCACTTACGCTTTCCCTCCAACTATATATACCTGTCACGAATAGGGCGGCTCTTCTTTGGACCTTCTCCAAAGCCTCCATTAACCCCTTATGATAGCGACCCCATACAGAACAACAATATTCTAAGTGAGGACGTACTAGTGACTTGTATGCAATCAATTTAACTTCCGTAGTGCATTGTTTGAGGATTAAGATTGGAAATTTGTATTTGATATGAAGCGTGTTGAAGTCTGTTGCAGTATATGTAGGGTGTGTAAAAGTTGTATGCAAATAACTGTGAATAAATTTAGTGGTATTTTATTTGGAGTATTTTTATCATTTCTTCAGTTTACTGTAATACTTTTCAATTGTTTTGTGACAATAAGCCATTAATTATTTTTAACTGAAGTACGATAGGTGTTCAGCTGGCATGTATTGAGTGATAATCATGGGCCTCTCTCATCCAAAATACATGCTGTTGTAGTAATTGGTGTAAAAAATATTAACAAGTTATGTGTTTTATTCGCAGCTGTTTGGTAAATTTTAGAAGCTAATTAATCCACTCTAATTGACTGGCTAGCTCACAAGAGATGCAGTTAAATATGAAAAAAAACCTGAAGTATACGACTGAGGAGGATTTTATTTTTACTGTCGTTTTAGCCGCAGGTGGAGGAGAAGGCAGAGACAGAAGAAGGTGGCGGTCTGGCGGACGTGTCGACGGAGTCTACGCTGTCGGCGACGTCTCCACGGGCCTCCGACGTCGAAGTGGACGTGGAGGACGTGGGGTGCGAGGTGGTGGTCGACGACGGCGACCTGGCCGCGGCCGGCGCCCAGGGAGTCGCCGTTGTCGGGGCGCAGGAGGAGGTCGTCCAGGAGGACGTCGCGGTCGCCAACGCCCACGACCAGATCGCAGTCGTCGGCGCGCAGGAGGAAGTCACTGCAGACGAGGTGGACGTGGAGGAGGTGTCGCTGATTGGTGCCCAAGAGGAAGTAGGAGCCCAAGAAGAAGTCGTAATTAGCTGTCAGCAGGTACAGAATGTCACTATCCAGAAGCATTACTGCTGGTGCAATAAAATCCTGTCGGGTGTCCAGCCGGATAAACGGGACGTTTCGACGGCTAGCTCCGCCGTCTTCATCAGGTGTCAGGTCTCTTGTAGTTGTCACTGGCTTAGCCTTCTATCGAACTTCACACTTTGGCTGCCCGAATGTGCTTGCGATTCGCGATGCCGGTGTGCCCGCTCACTCTGATTGGTCGAGTGCACATCCGGATGGCCGGGGAGCGGGCTTCGTGTCGAGCCCAAGATTTTGCGTACCGTTCCTGAAGGAATAAAGAGAGTTCTATAGGAGGCTAAGCTAGTGACAGTCAGCTTGCGACAGCTAGGAGAGACTCGACACCTGATGAAGACGGCAGATCTAGCTGTCGAGACGTCGTGTTTATACAACACCATCCGGCCCGGACAACCGAGAGGATTTTATTACATCACTACGTCGGGAAAGTTTCCACTCACACATTACCACTGATGTCTAGAATTGAGGGCCTTCTGGGGGTATTAATTTTTTAAGCCATACTTGTATATTAGGTTGTTCGATTTTTTCCACAAATGTGATAATCGTACGACTTTGCTTACATCCCGAGTCAAAGCGATGTAAGAGGCATTTATACCAAATTTCAAGAAAATTGGATAATATTTAGGCATTGCACACTTTGATTAGTTTTGTAAAAGTAGAGGAAAAAAATACAATTTTGGAATGTTCGTTAATTTTATTGGGAAAGCTAGAAATCAGAAACCTAAAATAATACGAAAACTAGGCACTAAAATTGGTAGGTAGTATGATAGGCAAAAATATGTTACATTAATCAACTTTGAATGATGCACTCTATTCTTTTGTTCACTTGGTGATGACTTTTCTGTGATACTCAACTACTTTCAACGACAATAGGTTTTGTTGTTTGTCTCTTGCCAATTCATTAAACTTTTTTTTTTGTCAGTGCAATTCCTCTTTCTGTGCTATTGTTTACCACCTTCAAAGAGTTTTATAGAATCATTCACGTACTCTGTCATGCCGTGTTCTCCAAACAATTCAAAGAACATTATTAGTAACGAAATGGCAGAAACTCTGTTCTTGACCTGTAACCGTTTCAGTTCCTTTTTCTTTGCGGGTTTGGTTTATAAATATTCAGTTATCTTTTTCTCCTGTATGAATAATACCATCTTCCATAAGCCAGTCTTATGTTTCTTTCTGGCAGGTATCAAAATTGTCTGTTAACAACTGTGAGCTCACTTTTTTAACATCTGCACGTAGGTAAGTACTCGGAATCTTTCTTTAGGACACCAGGAGTTAATCATTCTTTCTGAATGCTGGAAAAAGTACTCCAGCGAGACAATACAGGGTATTAAAGAATCTTTTCTAACACCCAAACTCCTCTTTTGCTTTCCGTTTTGAAGTTCAATTACCTGCTGTGGATGAAAGAAATACATCAGAAGTCCTTTAGTGCAAAGCACTTCAATATTAGAAATTTCACTACTTTGAGATAAAAGTGATCAAAATATGCAACCCCTAAATGTTATCCAATCTTCTTGAAATTTTGCATAAATATCTTTTACATCACTGAGACTCGGGATGTGAGCAAAGTCGTACCATGATCACACCTTTGGAAAAAATGAAACGCCCTATTGTATGTATAGGGGAAGTTCCTTTATCATAGACACACTTGGATTTAAACAGTTATTCAAATTGATAAGTTCAAGAAATTTTGTGATCCTGCGTAAAACCAGTTTGAGATGCAGCAGAGCCAAGCTGGGCCTTCTGCTGCTCAAGTTAATGTGCCAAAAGATTGTCTGGTACGTTGTGCACATATGAGAAATGTGATAAGATTTTCCCCCAACCCTATCACAAAGATTTGTATACAATCCTGTGTCAGTGACCACTATTTCCTCAAAGCAAGTTTTTGCTAAAGCGTAGGTGTGTAAGCGAATGAGACTTAACTCCCAAAAATTGTTTGTTATTCGTTTCAGTGGTCAGGTTGCTCCATGGCTTGAATTCCACGTAAAGCAGTAAATTCCCTATGCCCGGGATGGAACATATGCTCTGGCAGCAGTTTAACTACGGCCGCATTTACACGGTGCGAGTTGACAGTTACAACAGACTGAGTGTGGTGGGTGAACGGTTAACGTTCTGGCCTCGCATTCGGGAGGACACGGGTTCGAATCCCCGTATGGGCATCCAGATTTGTGTATTCCATGGTTTCCTCAAATCACTCCACGTGAATGCTGGGATGCTTCCTTCAAAAAGGCCATGGCCAAATTCCTTCCCGTTCCTTGTCCCCAGTCCGATCCCGCATCTAATGACCTTAGCCGTCGCCGAGGCGTAAAGCCATTAATTAAAAAAAAAAGGTAACAACATTAAGCAGGAGTGCCGATGGTGGGGGTAAGAGAGTGAACTAACATGCTAGTAATAATTTGAAGACGGTCCACTGTCATAACAGTTCTCCAGTATTACGTTGTGATCTTCTTGAAAGTATGTCCTTATTACAAGAAGGAATTAATGTTGTAGCTGATTTGTTAGTTATAACTTTGAATTACATGAAGAATAATAAAAGAAAATGCTGAAAACGGCTAAGAGAGTGGGTAAAAAAAAGAAATGCTTTAATTTTCTCAGCGACTTTTTTGATTGAAATTGTAATTCAAGACATAGAGAGTTACATAATTTATTTAAGACTAACTATATCTCAATTTGAAGAACTGCTGTCGTGTGTATATATATAAAAAGAAAACATGAGACTGTAATGAAATTTTTTTAATAGCAGCATCTCTAATTATTGTTCTTAAAACTTTTATTCTTAAAATTCCACATAGTTCCTTCACTTTCCTGCAGTTCTGAAGATTTTAATGCCTCTGCTTCACTCCGCTTCTCGACTTGTTAGTTGTCGCCATTTTGTTTGTTGAAAGTGGGTTGGAAATGCAGTATCAAAAGAAGTGGGAGTGCCACAGGGTATCGTATTGGGACCATTGCTATTCATTATTCTAATGAATAATTGTGTTGATTGTTTACTATCTGAAATTAGATTGTTTGCAGATTACATAATGCTGTATAAAAGGATCAGAACGATAGAGGATTGTAAACAGTTGCAGGGTGATCTGGACAGGATATCTAGTTGGGTTGGTAAACATGGGATGAAGATAAATGCAAAGAAGAGTCAGCTTTTAGATACACAAATAAAAAATGAAAGGTTGATTATGAATTTAAATTGAGGAAAAGATTGCTTGCTGAAGACTTGAAATGTAAATATCTTGGCATTACATTTGATAACAAGCTTAACTGGGCAGCTCACATAGGACAGGTGGTAGGAAAAGGTTTCAAAGTTCTGCACTTGTTGGAGAGAGTGATGAGGGGATGTACGAGAGAAGTAAAGGAATTGGGTTACAAAACTTTGGTCAGACCATTGCTCGAATATGGTAGTGTAGTATGGGACCCTCATTTTGAGTATCAAATACAGGAGTTGGAGAGGGTGCAAAGAAGGGCTGCTAGATTTGTTTCTGGAAATTATCGCAGAATGCAATAAGTAACAGATGTGATAAAAGAGCTGGAATGGGATTCATTGCAAGACAGGAGGAGGGTGAAGAGGGTCATGGGAGTGTGCAGGGCGTATACTGGTGATGAGGCATGGGAAGATATTAGTGTAAGAATTGAAAGTAATGCATGGAAGGAAAAAGATGGCCATGACCACAAGCTGGCACTTGATTTCAGGCACAAGGATGTAGGAAGATTCTCTTTTTTAGATAAGGGTGTCAGGGATTGGAATAAGTTGCCAAGGGAAATGATGAATAATTTACCAAAAATGTTGAAAGAATTTGTGGAGGGCAATTGTAGATTCGTGCAGGAAAGGGGGAAGATGGGTATGTAGGGAAATTGCCACCGGAGCATACGCTCCATTGCAATTGAAACTCACATGCCTAAAGTTGGTCGTGAATCGAGTTCACTATCCTCAGTCAACTGTCTGTCTTGTACCTGAGGAGAGTGTACTATCCAGTGCTGCGCGCAGCAAGACAGTACACTCGTTCCAGCCAACTAGCATCGTGTAAACTCGGCCTATGCACTTCTTTTACATTACGAGAATTTTTCACTCATTTTCTACTTCTCTCCATACCTCTAGAGTCTTCATTTTTCAGTTCCGTGCTGCACAGATTCCACTTTCCTCATGTGCTTATTAGCAATGTTTGCAGTCCCACTTGGCCAGTCATATTCCTCTGAAACTAAATCTCTGCAGTCTAAATTCTATTAATGTTTTTCTTTCAGATCCTATATTAGTAATGGTCGGTATATGAAGTATGCTGGAATCATTCCATGGCTCAGATATCTCTTAAAACTGCAGGTCCCATTTACTCTGGTTTACGGTGTCTGACTGGAGATCGAAAGGTTCGCGGTTCGAATCCCCGTCTCTGCTCAGATTTTCAAAGTCCCTTATCTGTTCGTTCACCTCTGGTACAACTGTTGTGTAAAGTGAAGCAAGCCAGAACGCTTCCATGGTTCCAAATTTGTAGATCACTCATACCTGGTAGGATTACTGGGTTAGATTAAGGCAGCTACAATGGGTCAGATTGCTCAACCAGTGAAAACCTTGTCACTAGGTCGTTACAAGCATTTACTGGCCTAGGATCCAACCAACCTGTAGGTTGTGGCTAACAAACTAATAATAATAATAATAATAAAAAAACAATCGCATTTCTTGAAATGTGATTCAGATAGTCAAATATAAAGCATTTACTTCAGTCGAAATATTAGTACTATCTGGTGTCCCACAGGGTTCCTTTCTTGGGCCAGTTTTGTTTATCATATTTATAAATTTTGAATAATGTAAAGTTTTTATTTTTTGCTGATGACCTAAAATTAATTAAAAGTATTGAATCAATTAAAGACATACGCGATCTACATAATTGTTGCACTGCTCTCGATAATTGGTGTAGAGATAATGACTTACAATTAAATCCATTAAAATGCAAAAGTATTTCATTTACACGAGCAAGTAAGAAAATTTTATCTAAATATTCAATAAGAGGTATCAAGTTGGAGCAGGTGTACTCAGTTAACGATTTAGGAGTAATATTCGACAGTAAAATTAGTTTCGATGAACATGTACACACTATTGTAACCAAATCCTTACAAAAACTAGGTTTTGTTATGAGGACATGTGAAATCCATTCCACTGAAGCACTTAGAATAATATATCTATCCACTGTAAGATCAACATTAGCATATTCATCAGTAATTTTGTCACCATACATGTTATCTCAAATTAGAAGAATTGAAACTGTTCAGCATAAATTTTTTAAGGATATGGCATTTAGAATGGGTTTTCCAGATCCATTTCTTGATCATACATACACCCACGTTGCATCCATCTTAAGAATACCCTCTCTGCAATCATTTCGTGAACTTAATGATTTTAAATTTTTATTAAATTTGTGCAATGGTAATATTTATTGTTCAGAATTGCTAGGAAGTTTAAGATTCAACGTTCCCCAAAGAATTACTCATCAAACAACAACATTTTCACTAATGAAATATAAGCACTTGTATACAGAAAATAATCCCCTAGCAGGAATTTGCAAACTATCAAAGTAGGTTTAAAATTGGAAGATTATTATCAAACCAAGTCAGATTGTTACGTTCTTGTATCTTAGGAAATGAGTGAACAATTAACAGTAAATTTTAATCAGAAATTTTTTACTTAGTAGTTGTAAATGTTTATTATTTAGCAAAAGTAGACTGTAATCCATTTTCTTTATGTAATTGTTTTGAAAGATATTTAAGCGGTGTATTGAATTTGTAAAGTTATACAAGTGGACTCCAAAGTCGGTAAATAAATAAATAAAATTACAATTTACTGAATATTGAGTGACAAGTGTTTTTGTTGTTATAGGACGAAGAGGAGTCAGCACTCGTGTGTGGAGAATTGGAACTGCTTTGAGTGCGCAGTCCGTCGTGTGTAGTTTGTGTAGAGGTGTAGCTGTGTAGAAGCTGTATTCTTTGTGTAGTTTACGTGTATCATGATGCCCTTTTGTGAAAGTAATGCCCTTTTTCTTTTATCCATAATTTTCAGAGGACGGGCCTTAAAAAGAGCCACTATTTTTTTTTTAGTGTGTGTCGTTTTTTTTTTAATTATCTGAAGCGGTGGTAAAAAACTGCTTGTAAATGTTGCTGCTGATGAAGATACACTCCGAGTGATTTATGTATCTGTCTGTCTGTTCTTTTGACAGTTTATATTTTTCCCTACGCCTACGATTTTTTTTTTAAATGTGGATGTTTTACTAGATGCAGTCTCACCAAAATGCAAATCGTCCTTTTGGGATCTTGATTTCAGAAAAGCTTAACAAAAAATTGGGATTTTTAATTTTGAGTATTAGTATTTTCCACTTAAAAGACGTGATTGGGAGTGTAAACTACTTAAAAGTGTCAATTGGATTTTCCTAGTTACCAAAAGACAAAACTTGTATACTTTTATGTAATATTGTTGTTTCTTGTTTAGAAATGCATGCCTAAAGTAACTTTTTGTTTAGAGAAGTGATTTTAATTTGAAACTGATGAATTTCTATCGCTATTTTGTTTCAAAGTGTGTTTAACAGTGCACAGGAAATGTTTTTGCATTATTTTTTATGTAGCCGCAGACTATGGTCTGTTTGACCCGTTGCCATTTCTGATTTTGAAAATATAACCAGACAGCATAAAGCATTTTGTAATTATTCTTCATTACCTACGAAGGCAGCTTAAAGTTGTCTGTAAAGGACAAAAGGAAATTTATATTTTATGGGTCTTGTATTTTCCTCCCACTTCAATGTTTGGAACTGGCATGCCAGTGTTAATATTAAAATCTCTGATACAAATTAATTTCATGCGAAAAATAGGACATTGCAATCTTTGCTGGCCAGTATTTTAACTTCAAATGCATTGTTCCTACTTGCATAATTTTTAAAAAATAATTAATAAATATCTTGAACTGTTATCAGAGTTTAGAACTTGATGATGAAAAATTCTACTTGCCCAATACCTAGTGACATTAATACTCTTTTTAATCATTCATTTTTATATTATAGTTAATAAAGATGGATTACTCTGCAGAATGTCTAATCCTCTTATACCTGGGCATGAAGAAGTATACGATACCAGTTCAGAAATAGCTGGCGGCAGAATGAATGTTGATCAATACAAGCTTAGTAAATGAAGTGTGAATCCCTTTTAATGCAGCTGTGAACATTTCGTCAGTATCGTCTTTCTGTACGTGTGTCTCAGCAGAATTATAAGTTACTTGCTGATGCACTGTTGGTTTAAGTTTTGTGATTCAACTGTTGTTTCTGTATATGTGAGCAAAAAATCATTAATAAAGTTTGTTTTATGCTTAGCGCTTCTGTGTACATTTCTGATGTATAGATGACCCCAATATTTAACCTGTTTATTACTCAAATATGTGAAGAATTATGTTGTCGATTTTTACAACATCCATTCTTTTGATATCACTTCTACACTAATTGGGCTATCCATACTTCTTGTGTTTGTAACTGAAAATAATATAGATTGTTGTAAAAGAACAATGGAGGAAATTCGGTATTGGCTTGGAACAATTCCAGTTCTTAATACAGATTATGTAAACAGAAACTACTGCTTAATTCATTTCTAAGTTTAAGTTTAATTGTAACTCTTTCATGTTTATCCTGAATTCTGGTCTTGGGGTAATGGACAAATTGCATCAGAGAGAATCATATTTTGTAGAACTTGACTTACCATCACTTGTTTTTATAGTGTACAAGGCGGATTCAAAAAGTTTTGCACCACAAATTTATTTCTACGACACCAGCAATGCTACGCGGCTTAAATTTTGAGGTATTTTCGCTTCAACCTTCCGCCTTTTGTCGTTGGCAGCTGCAAGGTCGCCCACCAGGTGGGAGTGCGATAGGCATTTTTGAAGATGGTGGCTATTAGTGATGCACATTACAAGCAGTGTGCTGTGATTGAGTTTCTTGTTGCCAAGGGAGAACGGGAAAATTCGTCAATGGTTGTGTAATGTGTACGAAACTCACTTTTTTAAAAAAATTGTATTATTACTAGCTGGTGCCCACGACTTCATTCATGTTTGTAAAGAATTTGGATTGACAGCTACCGACATCTAACCATCATAATGCACGTTGGGAGATTCGATGTTATTACCACACACAAACACCAGTGATCTATCCTATGTAGTTGTGGCAGGAAAGAGAAGTATAGGGATACACAAATCTTTGGTCGAGATATGAAAATGCCCTGCATCGATCGCTTTTAAGGACCATATCTCCCATATCCCCACAGCTATCGGCATTCGGCCAACGTTGTGCACGGCAGGAAACTCTGTGCTACTTTCACGCACAAACATCAGTGATCTGTGTTAAGTAGTGGTGGCTGAAAAGTGAAATATATGTAGGGAAACACACGTCAATATATATATATATATATATATATATAGAAACAAAGGCGCTAAAAGTGGATATATTGAACATTAGGATAGGATAAAAAACCACCACTTACCAAAGGGGATTCCAGCGGCGTTGGTACACGAAAAAAACATGATCACACAAAGAATAGAATATTCGAGCATGACTCTTCCTCAGTAGAAGCGAGATGGCTGCACGCAAGCGGCCGGCAGCCAACTGGGTGAGCCACAATGTCGGTAGCTCATGGTGGGGGAAAAACATGGCAGGAACTAAAAATAAGCAAAATTCGAAATAACGATTTATAAAGATAGGCTCTGGTAAGTGGTGGTTCTTTGAAGGAAAGTGGAAGTGAGGGGATGGGTGGGAGGAAAATTGGTGCTATCTTAAATTTAGACCTGGAGATTGTCTGGTCCCCAGTTGGTACTGATAGGCCAGTTCTGAAATACTGCTTTTATCTGAGAGGACTCTGATGGTGCGGACCGAGATGCAGGTGTTAAAATTGTTGGTGCCATGTATAGTGGCATGATGAGATACAGGGTGGTCAGGGTTCTTGGTGTGTACTGTACACTGTTCAACAATTGAGTGATGAATTGCCCATCAGTGTCAGCAGTTGATACTGTATCTTCCACGAACTGGGATACTCCAAGGTGCGTGCAAAATGGATCTCCAAAGAGCTCACATTTGACCAAAAAGGGGCAAGAAAAAAAAAATTTGTTCAAACTGTTGCAATGCTATGAATGTGAGGGAAATGTCTTCTTGTCCCGTATGGTCACCGTTGATGAAATGTGAGTTCGTCAATTCGAGCCTGAAACGAAGTGGCAGTCAATCCAGTCACCACGAAAGTAAAAGGTCAAATCAGTCCCGTCAGCAGGAAAGACCATGATCATTGTTTTTTGGGATATGCAAAGTGTAATTTTGTTGGATGTGACGGATTAAGGTTCCACCGTTAACTCGGACGCCTGTGTTGCTACACTGCAAAGACTAAAGGAGTGCATCAAATGTGTTTGGCCTGAAAAGAATCTGTGTGACATGCTGCTTCAGCAAGACAGTGCACGACCTCACACAAGTCTGCGAACTTGTGAAGCGTTTGCAAAACTTGGCTTCATTTTCTTATCACACCCACCCTAAAGCCCCGACTTGGCACAGTTAGACTTTCACATGCCTGACTAGTGTTGCAAATTAAAAAATTTTTTTTTTCAGCTTGTGAAAAAAAAAACCATGAAAAAAAAAGAAAACTTAGCACCCTTGATTTTTTCTAATTTTCTATTTAATTTTTTCAGAAAACAATATATTTGATAAATTATAGTTTTATTTACGGAACTTACATTTTACATGTGTGTTTTACAGCTTACTGAATCATATAATGTCTTACATAATAATTCATAAATGTATCTGTATAGGTAACATAATTTTATTCATCCTCTATGTCAGTACCACATTCACTAGTATCAGCACTACCAACACTAGTTGGTCGGTGTCAGAATTTTCTGTTTCTTCTTCTGGCTCCTCTAGATCCATAACTTCAGAAATAGCTACATTTTCTTTTATTGGATGTTCTTGTATTGTACGCAAAAGATTTTGAGATTGCAATTTTAAATTATGAGCAAAGTACACACTTTGCATATAGACTGCGCCGATAGTTCTATATTACGGTCTTTTATGTTTGAATTTAAATCTATTATCATACAAAATAAGAGCTTTATTTCTTTTTCAATCGTTGGTTTTCGCCAACTGTTGCAAGGAAACGATTCATAATTACTGACAATTTAATCACTCAGTATCACTACACGTAGAGAGTTTAATAAGTATCAGGGGCGTAGCTACTATGGGGCTAGGCGGTTCAGTGCATCAGGGCCCCTACGCTCAGGGGGACCCCAAGCATACCCAGGGGCCCCCAGTGCAGTTCAGAGGGGCCATAGGCCATCACGGAAAACTGGCGACCTTTTTTTTTTTAGCTATACCCCTTCGTCTAAGGGGGGCCCCTGAGACACAAGGAGCCCCCTCACTAAGAGGCCCTCAGTGCTCAAAGGGTCCCCAAGCACAACTCAGGGGTCCCCAGCCTCAGCTTAGGGGGCCTCTACTAGCATCACAAAGCAAAAAAAGGTCCCCCATCTGGCATGAGGGCCCAAAATATGTAAATCTTTTGCACCGGGGCCCTTGTTGACCTAGCTACGCCACTGACAAGTATACAAATATAAGGAAAGTACAATAAGTACTAAATAGATGCAAAAAACCATAGATAAATTTAATATTCCTAATTTTTTGAAAAGATCTGTAGGTCTACAGATAAATTCATAGGGCTGGCAGCCTCTTCGGGAAGTCCCCATTTGTAAAAGAAAACTTCAGTCATGTAGCCAATATTTTCTTCCCCCCCCCCCCCCCTACTGAACCAGAAAAATATAGTAGATTTAAAAATTATGATAAGTAATTAGTATAAGCTCTAAAACAGTAATATTAAACGATAAATGCCTTACAAGTTTGAGATTTAGTAGTTATGAAAAAAAAGGTGTCTCAGCAAAAAAAAAAAAAATGTTTATTTTCAGTTTTTTCATGTTTTTTTCTTGAAGTAAGAAAAAAACGGTTTTTTACAACAGTATGCCTGACTCTTCGAAAAATGCTCTCCCTGGGATACACTTTGAACCTCAGGATGATATTTTCGCGCCGTAAAGAGGTGGTTCGTAACCAGAGACCGGCACTGTATTGACGGGGATTAAACACTCTTCCGGAATGATGGCATAAAATCCAAAGAACAGATTAAGACTTCTTTCAAAAATAGTCAGTATACCTGAACAATGTACCAATGCGCTTTCCAAGTTGCAAAGTTGTATCTCTCATACATTCAGAGAAATAAATTTTGGTGCAATACATTTTGAACACCCTAATATATTAATTTGCTTGATTAACAAAGTGTTGAATGAATAAATTCTGCAGTCTAATGCCATAGACATTTATCACAAACTGACCACAGATTACAGCACAATGTGAAATTAATGTCAAATAGAACTTTTGTTGATTCAGTTTTTCAGGATTTATTTAAAAAAAACTAAGGCGAAGGGAAGGTATTCGGACTACTGTAGATAAGAACGGAATTTGAAGTCACCAAGCATTTTAAAATTGCAGAGATATTGAGTGATTGGTTTAGTGAGATAGCTAGGGACTTCCATCCTGTGATGAGAGCGAATGGATCGGAGGAGAGTCTCCCTAAAAGTATAAATGAAGAAACTACAAGATTTGAAATATATTCTCAGGAAATTATGAAGGAGAGCTAAAAACATGTAAAGGGATTGGTGTAGATAATATTACTACAGATGTGTTAAAGATTGTGGGATACGATATTGTACCTTACCTTGAAATTTTATTTAAAACAAGTCTGGAGTCTTGTTGCTTACCAGAGGATTGGAAAAGAGCGATGGTAGTACCAGATCATAAAGGAGGGGTTACAAACAGGGTTGAAAATTACAGGCCAGTTAGTTTGACATCAGTGATCGGTAAAATGATGGAGAGATTGATATGCAATTATATCAGAAATGTCTGTGCGGATTGACAACATGGCTTGACTATATGCAAGATACTTCAGATGAATTGGACAAGGGAGGTCAAATTTTCTTTTGTTGGTAAGGGTGTCAGGGATTGGAACAAATTACCAAGTGATGAATAATTTACCAAAAACACTTAAAGAATTTAAAGTTAAAATTTTTAAATTGGAAAGGTAAATGGGGCAGGAATTTAATGCTTCAATTATAAAAGAATTTTTTAAAAAAATAACAAAGTGGTAATTAGATGACTAGGAGAATTGCCGCCAGAGCATTAGCTCCATCACTATTAAAATTAATAATAATCTACAATAAGTAAATTTATTGTATTAGCTGCATTGATTTCAAATTTTATGTAATCCATCTACTTGTGTTGTCTGCAAATATAATGGTGTAGCCATTTACACTCAATGAAACTCTGACCATATGTGGAACAACAAGACATATTCAAACAATTATCAGTTTAATGATATCTAAAACTTGTTCATAATTAATAGATTTGTGAACGATTTTCTTACCAGGGCCGTAAGATACCAGCCGAAAAGTCAGATTATGCAATAAACAACACGCCGTACCCTGAAAACCTATTAATAATGAATTATCCATAATGTCAACTCAGATTCTTGGATCAAGATTCGCAAAAACATTTGATATCTCAGCATAGTGCTGACAATCAGGAATTATGTCATCTAATTTTCCATAGTTTATCCACAAACAGTATTACCATACTACTAGAGTACAAGGCGTATACTGGTGATGAGGCATGGAAAGATATTAGTGTAGGTATGAAAAGATGACCTTGACCACTAGCTGGCACTCTATTTCAGGCACTAGGGTGTCAGGGATTGGAATAGGTTGCCAAGGGAAATGATGAATAATTTACCGAAAATGTGGAAAAAATTTAAAGTAAAAATTTGTAGAGGGCAAAAGTAGGTGGGCACAGGAAAGGGAGAAGATGGGTGTACAGGGAAATTGCCACCGGAGCGTGCGCTCCATTGCAATTAAATTAAGTGCTTAAACTTCTGAAACCTGTAGGAAAAGAAGAATTCCAAAGATTATTCAACCTGATTTCAGATGTTATGAAACAGGAAAAATTCCAACTGATTTTCATAAAAGTAACATTTTCTCACTTCCGAATAAAGCACAAGCCGACAAATGTGAGAATTATCACATCATAAGTCTAACATCATATGCTTCAAAATTGCTGACCAGAATAATACAGAATGGAAAGGGTAATAGAAGAAGTAGTAGGTGGTAAGTAGAGAACAGTTTGGGTTTAGGTGGTACAAGGGAAGCAATTATGTATGGCTTTAAGATTAATACTTGAAGGACGGATCAAGAAAAAAAAAAGATGCTTTTATGTCATTTTTGATGATTTATAAAAAGCTTTTGATAAAGTTAGATGGGCAAGATGTTCAAAATTCTAAATAAGTCAGGTCTAAAAATATTGAGATAGAAGAATACTCCATAATCTATATAAGAATCAAGTGGGTGTAATAAAAGTAGAGAATTACGAGAGACATACATCAGTTAAAAAGGCTGTGAGACAAGGTTGTAGTCTATCCCCGTTAATATTCAACTTGTATGTAGAGGAAGCAATAAAGGAAGTGAAAGAAAAATTTGAATGTGGCATAAGTGTCCAAGGGGAAAAAAATCGGTATGTTACGATTTGCTGTTGACATTGTCTTGTTAGCAGAACAGACTGAGGATATTGAGAAGTTACTGAATGGTATGAACAAAATTCTGACAGAAGATTATGGATTAAATATAAATCAAAGCAAGACTAAAGTGATGAAATGTAGCAGAAATTATACTAATAATAGTAGATTAAATATAAAAATTGGATTGGATTCAATAGAAGTATATGAATTCTGCTAATTGGGAAGCAAAATTACAACTGATGCCTCCAGCAGGAATGATGTTTAAAGTAGAATAGTACCAGCAAAAAGAGCCTTCATGTTACTTTTAAACATTGATCTTGGACTTAGAAAGCACAGCATTATATGATAGTGAAGCATGAACTTAGGAATTCCTAAAAGAAGGAAAAAGTGAAAGTGTTTGAGATGTGGTGCTATAGAAGTATGCTGAAAATAAAGTGAACAGATAAAGTGTGAAATGAATGTGTTTTGGAAATGACAGATGAGGAAAGAAGAAGTTATGAGATGGTAGGTCATAGTTTGAAACATGCAAGATTGGTTAATTTACAATAAATACCAATAGATTCCAATATGAGAAGCTGGCACTGTTGGATGTGGAAAGTAGTCAATTTACAGTTATACAGCTGCATAACAAAATGATACACAATATATAGTCCTAACATACATGGAACATTAGTTATGTCAACTACTGGCAATTATTTTGTAGATACCTTAGAAATAAATTCTTCGTTAGTGGAGGAAACAGAATTGTAGATGAAGACTGAGATTAGAATGACATGTTTCACATCCCAGAGGTATTTCCTCAGCAGGGATCCATGGAACAAGATTGATAAATAAATAAATATGAAGAAGATAATTGAGGACGTGGGTTATAAGGTGTATATTGAGATGAAGAGGTTAGTGTAAGAGAGGAATGGACGGAGGAATGCATTAAACCAGTCAAGGGCCTGATGACAGAAAAAAAAGTCCCTTCCAGTGTCAAATTTTCTCCAGATTTCCTGACGTGAAAGATTTTTTAGTTGCGGAAAAAGAAACTTAGGATAGCTTCAGCACTATAACTGAACACTTTTTGCCACTTATTTCGTCAAATGTAAAGGCATTCCAATGTTCAAAAAAGATTATTGCGTATATTTTTTATTCTGAAGTTAAGATAATATCAGTTTCTTTATAGACAAACTGAATAAGGAAGGTTATATACAAATTAAAAATTGACGTCACCAGCTAGAAACTTTAATTTTCCAAAGTTTTATTACAGTTAAAAGCATACTAGCGACCAAATGATTTTATCCACTAATACAATCTCAAACATACAATTATCAAATGGAGTACCGACGAATTGTGCAGAGACGAATTGTGTGTGTCCGTGATTTATCTATCTGTATCATCTCTGATCAGCGTACATTCACCCACCAACTGCATGCTACATCGCTGACCGGTTCGTGACGTTGTGCTTAACCTTGGCGGTGGGTGTGCGTTGTCCCACTTGGTAGTGATGTAACTGGCATCGCCTGAAGGCTTTGAGTCGTGTGGTGTTGATAAAACCTGCCAACCTCACGTCCTGCCGCAGTTGCTTCATCAGCTCCCTGCAGGAGAGACTTACAGAGGCGGTCAGCGTCGCAGTGGTAACTTCATAACCTGTACCGGCAAAGTCAAAATGAGTGAAAAGTAAGTGACATAATTCTTTTCGATTTAATTCTAGACCGCGATACCATTAATTGTCGGTACAGGGATCATATCAGCCTAAACTTTTGTTTTCTTCATAGCGGTTTTGCTTTAAAACCAGAGAAATTTGGAACATTCGATCATCCTTGCAAAATGTTTTACTATCGTAAATTTCTCATGACTTTTTGTATCGGAGAGAAGCTGAAATATCAATAACACATTGCAAAAAATTAAATAAAGATTATTCCAGGAGACCTATATTAATTTTGTGGCGCTGGTGGTATAGTGATCTAGAATTAACCTTTTTTTTTCTTTCTTTAAATATTGTGTTTTTATTTTCCATTGCACTGAATGATATTTTACTTTTCAAATAATTTCTCCATTATTGATAGCATTTTTATTTGATTACTATATGCAACTTTGGCCTACTGTATTTTTTGAAGTAAAAAAAATAAAATTCTTTTTACCGGTTCTCCGGATTTCGGTTCCGATCATTTTTTTTATGTAAAAAGAAATTCATATGAATGTAAAAGTAATGGGTAAATCAGAATAGCTTATCATCATTCGACTTTGTGCGTTGCTTTTAAGTACTCTATAGTCGAAGTTTATTGCTATCGTTTATTTTCAAGGAACCTGATATCTCTGTATATTTATTATAATTATTCTGCAAATTATACGTGCCCTCTAAAGACGAATTAGAGGTTACTGATAGTGCTGATATTTGATGACTGTGCACAAACGAACGGCCGTGAATAGGTGGCGTCGCTGAATGTACTGTTAATATTTTACGTATGTTCTCCGGCTTAGTGAGGTTAGAGTAGCCGGTCCTAAAATATAGGGAGGTGTAAATGCGTGATTAAGTGGCTTTTATTTGCCACGATGACTCTGGCTATGCTTTTCACCAATAACTTTTTGAAGGCAAGATATCTTTTATCAGTTTTCATTGGCTTTACCTGCAACAAAGAATTATCCCGCAATAATAGTGCTATCTCCAGCTAATCTATTTTAATCCTGTACTATCATATTTATGAAAGCAAAAAACCCGTTCCACTCCACCCACATTTTGATACGAAACTTCGACTTTAGCGAAGATTTTTTGTTGTCTGACAATGATTGCACGTTTCATTATATCTTATGAGCCGATCATTGAACTCTGCGCGGCGTTTCGTTAACCTGTAATTTATTTCTCGTGAGAACGATGTGGGCCAAGGCGTTGGGTAATGAAAGCGAGTTCCGCCACTTCTAAGGTGTGGGTACTGTAGAAACCGAATATCTAGGTCGTTCTGCTGCATGAAGTGAATGTTCTGTTTCACCTTCACATCGGTGCAACCGGGCGCACTTATCCAGTTTCGAAGCCCGCATTATTTATTGTCTTGAAGCACGCAATTTCAAAACTTTTACTTTTTTTTTTCTAAGAACTGCACTATATGATAGCTAGATATTAAATGTTCTGCGCAGTGACACGCTTGTAGCCGCTTTTGAAATGAGTTATCACAAAATTTTGATCGAAACCATCGTTAGCATGTTCTTCATTCAAAACTTTTCTTCAAAAATCTGTGACTTGACGACTTTCTCCGCGTATCAAAAAGTTTGTATCAACTGCTATAGAGATTGTCGCCCCCCCCCCCCCCTTCAAACATTATTTTTCCTCTCCCGCCCATTTTACGAATCCAGTAAAAAAATATAAAAATATTCGCCAGTGGCTAGTACCCCGGTTTGCTCTCCAATACCCGCTATAAGCCGGCACTGATAAAATTCATTTTGCGACTTCAAATGCTGTATTTGAATACAACGAAAACAATCGATTCCCTCTTCCGATCCAAAATGGTGAGACGTATCTGTTACGATACAGTGCGAAATATTTTGTGGGTCTACTGGAGATCACGATTCCGATACAGCAGCATTCACTAATGACGTCACAATACCGCTGTAGGGGATTCTATCATTACCGGGGTGCCACAATCTGATTGATTATTATAGATCTCGACGAGACAAGTTGAAAGTAAAGAATAATTATTTTTTTGATATCTCGCTCAGTTCTCGAGATATTGTATCTCAAAAGCGAGGAGGTTAGGGTGAGATCTGGATGGACCAAAAAAAAATTTCCACCATATCCACACGGCGGAAAAGCACTATAGGTGGTTTATTTTCTTCCTAGTGATTGTTGCTAGTTGATACTTGGACCAGAAGAAAGAACACCAAAAGCAGAAGAAACTATACATATGACTGGTATTTAACATACTATATCTCGAAAACCAAGCCAGATATCAAAACATTTTATTCTTTATTTTCGATTTGTTTCGTCGAGTTCTACAAGAATTCATTATCAGATTTTGGTGCCACGGTAATGATAGAACTGCCCTTCTGTAGTCAGTCACAAGACGTATGATTTTCAATCAGTAATTCTGTTGCAATACAGCCTGGACCATTATTTTCAAGCATAAATTAGGTTGTAATACACCCTGGACCAGCATGACACTGTTAAGTGTACTTCGGAAATTATTTCTACCGCTGTCTTGCTTTTGACTAGTGCAGTATTATGATGCCAGAATTGCACTCTCCATTAATCCCCATTATGCTATATTTTTCAGAAAATTTTAAAAATTTATGTCATGAAAAATAAATACATTATGATTTCATATTTTTTTTAACCTTTTTGATTGTAAAACTGTGGCAGTGAGGGGAGTGGGCGTTTGTATTTTTCTTTTGATGGTAGGGGGTACGGTGAGAGAGGGTTCGGGAACCTGTGTTGGAAGCGGTATATTGAGATTAGGTTAGTTCAAGATAGGAAGAGATGGAAGATTATATCAAACTGGTTAGATGATTATGGGTATTGAATTGTTGCTGAGATTGATTTTTATTCTACGAGGGTGGCCGAGAAACTAATGCACCACATTATTTTTCCTTCAACAGTTATTTATTGGAAACAATGAAACTTATACAAAAGAAAGAATGATGTTTCTTCTATACTCCCTATTTTTACATTTAATTTCCTTCCTGTTCTACGGGCTCCCTCCAGCGAGACACAAGAGCGTGTATGCCCTGGTGTTACCACTCCTTGTTCTGTTCACGAAGCCATTTCTTCACTGTGCGAATCACCTCTTTGTCATCCTCAAAATGTCTTCCATGAATGGCATTCATCAATGGCCCAAACAAGTGAAAGTCTGAGGGAGCTAGGTCGGGGCTATAGGGCGGATGGGGTAACACTGTCCAACCCTGTTTGGTCGTCTGTTCCAACGTCCTCAAACTTGTGTGAGGGGGTGTGTTATCATGTTGAAGCAAACAATCACCTGGGTTGTTATGGCGTCCAAGTCGCTGGAAGCGCTTCTTGAGTTTGGTTAATGTGTTCACATATGCCTCAGAATTAATGGTGGTGCCTTTCGGCATCACATCAGTGAGTATGACACCATCACAGTCCAAAACCACGGTGATCATGACCTTACCAGCGGAAGGAAAAGGTTTGAATTTTTTCTTCTGTGGCGAGTCAGGAAGGTGCCATTCCACGGAATGCTGTTATGTTTCGGGCTCGAAATGTTGAACCCAGAGTTCATCACCTGTAACGATCCAGTACAAGAAGGCTTCCCCCTCTGCTTCAACACATTGCAGCAACTCGGAAGAAATGGTTTTTCTGAGAGTTTTGTTTTCCTCCGTAAGACGGTGCGAAACCCATCGTGAATACTTTTTTGCATAATCAAGAGCCCTGACGATTACACCCACACTTCCTTTGCTGATTGACAGCTCCTGCGCCAACTGCCTAGTTGTTATGCGTCGATCCTCACGAATGAGCACATTTGCACGCTGCATCTTGTCAGGTGTTACAGCCTTCCCGACCACTGCAAGTCTTGGAGCTCTGCAGTACCGCTTTCAGATGGCCTCACCCTCTGTGTCCAGCCACTAACCGTACTTCTGTCAACTGCTGATGCTCCATAAACTAAGCATAAATGTTTGTGAATGTTTTCAACCATTTCTTGCTCCGCAGAGAGAAATTCAATGATGACACGCTGCTTGTAACATACATCACTCACACACACCATGTTGAACCATTGCTGCAAGTACACTATCTGTTGGAAGAAATGGCAACTTTATGCGCACACTCTGAAAACTTCAAAGAATTCATATCTAAAGTTTTGCATTCGTACCATTGTTGGGGACTGAAAAAAAATATGTAGTGCATTAGTTTCCATGCCACCCTTGTATTATAGCCATACCTGTCAAAATAGATACAGTTTTTTTTCTCTGGTACATGCATATTTCTGAAAGCATGTTATTTGACTTCCTATGTTTGTACATGTGCTTTTGTATTAAATGCAAATTAAAAAGCAGAGCTTTCCCCTTTTGTCACAGGGCCGACATAGCGCTGATCGGGCTGGCCGTGATGGGCCAGAACCTGATCCTGAACATGAACGACCATGGCTTCACGGTGTGCGCCTTCAACCGTACCACCGAGAAGGTGGACGCGTTCCTGGCCAATGAGGCCAAGGGGACCAAAGTGATCGGCGCACACTCCCTCCAGGAGATGGTCTCGAAACTCAAGAAGCCAAGACGTGTCATGCTACTCGTCAAAGGTAATCTGTCTGTGATGTTACAAACCTGTCACCTGGATATACTACAGATAGTTCCACAAACAAATTTTCCATGCTACATCAACAATAAGTCCTGTAATTTCTCAGTGATTTGCTGTAGATCTGGACTCTAAACAGGAGATACCTTTGGCCTCACATTCAGGAGGACGCGGGTTCGAATCCCCGTCCGGGCATCCAAATTTGGGTTTTCTGTGGTTTCCCCAAATCACTCCAGGCAAATGCTGGGATGCTTGTGTTTTTTTAAAAAAAAGATCATGGCTGAATTCCTTCCCATTCCTTGTCCCCAGTCCCATCCCTTCTCTAGTGACCTTAGCTGTCGATGAGGTGTAAAGCTGTAAGGATGGGGGGGGGGGGGAATGCCTTGTGAAGTAAATTATTTTTATTCCATGAAATCTTTCGCATTTGTTCCTACATTGTTACTCTTCCTTTAACGGGTCACACAACAAAACATTTGACATACCAGCGGTTGCACTGACATATTGGTAAATTTGTACCAAGCGTGGTGAGTGAGTGGTTAATGCTCAGGCCTCGCATTTTGGAGGACGTGGTATGATGATTTAAAATAAGGATTTAAGTGGCTTCATTAATAACACTCGAGTGCCGAACACGAGAACTGCATTTATTGCACAGTTTATTCAATCTCAATACATAGAATGTTGGCACCAGACATGATCATTGTCGTATCGGATTGTCTGTCCTCAATATTCAAGATTGCAGATTAGCACATAGAACTACAGTTTTTCAGCACACATGTTTAACGTTCCTATTCAGTATAGTCTAGAATACGGGCGGCACATAATTGAATACTCATACTCGGCAAACATTTTCGCACGACCGCCTGAATCCCGAGCACATGTCTTCACTAGTATATCCACCGCCTCACGATGCTCGGCCAATCGTGACACTTCCTTTCCACACGTGACTGTCCTGGCCAACCAGCATCTTTCTCTCTACCTTGCCTTTCAGTGATATTCCACTCTCTTTTAGATGATGTACTCCTCATCTATTTGGGTTTGCAACGCTATCGTTACAGTGGGTTCAAATCCCTGTCCAGGCATCCAAATTTGGGTTTTCCATGGTTTCCCCAAATAACTCCAGGCAAATGCTGGGATGCTTTCTACAAAAGACCTTGGCCAAATTCCTTCCCATTCCTAGTAACCCATCATTTCCCGCCTCTAATGACCTCAATGTCGTCAAGGCGTAAAGCCATAGTCAATAAAAGGTAAATTTGTCTGCTCTTATTGATGAATGGCAGTTTGGGGTTACTGTGGGTTTCAAGTCTGAAATTAGGCATGTGTAAAAATATCCAGCCAAACCTAGTCTCAATCTGAGAATATTCCAATTTTCAAGGCAAGTTCCTTAAACAATTAGCTACTGCACCAACTAATTCCGACCCCATCACTGTGGAAATCTTTTCCGGCATTCAACTAAGACCCATGTTTAATTCTGTTTCACCTTCCTCCTTTGTCAAAGCTTGTATATTGGCTTTACAACTGTGCAGGGTAACAGTAAGACCATTCGGTTGTAAACACGATTTGGCATAGCTTGGATATTGTAATTTCTGCTTTGCAGTGAGATCATTATTCTGAACGTGCGTAGCAGATTTACAACAGCTTTGGTTTGATAACATTAGGCTTGCCATTTTGCAGGCTCAAGGTAATGTACCCAGTCCAGTTGTCCAAATTTTGATTTTCCTTGCGTTGTAGAATTCCCTCTGGGTGAATACCAAGATTATTTGTTTGAAGAAGGTTGTGGCAAAAATTCTTTCACTTTCCTTTCTTGGCTCAAAAATGTTGTAGTAAACATATTTTAATTCTTTTAGATTTTTTATTTAACTTCTCCAAGTCTGAGCCTCGATGATGTACATGCGATAAAGCGTTGGTTCAACCGAACGGAGACTGCCAGCCGTCAGCTCAGCAAAATACGACGCACGTGGCGAAATCGCACACGTGTCTTAAGTTCACCTTCTAGCGAACAACTCGTAATTTTTCCCACTTATATCTGATCTACGAAAGTGGCAAGCACCGCCTCGGATCGTCTCTCAATTGATTGCTGCTAGTACCCGCCAATTCTTGTTTAACTATCTGTCTTAGAATATCTTCTATTGCAGAAACCTAGTCTTTGCTCACATTACGTGGCGTGGAGTCCGCAGATGTATTTTTACTGGTAACTGAACCATTAAGTTTCAATAAACATGAACTACAGCAACTTCAGTATCTCTTCAGAAACCCCTACGATTCTCCGATCCCATGCAGCCCAAAGTTTAGGTGTCGGTTGGCAGAAGAAGAATTGCAGTACAGAGAAGAAATGCTATGCAAGTCTTAGGGAAACATGAAGAAACGAGTTTAATCCACCACAGCCATCCAACAAATACAGACATTACGATGGTATAGATGCACTGTAAGCCATAACTAACCCGATTGGAGAAAAAAAAAAAAAAACTTTCTCTGGCTATGGGAAGTACCTCAGAATTTTGACGATCATCAGTCAGTGAGTGTCAAAATCTGTGAAATTTGTATGTGGAATAATTTCCAACTAAGAACCGGTGGGGGAGAGGAGAGGGAGAAATAGTGTGTTTGTTAAGATTTCTGATATCTGTATATATTAGAAAATTGGGGCATGTTGTGTTATTAAGGCAGAAGAAATTGAGGTTCTAAAATAGCCTCAATCGCTTCAAGAAAATGGTTGGCTGTGCCGCTGTTGACTCGACTTGTGCACCTCCATTATTGTATTAGACTTTTTTCCTGCAACCTTTCTTTCTTCAGCTCTACAAGTGGTGGGTACTCTTTTTGTAATCTGGATTCAGATAGACGTTTACTTTATTCGTGTTATAAAATGGCTCTCCGTGCGGAATTACTTTTGGACTGTTGGAAAATGTATCGCGCGACTGGTTATAATTATAAAGAACTCAGTTCTTTCGCTTTCAACAGATTTACATTATTGTTCACAACTCATATTCCTCTAGGAACTACATCGGACTTATAGTATTCAAAGAATGCAAGGTTCTTCAGCAGTGAAATGGTTTCAAAACAACCGTTCAGGGCCTTTACGTCCGCTAACCTCGAGCTAACCTCTTGATTTTTTTTAATCGCCATGACAACTTACATTTCCTTGCTATAGGAGTAAATACATTGATTTTTGTTTAATTTCATTGCACAAAAATATGGTTTGCTTATAGAAATGTTTCTGTTCTGTCACATGCCTCCTCAAGTTCACCATGTCTTTGCTTAAAAGACATTGGTAAAACTTATAAAAATAACCTTGCATCCAGTGATACTCTTTCCTCTGTTCCTAGTAGAATTTTTTACAAAATATTTTACAAAACATTCCTCTTCTTAATACTAACAACATAATGAAATGAACTAAAGAACATGTCCGAAAATTCACAACAAATGTTCGTCGTCGTCTTGTCTGCTATCTGCGACCAGATGTTCGTCATAGATATGCTCCAACAGCCAGAGATGAAAAGAATTATATCGGTTGTTCTCATCATTGTAAATTCCAGCGATTCTTCTAGCGGCGTTGTCCAAACTTCGTCGTAACTGTTAAATGCTTTTCCTTCTGTAGCCAAGTTGCTTTGGTGAATACACTTTTTTCACTGCCGAGTCACCATATCGCGCGACTGTGTTATAATTATAAATAACTCAGTTCTTTCGCTTTCAACAGATTTACATTTATTGTTCACAACTCATATTCCTCTAGGAACTACATCGGACTTATAGTATTGGAAGAATGCAAGGTTCTTCAGCAGTGAAATGGTTTCAAAGCAACCGTTCGGCCTTTATGTCGCTAACCTCCAGCTCTCTTGATTTTTTTAAATCGCCATGGCAACTTGCATTTTCTTGCTATAGGAGTAAATATATTGATTTCTGTTTAATTTCATGGCACAAAAATATGGGTTTCTTGTGAAATGTTTCTGTTTTGTCACAAAATGTATCCTACGTTTATCTCCTTTTAGCGGGACAAGCCGTCGACGACTTCATCCGCTTACTGGTGCCACTCCTGGAAAAGGGAGACATCATCATCGACGGAGGCAATTCCGAGTACCACGACACCGAGCGACGCGTCAAGGAGCTGCGCGAGAAGGGCCTGCTGTTCATCGGGACGGGCGTGTCCGGGGGAGAGGACGGGGCGCGCTACGGCCCTTCACTCATGCCTGGAGGGGACCCTGCGGCGTGGCCCCACATCAAGGATATCTTCCAGGTCAGCCACGAGACTCCAACACATTTATTCATTATAATAATTACCGATTCCTGGAAGTAATCTATAGCTATAAAGATGAATGTATCTTTGTTTGTTGGTTTGTTTGTTCTTCATACAAATCCACAGTTTTAATCAAATCCCGATGAAACTTTGCACAATTATCCTTTGAAACAAGGAGGAACAATACTGTCTACATTTGGTTGAAAAAATGTCTGTATAAATAATACATGTTGTCTTATAATTTCAAAAAATTACTGAACGGCGATAGACGCATTGGATATGGAGGTCTCTGTACCGTTTTTTCACTGTAGCTGTCGGATAGCTCAGTGGTTAAAGTGTTTGCTTACTAATGTTTGGGTCGTGGTCTCCGGTTCAAATCTCCGTGGAGGCTAAGATTTTTAAAAATTGTTTTTGATTGTTAGTCACGCCTGGGCTGTTGGTTATTATGATTGAATGTTAAACTGTAGATATCACAAAGTTAGGGGTGCAATGCTAGGCCAAATCATAGGTAGTCTTGGAATGCTGTAGGTGTACACTTTTTTACGTTATAATGATCCATCAGGGGTGATTCATAGTCAGTGTGTTGTGATCTGCAGTAGTAATACTATAAATGCGGAAATAACTCTGTCTTATGTTACGTTTTGACAACTAAATGCCTATACCGATATTGACGGAATTTGACAACAAAGTCTGTAGGGAGGGCACAGGAAATTTTTTTTCGGTATGATCAACAGTTATAGTCAAGAAATTTTGAGAACCTATCAAATAGTGACAGAGACGGACGCGTGTGTTAGTTTGTAATGTTACATCGCTTGCTCAAGCTATGCTTCTCGAGCATTATGTTAGTGTATAATTTGTTAATAAATTTGATTTACAGAAAAAACGTCTTATTTAGTATTGATGTCTATTTTCTCTGTCCTATTACTTTGTGTCTGCTTAAATGTTTCTGGCACCAATTTATTTTGTCTTCTTTTTTGACATGCCTTGCGGGCGTAAACTGACCTAAGTTGTAGCTCTAGCAGAGCACGAGCAGCTAATGTTATTAGAACCCAAGAATCGGATGCTCATGCTGAAGAAAGAAGTAAAGTCCAAGCTGAAGTAAAGCTGCCCTTAGTTAACACCCCCGATTCCCCCCACACATCCCCTCACCTTTGTTTGTTTTTCTGTTTTTAAATATGTTTGGAAAGTGATTCTCTTCAAGAGACAGGTTCGACGGTAGAATGATGTAGTGATGGCTTTCCTGTCATCGGTGTTGTTTGGGACCAATAATTCGCTGCCAACAACTTTCTATATTCAATTCTGCAAAGATATTCTTAATCCACGCGTATCAGCGGATATCAGCTGGTATCAGCTAGTCACAAAACTATTTTCAATGTAATGTCCAACTGGCAGACATCGCAACTGCACCATGTTATTGACCTTCCGGAAACTGGTACTAACCTGTTTAAATTTACATCAGTCGCTTCGTCAACGTGCCCTCTTCACGTTTTGTGATCATACATTACAGAAAAATCACCAGGAATGTAATTAAAAATGCCAAAATATGAAAGGCTGAGCAGCTGTGAAATGCTATCAGCACTGCAAAAATAACATAAAAATTATCGGTACAGGGATCATTTCAAACTAAACAGTTTCGTTTTGTCATAGACATCATGGTTAGGGGGTGTCCATAAATTGAATGACTTGAGATAGGAGAGAGGGGGGGTGTCTGGTTTAAATTTCAGCAAGGGGGGAGGGGGGGATCAACGGAAATCTCAAGTGAGGTTTTTGAAAAAAAAAATTTGGAATGTAGAGCTAAAAAAAGGTCTAGAGAACACGTGAAGGCCAATTTTAGGGGGGTATTTCGGTGAAAAGTGTTGGGGGCACCTAACAAAAAAAGGTCTTAAACTTGCCACGGCGATTTCTAGAGGGATCTCACAGACCAGATGTCACCAGAGACGGGGGGGGGGGGGGGGGGGTTGGACTAAATCTCACAATGTCTCACCAGAGAGGGGGAGGGGGCGTCCAGAAAAACACCTCACGTAATTTATGGATGCCCCCTTAGGTTGAAATACGGCCTGGATCAAGTGGAAAAAATTTATGAAATTTTCGATATGCGGCATCGAAACGGAAATGGCGTATTTGTTTACAGTGGAAGCAACTGATTATCTCTGGTTGCTCGTTGCTATGTACAATGGCGGGCTTCACCAATTTACAATTCGGATAAAAATTGTATATTTGTCAATTTTGTGTGACTTTTTACAATGGTAGCAGTAACTTTCTGACCAGCCTCAACTCGCGCGCATACCAACATTATACCTCGCTCACTCGGGTTTTGTTACTCTGTTGTTCCCATGACAACAAACTCTTCTCAGAATAACCCCTAGTCTCAGTTTTATTTTTGTTTGGGATTAGTTATGCTACACCCCTTAACATTTACCTATAAAAAAACAATCCTAATATGGAAAGGAAGAAGGAAGTTAAAAGAAAGAGAATTGCAATTAAAAAAATAACTACAAAGAAACGTATTGTTTTAGGCTATGCCTTTGTAATGTGAAATGTTGTGGATACCAAGGTTTTTTTGTTAATTTGACGTTGAAAACTGATGGGTCTACGTTGTCTTTTGATTCCGACGGCATTTCTTCCCATTTCATAATTGTTTGAAACAAATGAGGTGAGTACAGTTGTTGAAAAATAAAAAGCAGGAATAATACTCAAAGCTAAAATACAGCAAAGTATGGAATTTATATGTTTTTGCTAGAACAATGTTTTTATTGGCTTTTAATGTTAATGCAATGGTTTTTGGCAATAGCAGACGAAAAATGTCACCACATTGATTGTATTGATTTCTAGAGCCATCTTCACAAAACATGGAATTTTTTCACCAAAATGTCCAGCTCACTTGTATTTTTTTTTTTTTTTTTTTTTTTTTTTTTTTTTTTTTTGCTGTCGTCGTCAGTCTTTTGACTGGTTTGATGCAATCCTCCATCCCTTCCTATCCTGTGTTAACCTCTTCATTTCTACATACCCCTTACAACCCACGTCCTCAATTATCTGCTTCATATATTCTAATCTCTGTCTTCCTCTACAGTTCTGTTCCCTCCACTAACAAATTAACCAATCCAGCATGTCTCAAAATATGACCTACCAGCCTGTCTCTTCTTCCTGTAAGCTTCTTCCACAAACTTGTTTCCTCACCCATCATTTCCAAAACTCGTTCATTTCTTACTTTGTCTGTACACTTAATTTTCAGCATTCTTCTGTAGCACCACATTTCAAATGCTTCAATTTTCTTTATTTCCGGTATTCCTAAAGTCCATGTTTCACTAACATAAAGTGCTGTGCTCCACACAGAGTTTTAAAAAGTTCTTTCTAATTCCTGTTGTTAGCCAAGAGAATTAAATATTTTTTTTGTTTTGTGCTGCAATGTTCCCGTTTTCCTAATGTCGGATCTTCTAACGGGGTAAGTTAAGACTTTTTCAGTCACTTTATTTTGTTTCTGTGTAACCAGAATATAGCTTTGCGTGTAGAGTTGTGAACACTGTCGATTGTCTCGCGCAGGGCATTGCTGCCAAAGCGAACGGCGAGCCATGTTGCGACTGGGTGGGGGACGGCGGCGCGGGCCACTTCGTGAAGATGGTGCACAACGGCATCGAGTACGGCGACATGCAGCTCATCTGCGAGGCCTACCACCTCATGAGGGAGGGACTCAAGATGGACCACGGCGAGATGAGCAAGGTAACAACGGACATAGTCCAACATATGTCTTCCATTAATTGTTTTTGATATGATCATATATCTGTAAGAACAAGCTCTGGCCTCGCATTCAGGAGGACGCCGGTTTGAATCCAGATTTGGTTTTTCCAGGGTTTCCCTAAATTACTCCAGATGAGTACTGGGATGCTTCCTTCAAACTGCCATGACCGAATTCCTTCCCATTCCTTGTCTCCAGTCCTATCCCACCTCTAATGATCTCAATGTCAACAAAGTGTAAAGCCATAAGCAAAAAAAAGGGGGGGGGCATTCTATCACAACTGTGGCGCCACAATCTAATGAAAGAATAAAAATTTTCGTTCTCGAGATATCGTATCTCAAAATTTACGTAGTAACGTTGAAATACAGCCTGGACCAGAAGAAAAATTTCACTATAGCCAAATTTGATGATGAATTCGTATGTAACTCGACGAGACAAATGGAAAATAGAGAATAAAGTTTTTTGATATCTCGCATAGTTCTCGAGATACTGTATCTCAAAAGTGAGGAGGTTAGGGTGAGATCTGGCCTGGACCAGAAATTTTTTTTCACCAAAACTAGTATATCTACGCGGCGGAAATACACTATTGGTGTTTTATTTTCTTCCTAGTGATTGTTGCTAGGTTGACATACGGCCTAGACCAGAAGAAACGTCACCAAAAGCAAAGGAACTATACCTGTGACTGATTTTTAACATGCTATATCTCGAAAACCAAGCGAGATATCAAAAAAATTTATTCATTATTTTCAATTTGTTTTGTTGTGTTCTAGAAGAATTCATAATCAGATTTTGGCACCACGGTAATGTTATAACTGCCAAAAAAAGTTTTTCTCTCGCCATTCAGAACCGATATAATGTTCCCTTTTAAGTATCAGAGTGAACAAGGCGTTTGCACACAATATTCTAAGAACTAAGATTTCAGCCGCCAAAATATTGAGAAAAAGCACCTTGTTAATTTGCTAGTTACCAAAGAACTAAGGAATATTTGTAGTTGTCATTATCTGCCACTTGGTCATTGATAGATATTGTCGCATAACCGTGTGGTTTGTTGGTCTTATAACTATAAAGAATCCAGTCCTTTATATTTCAAACAGTTTTAAAAGTTTATTACTGTGATCCGTTTTTCTCCTCAAGGAAGTATCTCTCATACCAGAAAATTCAGTGTTGTTCTTTTCACAATGAGTGGTATTATTAGCAACCGATCTAAGCCTTACGAAACCTCTGTTAACTTCTCTCTTGATGTATCACTGTACTAGCCTACAATTTTTTTTCTAAGAGCAATCATTATTGAATTCAGTTCATGCTCGAAGAACAAAACATAATTTTCTTATAAAAAATATTTCTGTTGTGTCACGATAAAGCCTTGTAATTTTTATCCTTGTTTTATGTGGAACAGTTTTGAGTCATTTTCTGCCAGCTGTCTTTTTCCCACCAATGTGGCTAGATTTCATGTGTGGAGCATGTAGAGAGAAATGTTGTGCAACAATTTGAAAACTGTGTCATCGTAGTGATTATCGTAGTCAATGCTGATGTCACAGATGGCGGGAACGTCAGCCTGAGTTGGAATTTAGTGCAGTCCTATATTGAGTGGTATCTTATCTGCTGATAGTGACTCAATCTGTCTGGTATTACATCGTCAGAAATGCCGATATCTTATCTCGAGTGGCTCTGTCCACCCGGATATTCGATTGTGAATGGTTGCACCATCCATTAAATTTAATGATGTTTCAAAGTGGGAATAAGGAGGGAGATGATTAGGAAACTTTTCATCCTGTTCGGAATGCTATTCTTTGAAATTTTTATGACTTCTGTTTGAAGTCTTGCTAATCTGAACAAACACATTCTTCTCTACTGATAGATACCTTATTTATTAGTCCTAAAGCCCATCAAAAATGATGAGTTTAACGGAGTGTTATGGAAATTTATTCCTTTGCAGTTGCTTAACTAAATAGAATTGTTATAAAATAAAGCTAATTGTAGCAAAAAGCTTCAGTTGTCAACTTGGTCCAGGTTGCATTTCAGCCTAACCACAATCTATAGCAAAAGTTTGTTTTCATCCTGGTCCAGCTGCTAGAAATTCAAAGCTTCTATAATTTGCATACATGCAAATTAACACATTCACTGTATTGCAAGGGTAAAGAGGGTCATGGGAGTGTGCAAGTCGTATATTGGCGATGAGGTGTGGAATGATATTGGTGTAAGAATTAAAAGTAATGCCTGGAAGGGAAAAGATAACCATGACCACAAGCTGGCACTCGATTTCAGGCACAAGGGTGTGGGAAGATTCTCTCTTTAGGGCAAGGGTGTCAGGGATTGGAATGAGTTACCAAGGGAAATGAAGAATAATTTACTAAAAATGTCGAAAGAATTTCAAGTTAAAATTTGTAGAGGGAAAATGTAGGTGGGTGCAGGCAAGGGGTAAGATGGGTGTTTAGGGAAATTTCCAGCAGATGATGTGCTCGACAGCAATTACATAAAATAAAATTTGACCTAAAATCTTTCTATTTCACAATTCTAATCCATATTACAACGTTCAGATAGCTGACATAGTTACGTGTGGCTGTAATATGGTAACAGAGAAAGCAAAGGAAATATAGGATTAATCTTAACTACTTTGTTACAAAATGTAATAGGCCACATAGATTACGATCAATCAAGAATTACTTTCATTCAAATGAAGTAATGCGAAGCTCGTGAAAACAAATTATTTCTTAAAAAACTTAAATTACTTAAATGCCAGTTGTCATTCTGATCCAGGTTAAATTTCAATGTAATCAAAACTTCTGTTAACATTGTTGCCAGCAAATTTAAGCATTTACCTTACATATCGATGGGTTAAGACTCTATCAAAAACATCTCTGTCTGTTTAGTTTCTTGGGCTAAACGGCTACTCCAGTCGTGATGAAATTTGACCAGGAGATGCTATTTGACATTAAGATGGACATGGGATACCATATTCTGTATAGACAAGAACATATTGTCATTAAATTATGAAAACTATCTGAACTGTGAAAGACAAACCCATAATATCTATATGTTTTTGTAATGTGTAACATAAGAGAGCATTGGCAGCGTAGAGTGGTGGTAACGTGCTTGCTTCGTAAGAAAATTCCCGTGTGGCTTCAGGTTCAAACCCCACTTGGAGAAAAAAAATTTATTAATCGTTTTTCATAGTTTGAACAAAGCCTAGGATTTTGTAGTAAGGATACCATGTTCTGGGAAATCTTTGGAGATAGAATAGTGCCCTAAGCGTTTACTTTATTCAGGGTATACTGGTTCCACAGGCAGTTTTTGTATGATATATACTAATAATATTATACAGGGTGTTACAAAAAGGTACGGCCAAACATTCAGGAAACATTCCTCGCACACAAACAAAGAAAATATGTTACATGGACATGTGTCCGGAAACGCTTACTTTCCATGTTAGAGCTCATTTTATTACTTTTCTTCAAATCACATTAAACATAGAATGGAAACACACAGCAACAGAACGTACCAGCGTGACTTCAAACACTTTGTTACAGGAAATGTTCAAAATGTCCTCCGTTAGCGAGGATACGTGCATCCACCCTCCGTCGCATGGAATCCCTGATGTGCTGATGCAGCCCTGGAGAATGGCGTATTGTATCACAGCCGTCCACAATACGAGCACGAAGAGTCTCTACATTTGGTACCGGGGTTGCGTAGACAAGGGCTTTCAAATGCCCCTATAAATGGAAGTCAAGGAGGGTTGAGGTCAGGAAAGCGTGGGGGCCATGGAATTGGTCCGCCTCTACCAATCTAAAATGAGCTCTAACATGGAAAGAAAGCGTTTCCGGACACATGTCCACATAACATATTTTCTTTGTTTGTGTGTGAGGAATGTTTCCTGAAAGTTTGGCCGTACCTTTTTGTAACACCCTGTATATGCGAAAGTAAGTCTCCTTTTTTTACGTTTTAATGACTATATGTGTATACCGAAATACTTTGTATCACTAGGAATAAGATGGGATACTTTTTCCGATACGAATAAATGAGACAGATTCGATGGTAGAATTGTATATTGATAGCGTTCCCGTCATATTATGCCGACATATCTTAGGCAACTGTCAGCTTCGTGTATCCAATTCTAGCAATCAAATTCTAAATCCATGCTTATGAAGTCGCAGGTTACAGCTAGTAATATTAATATGTTAATTTAAATGCAATAAATACTTTCCTTTCAGTGTTTGGCAATTAATTTTTTGCTGTCGCTTAACTAAATAGAAATGTTACTCGACAAAGCTCATAATTCTACTATGCAGTCTGGTGATTCTTAGTTGGGCAGTGGGCAGTGACTACGCGAAGCATGTGGTCAAAGCGCGACACAGTGAGCGAGATTAGCATTTTATTAGTATATATTGTTTCTCTCTTGCCGTTTATACTATTTATTTCCAAATCCTCTGTTAGTGTCTCATTTGTTAGATCCGGCCCAGATCATGGGAACTTCATCTCCGCTGATTGTGTGCTGCTTTTATCTCTTCATTACCCAAACTCAGTTCTGTAGAGAACCACAGGAGTAGCTGTCACTTCATTAAACTTTACCTTTGTACATTTAATTTAATTTAATTGCAATGGAGCACAGGCTCCGGTGGTAATTTCGCTATACTCCCATCTTCCCCCTATCCTGCACCCACCTACATTTACCCTCTACAAATTTTATCTTTAAATTCTTTCAACGTTTTCAGCAAATTATTCATCATTTCTCTTGGTAACGCATTCCAATCCCTGACAATCTTACCTAAAAAAGAGAATCTTCCCACACCCTTGTGCCTCTGTGAATCCAGTTTCATATAAGTTTTACCTAAGGTTTCTGAAAGGATTTAGGAAAGGATGTTTTTACTGAGATAATACACAGATTATGAATGGAATTATAGAGAAAAGGAAGGAAACATACATAACCTACATACATCACATATTGTTAATTTGTAACATAGCAGGTCATAATATTAGTAATTTAAACGTTTAAGGGGAGAAGAAAAGAATAGCAAGTTTAATAAAGATTGTTTGTTCAGATATGTTTAAAAATATAGGATCTCTGGAAAAAAGAACAGAGGGGAATTGTTGGTAGAGCCGAGTAAGACAGATTAATCTAGCAACGGATTAAATTTGGAAAGAATAATATTTGCACAGTGAGAAGTTCGAACTATTTGTGGATAGAAAATTTAATAGATCTTGAATAGAAAAGAACCTGCAATCATTTCGGAACAAACTTAATTGAGGATTATTACAGACACGGTCGTTGTTGGTAAGAGAGGATTTTAGATGGAGGAAACAAAAGGAAATAAATTGCAAATGACACAGTCTTAATTCTGTCTACAATAATGATTGCTCTTAGAAAAAAAATTGTAGGCTACTACAGTGATATATCAAGAGAGAAGTTAACAGAGGTTTCGTAAGGCTTAGATCGGTTGCTAATAATACTACTCATTGTGAAAAGAACAACACTGAATTTTCTGGTATGAGAGATACTTCCTTGAGGAGAAAAACAGATCACAGTAATAAACTTTTAAAACTGTTTGAAATATAAAGGACTGGATTCTTTATAGTTATAAGACGAACGAACCACACGGTTATGCGACAATATCAATTAATGACCAAGTGGCAGATAATGACAACTACAAATATTCCTTAGTTCTTTGGTAACTAGCAAATTAACAAGGTGCTTTTTCACAATATTTCGGCGGCTGAAATCTTAGTTCTTAGAATATTGTGTGCAAACGCCATATTTAATGCGACAAACTATGAGAAGACTTTTGATCAACTAGCTAGGAAATTGCTGTGGCAACCCTTCAGTGGAATAGATATCCAAAACTTATTGTGAAATCGGTGAAGATTATATATTTCAGTATTTCGCGATCTGTAAAATACTAAAAAAATAAAAAAATCTCCTCAGATTTTGATCTGAGCCACCTCAAATTTACTGTTACAGAAAGGTATTAAGCAAGTGTATCTGTCAGTTTACTGAAGATCTATCTTAATTTGCAATTGTGATGACGCAAAACATCTTGTGCTCGCCTCGAAGTTTGAGCAATGTTTCTATTTGTGCAGGTGTTTGACGAGTGGAATAAAGGGGAACTGGACTCTTTCCTCATAGAGATCACCAGGGACATCCTCAAGTTCAAGGACAACGACGGTGAGTGCAATAGTGCAAAATAAGACACTCGACCAATTTCTCAGTATATAACTCTGACTTCTTAGGAACGGATTTTGATCTTCTTCATATATGTTGAAGGGTACACAGCGTATATGTCTGTGGTATAGTCGTTTCTCAAACTGCACCCTTGTTTTTGAGATATTCGCATGCAAATAAACAAATTTTTTTAAATGGCTGGTTTATAGCAAATTATTGCCCCATTTCAATCAAATGGCAGCGCGGTCTATGCGATAGGGCTTCATAATTTTCTGGCCCGATTTCAAATCCCTGCAGAATCAAATATTTTTATTTGTGTTTATCTTCAAAAATTGTCAAGCTTGACTTATTTTGTTAAAACTTCATTTACACACTTTTATTGCAGAAATAAACTTTAAAACAAATTGCATTGCTTATAACAGATACACCAAACATAATTTTGGCCTGTATATCAACAATGGCTTCCTAATATGCCTCGCCCATACCCAGTGAAATTAAGCCAGGAGACGAATCTGCTAGTAAACTGGAATCTGACACAAGAATTTTGCAATGTTTATAAGCATTTGTCACTTGTTCTTCCATTTCCTTATTTTGCTCCATTTTTTTGTCACGGATAGGCCTACTATTTTATTTTCAACTATTTACACGCAACCGTTCGTGGAACGAATCGAGTGTAGATGAAAGAAAGAAGAAACTATCTGCCCAATACTACATATTTCGTTTAAAATACCTCTTTATGATATACAAGTAAAGAAACAATGAAGATGAAATAAATAACATGATAGTAACCATTTAAATTGAAAATGCACCGAAACAACTTATTAACAAAAAGTGAAAAAATAATGTAGGAATGGAGACTTTCCTGACGTATGATTGCAATGAAGTTTTCAAGGATGTGCGGCCGATTTGTGTTGTGAAAACACAATCCATTGTAGACCTGTGAATTCATTACGAAAAAAAGAATTTCAGGAAAAATAAATGACGCTGAATTGCAGATTATATGATTTGTTTTAAATTTTATTTCGCACAGTAAAAGTGTGTAAATGAAGTTTTAACAAAATAAAAAGGCCAAGGTTAACAATTTCTGAAGATAAAAATAAATAAAAATGTTTGATTCTGTGGGGATTTGAACTCGGGTCAGAAAATTATGAAGCTAACACCAGACGGTATAGACCACGCTGCTATTTGATAAAATGAGGCAATAATTTACTATGTACGCATGATTTAGAATTTTTTGTTCATTTGCATGCGAATATCTCAAAACCTAGGGCGCATTTTTAGAAACGACTATACCACAGACATATATGCTGAGTATCCTTCATCATATATGAAGGAGATCAAAATCTGTTCTTAACAGGTCTGATGGTTCCGAAGTGAGTTAAATATTGCCAAAGAAATAATATCCCAAATACTGTGCTACTTACATGTTTTATACTGCAGTGTTGAAATGCACGTTTAATGCTAAAATGAATGTATTTCCTCGGCTGTGGTGCAGGTTCTTACCTGCTGGAGAAGATCCTGGACTCGGCGGGTCAGAAGGGCACGGGCAAGTGGACGGCGATGGCGGCCCTGGAGTACGGGGTGCCGGTCACGCTCATAGGAGAGGCTGTGTTCGCGCGCTGCCTGTCGTCGCTCAAGGAGGAGCGCGAGCAGGCGTCCAAGCTGCTGGCCGGCCCGATCAAGAAACCAGTCCTCAAGGACAAGAAGCTCTTCCTCGAGGACATCAGGCAGGTGAGCAAGATCACTTTGTGATTGCACGAACTTTGGAGTCCATTTGTACAGCTTTACAATGATTGATTCCTAAGTCTTCCGCGGCCGTCTTTGTTCATATTAATAGACTTTCAGGTTATGCTGCATTGTTTATTTTATTACCAGAGTTTTCGGCTGGTATCCTACAGCCTTCGTCAGAGATACTGTTTATGTTGACATCAACGAAGATAGCGGCCTCTTACTCTGCGATGCTTGGCGCTCGTTGCTATGTCCACATAAACAGTATCTCTGACGAAGGCTGGAGGATACCAGCCGAAAGCCCAGGTAATGAAATAAACAACGCGGCATAACCCCAAAGTCTATTAACATTTACAATGATTGGTGTACAATGTTTAAATATCATACAAAACATTTTAATAAAGAAAAAAGGCTTATAGTCTACTATTAATAGAATTATAAACCTGTAAAATATAATAATACAATTACTAAGTCTAAAAAATTTCGGATTAAAATTAACTGTTACTAATTCATTCACATCTCAAGATACAGGAACGTAGCAAACTGTCTTGGTTTAACGATAGTATGCCAGTTAGCAAGCTTGCACATTCTTGTTACGGATTATTTTCTGTATACAAGAGTTTATATGTCGTTAGGGAAAATGTTGTTTGACGAGTAATTATTTGGGGTATGTTGAATCTTAAACTTCCTAGCAATTCTGAACAGCCAATGTTACCAACTGCACAAGTTTAACAAAAATTTAAAATCGTTAAGATCATGACATGATTGTAAGTGAGGGTATTCTTAAGACAGATGCAATGTGTGTGTATGTATGATCAAGATATGGATATGGAAAACCCATTCTAAATGCCATATGTATCTAAAAAAATTATGCTGAACAGTTTCTATTCTTTTAATTTGAGATAACATGTATGGTGACCAAATTACTGATGAATATGCTAATGTTGACCTTACAATGGATAGATATATTATTCTAAGTGCTTCAGTGGAATGGATTTTGCAACATGTCCTCATAACAAAACCTAGTTTTTGTAATGATTTGGTTACAATAGTGTGTAACATGTTCATCGAAACTCGTTTTGCTGTCAAATGTTACTCCTAAATCGTTAACTAAGTACACCTGCTCCAACTCGATACCTCTTATTGAGTATTTTGATAAAATTTTCTTACTTGCTCGTGTAAATGTAATGAGTTTGCATTTTAATGGATTTAACTGTAAGTCATTATCTTTACACCAATTATCGAGAGCAGTGCAACAATTCTGAAGATCACATATATCATTAGTTGATTCTATACTTACAAATTTTTTTAGGTCTTCAGCAAAAAACAAAAACTTGACATTTTTTGTAACTTTACATATGTCATTTATAAATATGATAAACAGAAGTGGACCGAGATGGGAACCCTGTGGGACACCAGAAAGTACTAATATTTCAATTGAAGTAAATGCTTTATATTTGACTATCTGAACCCTTTTGGTTAAGTAACTTTCCAGCCACTTGTGAAGGGATCGCACAATCCCAAAAGATTTAAGTTTGAGAAACTAGTAGTTTACGATTGACCGAATCAAAAACTTTACTGAAGTCAGAATAGATGCTATCAACTTGAGTTCCATTTTCTAAGGTGGATAAAATATGTTGTGAGATATTGCTCAACTTTGGAATTCACACGGTCGAAGTGTCGCATTCGCCGAGAGTTGCTGCATTGTAGTTTTATGGAACGTAATAGTAAATTTAATCCTAGAAACAAAAGTAGAGTTTAACTAGAAATTCTTCTCACGTGAGGTGTCTGTGTCGTCCGACAGGCGCTGTACGCCTCGAAGATCGTGTCGTACGCCCAGGGCTTCATGCTGCTGAGGGAAGCGGCCAAGGTGCACGGTTGGGCTCTGAACTACGGAGGCATCGCCCTCATGTGGAGGGGCGGCTGCATCATCAGGAGGTGATTATATTTGAATGCACACAAACTTTCAGTACAAATGAGGAGTAAGAAATTAGTCTGTATACTTGAAAGTAAAGGGGGCTTAAGGGGATACAGTTACGAACAGGCTTGAAAAAAATCAATTTTTAAAAAAAAAAAAAAAAAAAAGGTCTTGTTCAATACTCCAATTATTTAGCTACAAAATACTGTTTGTTTCATGCAATTTTGACTATTAGATTCGGAGTTATTAATTTTTTCATGGTGCGTGGTAATAGTGTGTGTGTATTGTAATGTGCATTAGTTTCTTGTATGTAAAACTTTTAATACAGTTTTTTATCAAAACTACATTTTTTGATCTTCCGGTACACTTTTCTCAAAAACCAACACTGATAAAGGCACCAGACTTTCAGAATCTCTTGTTAATATAACGATGACTAATCAAATAAAAAATGGGACCTGTCGTAACAACAAGAACAAACTTAAAAGCTCCTAGGTATTTATAAAAGTTATATTTTTTTTGTCTTTTAGAACAAAAAATCATTACTTATAAACTATATAAAATATAGTAACAAATCTTTGTGATTTACGGATGATGTTTAATCTGTATACTGCGAAAGTTTCAGGTCTATATCTCCATTAGTTTCTTCAGAAAGTGTACCTGAAGTTTGCTTGTTTTAACATTGATTTATTATGGGAGGTCCATCGCGACTGTGTAAGTCAGCAGACTGAAATTTGTAATGTGATGTTATGATACAGTAAAAATAAATTTATAAACAGATAGGGATTGTGGGGCAGAAATAATTATAAAATTTAAATTGAACACCATTTTATAGAGACACGCATAAATTTCTGAAGGAGAAACATTTTTTACATAGTTAAATTAAGAATAATTCCATTGCGTTTCTTCTCTTCGATATCGTCCATCTAAGGACCACGAAAAGTAATCCTGTGCATTCATTTCAATGCTTCTTTTCTTGACTTTCAATAATTCTTCACCCTCTCACTTTGCTGTTTCCTTCTTTCTTCCGTCCACATGTTACTACATTTCCTCTTCTCCTTCTCCTGGAAACCTTTGAACTTTTGGATCAGTCTCCTGAAAGTTGCTCTATCTTGTATTTGTTATTTGGATCTCAATTATATCTTTGTTTACTCCTTGGATCCACTGGTTGCCCTTCTTACTCTTGTAAACATGGTTGAAAATTCTTTTTGTGAGTCTATTGTTATCCATTCTCATTATGTCACCAAAAAACTGATTCTCCTCTTTCTGATCGTGTCCGACATCCTTTCAATTTCTTCTTCTTTGTATAGATATTTATTCCTCCAGTGTCTAACCTCACCATTTTCAATTTTTAGTGGTCCCCAAATTTTTCTCAAGATTTTCCTTTCCCTTTTCTCTCTCTCTTCTATTTCTCCAGTTTTCATAGAGAACAAGCATTCTTAGGCATACAGTCCTTCTGGTTTGATAAATGTGTTGTTGTGTTTGAATTTAGTTTTCCTTGATAGATTCTTCTTATTGTATGTATCTTTAGTCAGTTGGTATGCTGGTTCTAGTTTTCTTGCTCTTGATGTGTTTGCTTCCTTATCAAACCCATTAATCTGAATTGCTTCACCTAGATATTTAAATTTATTGACCTTGTTAATTTTTCCGTACTCTGTGTTTTGTACTGTGGGTGAATCCCTAATATTGGTCATGAATTTAGTCTTCTCAGAAGAGATCTGAAGTCAAACTTTTCCTGCTATTTCTTTCAGAAGGTTTATTTGTCAGAGTGCGGTTTCTATACTTTCAGAAAGAACCGCTATGTCATCAGTAGGGCCCGGATATATATGCACGTAAAACATCTAATATATGCATGCAAATATGCACAAAAAAGTCCTAAAATATGCACTAACAATTAAAGAATATGCACTAACAATTAACGAATCTACACTAACAATTAACGAATATACACTAACAATTAACGAACATGGACTAACTATTAAAGAATATACAGTTATCAAATGATTTATTTTATGTCAACTCACTGATATACACGTTTCATTCCTTACAAAATGATGAATCACAATATGTTACCAACAGTTTTTCAATGTTTTCAGGGGTCAAAGATTTTCTGTTGTCAGACAAAATTAGTTTATAAGCCGAAAATGATCGTTCCACGTCAACGGACGTTATTGGGCAATACTTGTACGATGGTGCTGACTGTTCGGAACATTCATCTGGCAAAGATTGTGTGGTTCCACTTAAATACGTATTAATTGACTGAATCTTTTGCAGACCTGGGTTTGAGTCTAACACCCTGCTGAGTTTAGATTTAACTTTTTCTCCAATTTCACCAGGGACGGCATTTAAAGAAGAAATTGTTTTGTGAAGCAACTGAATAGACTCGTGAAGGGGTGCACCGCTAGTTTCTAGACCCTTAATAGCATTAGAAAGTGACGAATAGTGTACATGGATGAAATTGATATCTCGATATACAGTATCACAATCAAATGCGCACTTTGCTTCACGAACACACGCAGCACGATCGTCATGACCAATACTTGTAACCACATCTTTCACTTGATGAAAGTTCTCCTGGTAGAACAGCACTGCAGACAACCAAGTTCCCCATCTAGTGAGAACAGGTTCCGGTGGAAGAGGAACCTCAGGCAGACGATCCTTATAAAACTGTACACGCGCTGGTGCTTTTAGGAACACTTTTTTTCCACTTGAAATTACTTTGTTAACTGAAGGAAATAGAGAACGTATCTCTTCTGCAATGCGATGTAATCCATGCGCCAAACATGTAACATGGATCAGATTGGGGAAAAACACTCGAAGCGACTGACCAGCTTTTAACATATATGAAGCTGCGTCTGTGATTAAAACACGCACCTTGTAACAATCACTCTCCGATTCAGTAGGCCACAGAAGTCGCAGGGAATCGTTTATAAATCTTGCAATTGTACTGTGGTTGGTTTTCTCTAACACTTTGGTTGAAAGTAAATGTGGTTTTCCGGGTTCTTCTTGACATAGTTTGCCCACTATAAAGTTCGCTACGTATCGGCCACATGAATCGGTTGTTTCATCTACCGATATCCAGACACAGTTCCCTCCTATGTCAGACCGAATTGAATCCAGGACAGAATCGTGTAGAGAGAGCAAATAATTTTTCCTGAGGGTGGATTCATCCGGTATCCTTTGATTAACACAATACTTTTGAAGAAATGCTCGTAGATCTGGATTATTCAATTTATGCAGCGGGATATTGCTGCATACAAAAGCCTTACACAGGTCAGCAGAGAATGTATTAACAGACCGTGATACCTGAGTTAAAAGTAGCTGTTGCGTGTTCCTATTCTTTTCTTTTGACCTGAGATGTACAGCTGTTTTAGAATGCTGTTCAAGTTGAAATTTTTTCTCACATTTTATATTCTTCTCACATACTTGACAGTACACAACTTCACCGTCACTAGAATAGTCACTGTTGCCTGAAATCCACTGCTTAATTAAAACTGATCTTGTGCATTTTTCTTTAGGCATTTTTGGAGTCAGATTAAAGAAACTTAATCTTAGCACACGAACACTCCTGTCAACACAAACTTTGAGAGGCTACTGTTTTTGGAAAGGAATGTACACGTCCCTTTAAAAGTACGAATCCCTCAGGTCTGGAAGCCAGGAATCTGTTCTCAGGAAAACTGGCTCGTACCGCAATTAGGGGAATATTCCCGAAAAGGTTAAAGAAAACCGCTGGCCTTCCCGGTAGTTGTCGCACGAATAAACACACTGGTAGATAACGAATATTCCAAGTGGGGGTAAATACTTGTGACTGTCGTCTCCTCAAACAAGAATTTGCCGCCTGAGGGAGAATAGAGCTATTCTTTGATTTTGCCGACCCCACCCGCCCTTCCCGTGAATGTTACCGCTCAGGGCAGTAGAGAAGGTCGCCGCCACACAAATTTTCCATTTGCAGCACCTCCAAACATGTCACTGTGTGAGTTTGGATAAGGTAGAAAATTCTCTACATGTGAATGCCAGTACAAAAAAATCCTGTTTACTCCAAGAATTTAACTTACTTGTTGCGGTTGCCAAGGATGTCCAACATACAGGTACATTAGGCTTTACAGTTTCTTCAGAAGTATCGGATATTCAGTTATGAGATGAAATAAAAGCTAAAATATGCACATATCCATAAAATATGCACTAACCCTCAAAATATGCATTTGCATATGCGCATATGCTTTTTTGAAAAATCCGGGCCCTAGTCATCAGCGAAGGCCAAACAGTTTACCCCAGCCCCTTTGTGCTTCGAACCTAATTTTATTTCATGGTGAATTCCCCTTTCCTTGAGTTTCTCTTCCCATAATCTTATTAACTTCTCCAAAATACAATTGAAAAGAATTGGGGAAAGCCCATCTCCCTGTGTTTCTTTGATGCTAAATTTTTGGTTTGTGGTTATGTTGTAGTATTTGGTAAGATCAGTGATTTCCAAACCGGACCTACAGTTGTCTCGAATATAAACTGTCGGACTTCAAACAACCATTTGAATTTCAGCTTTCTAAAAATAATGCCCACTTGACCTAATGCTATCTTGACAGTTAAGTATCTGCCTTCAGCTTTCTGGGAATAATCCATCAGATAAATTTTATGACAATATAGCATTTGACCTTCTCCCTACAGACAATAGACCTCCTAATTTTAGGCTTTCTGGCAATGAACCATCTCGAAAACAGCAGACATTTGTTTGCCACATGGTGAACTGGCACTCCTTCAACTGTCTAACAAAAATCAGTCCTTTAGCTGTAAGATAATAAACCATCTGTCCTCCATCTGACTGACAGTAAACCATCTGACCATAAGGTATCTGACAATAAACCAGTAAACTTTCAGGTATCTTACAATAAACCATCTGACATTTAGATGGCTGACAATAAACCATCTGACCTTCAACAGACTGATAAACCATTTTACCTTCAGCAGTCTGACAATAAACCATCTCAACTTAGATGATTTCGTAAATAAAGAAGTTTTAGAAACAGAAAAGTAACTAAAATCATAATAACAGACATAAATAAGCCTTTAGAAGTAGTAAATGAACTTTAAACTTACCAGAATTAGTTAGATCCTCAGTAATAACAATCAATTTTCATTTTGATGTAATTCTCCTATTTACAGTCACTTTAAAACATGGTAAAGAACTTTTATAATAATAATAAATTCCGAGAAACAGAATTTTGTAACATTTCACTCGGGATATTAATGCTAAGGCAGTTTAATTCAATAAAACTCGTAATTTTTAATCGGCTGACATTTCTGAAAATTCTAAACAGCACTTTCAATTAGATTTCGAGCTTAAACAGCACACGTATCTAAACTTAAATCCTTTCTCAATAATTTGGTTTACTTTTTAGGCAGTTTCAAGCAATAGTTTTAAGTGGCAGAACAATTTTAAAATATCACTGTATTCAAAATCTTACGTTAAAGTGATAAATAAATTTTTTATAGCCGAACCAGGCCTCCTATAGGTCTGGGAATACTTTGAAAAGATGTATTTAAGGGAAAGGGATCTAATTTTTATTTCAAGATAGGAAAGTTACTTTAGACACAGTGGAGTGAAACGTCCAGTATTAAATTCGAATTTTGAACAGTTAAGATGGAGTCGGCTTTGGGTAAGGTAATTCCCAGGAAAACGTTCAGTTCCAGTAGTGGCGGCAGGTCGAAAGCATGGCGAGTTAAAAATATTCATTACAGCTAATCCGTTGCTTTTTAGAGAGGACACCAGGAGGCAATAAATAGTCAGAACAAATAAATAACTTTAAATCATATCTCAAGCTGAAGCCTCTAGGAAGAACAGTTTTTAGCATTTTTGTGCACTATTTGCAGTGATGGCAGGGATGCGGAGGGATTTGAAGCCCCATATAGTATCCGAATTGTCCTGCGAATCATCAGTTGTCCCTGGCTCTGGTGGAGACAAGATCTGCACTCCTCTGGGTTGTGATTATGGAATTGTTCTGTTGGATACTATAGGGAACAGTGCAGAACTGGCGCCATGTTAGCTTTTCGAGTGAACATTCCAAATTGTACCATGAGTTAATAACTTTAAATTTTCTTAGGGGTTTTCTCTGTCTGCTTTACCATCCATAATCTGCTTTCTGTTGGAGAAGAAGTTTCGATCACCTTTTAATCAACTTTTTCATTTCATAGTTTGGATTTTTCCTTTTCTCTCTAAAGGTTTGGTCAAGGGGGTGGCGGCCGATCTTAATTGAAGTTGATTATTTTCATGGCTTTACACCGGTATATTACAATTTGTGAACTTTAAGTAAAATTTTCCAAAATGATGCAACAAGAAGAGAAGCAGTAAGTTAACGAGCTTAGCAGGTATCCCAACCCCAATAACGAGTATGGTTCCTTACACCATCTCACCTTCAGCTGGCTGACAAACCATCTCACCTTCAGCAGAGTGACAATAAACCATCGAAATTTTAGCTGGCTGACAATAAACCATTTGACCTTCAGTTATCCGACACCCTCTGATTTTCAGTGGGTGATCAGTGAACCATCTGTGGCAATAAACCATTTGATCAACAGCTGTGTGACAAACTGTCAGAATATTAGCAGTTTTCTTCGAAACTGACTTTAAAATGAAACGGTTTTCCATTTTTTTCCCAACTATTTACCTAATCATTTTCTAATTATTTCAATTTTCAGGTTGTTGTCTACTATTCCTACCCTTTAATGTAGTGATACCTTATTTCAATGCTGAAACTGTGTGGTAGAATTGGAAATCATGGTCAGATGAGTAATCAACTTTTGAAATAGATTTTTTTAGAATAATTCCAATATGTTTCTGCTACATCTGATGCTAAATGTTTGATCGGGTGTTGTGTCACAGTGTGTTCCTGGGCAACATCAAGGCGGCGTTCGACAAGAACCCCAGCCTGCCTAACCTGCTGCTGGATGACTTCTTCAAGGCGGCGGTGGGGCGGTGCCAGAACGCGTGGCGCGACGTGGTGGCCGCGGGGGCGCAGCTGGGCGTGCCCACGCCCACCTTCAGCACGGCGCTCGCCTTCTACGACGGCTACCGCACTGCGCGCCTGCCCGCCAACCTCATTCAGGTGCGACCGCGCAGCAGTCTCTGAGGGACCAGGGTCTGTCCAACACTAACACTCTCGGCTGTCTGTATTGACGTACCCTGTCCCGAGACAACCTCTCTATCTCAATATACCCATCACAGCCCCCGTTCCCAATCAACTGTTTCATATATTCCAATTTTTTGCTTTCTCTACATATTTGAATAGGAAGCTTCTACAGGTGCTGTATTGAATTTATAGTATAACTAGGTGTTACACGCGACTTTGTACGCATGGATTTAGAATTTGATTGCTAGAATTGGATATACAAAGCTGAAAATTACCTAAGATATGTCCCAGACAACCTGTTTCATTTCTAAAACTGTTATTCATATCGCTAAAAGTATCCTATTTCGTTCCTAAAGATACAAAGTATTTCCTTGTCATCGGTCAAAACGTAAAAAAAAAAAAAAAAAAAAAAAAAAAAAAAAGACGGAGACTTACTTTGGCATATATAATATTATTAGTTTAGATCACATAAAAACTGCCTGTGGAACCAGTATACCGTGAATAAAGTAAACGCTTAGGGCACTATTCTATCGTCAAAGATTTGCCAGAACAGGGTATCCTTACTACAAAATCCTAGGCTTGGCTCAAACTATGAAAAACAATTCATTAAAACATTTGCTCCCAGTGGGGTTTGAACCCGAAGCCACACGGGAGTTTTCTTAATAAGCAAGCACGTTACCTCTGCGCTACGCTGCCATTGGTCTATAATGTTACGCCTTACAAAGACGTAGATATTATGCGTTTGTCTTTCACAGTTCAGATAGTTTTCATAATTTAATGACAATATGTTGTTATGTATACAGAATATGGTATCCCAGTCCATCCTAATGTGAAATAGCATCCCTTGCCAAATTTAATCACGATCGTATTAGCCGCTTAGACAGACAGACAGACAGACAGACAGAATTACTTTAGCATTTATAATATTAGTATAGATTCTCGTTGCTAGCTTCGTCGCTTCCTTCCTTTTATGAGCTTGCTATTCCGCTATCTGATTCAGGTGTCAGAAATAACGTATATATTTTACCTTTTAAAGGAAAGTAGACTCAATTTCAACAAAATTTCCTTTAATTAAAACAACACTTATCAAACCAACACCCGTTCTACATTTCTGACCATCCGTAAGATTTCTTCAATAAAATAACAACTTTGTTTTTATAATCGGAACTTTTTTCTGAAGATTACATGTTTAACATAGACTGAATTGTCAAGCTTTATTTAAATCCTTCAAAACTATTTGTAACGGCTTCTAGAAGATGCAACTCTGTTGCCTACTAACCACAATCTCTCTCTCTCTCTCTTTTTTTTTTCTTTCTTTTAGTCACGTAACAGGAATTGTCATTTAACGTCATGCTAGACTCTTTGTCATGGAAATTTATTTTCTCTAATGTCACAATTAAAATAACCAAAAAATAAATGATTAACTGTTGTTTAAATGGTTAAATTCAGTCTTACTACAGTGCGCTGGGCGATTTTTGGATGGGGGTAAATCTATAAGTTCGTGTCACTGATATGCTCCGATGTGTTGCACGTATGATATGCATGTTGGCCGCTTTTTGGACAGGTAAAATGTTAAGAGTTCCCGTCACCAACATGCTAATGTTAACAGTATATCTGTAGCTTTTAGTATGACATGTTGCACGTACAATATTCGTAGTTTTAAGTTTTGACTGGATAGCGTTCTGGCCTCGCATTCGGGAGGATGCCGGTTCGAATCCCCATCCAGGCATCCAGATTTGGGTTTTTCATGGTTTCACCAAATCACTCCAGGCAAATGCCGGGAGGCTTCCTTAAAAAGGCCATGGCCAAATTCCTTCCCATTCCTTGCCCCCATCATTTCCCGTCTCTAAAGACCTCGCTTTTGAGAGACGTAAAGCAGTTAAATTTTTTTTTATCCAGCATTCCACAATGACTGCCCTTTTTTTTTTTATTTTGGCTGTTCTCCTCAGTAACAATCTAAACCATAGCTTCCTAACCTTTTTTGGTCTGTTTTTTTTTTTTTTTTTTTTTTTTTTTTTTTTTTTTAAAAACCTGACTACCCTTTTTTCTAATAAACGTGACCTATAATGATCCAATTTTTTGTAACCCTATTTTTAAAACAGTAATTCTATGGTGCCCTTCTTAGGTGAAGTGTACAATATCACATATACAAAAACAAGGACAGATTTCTAAACTTGATTTATTAAAAGATATTAACAGTATTGATGTGTTGTTCACAGTATGATTAATACATATTATGAAAAATATTATTAATTAGATGGCAGATCTATGTATAATGACAAATTTTTTGGTATTTGGTGTCTTATTTGTCATCAGCAATCTTACATGGCCACGTTCCACTATGGACAATCTGTTTCTTTTTCTAGCTAATAATTTGATCACTGTGCTAAATCCTTTTCTGGCTATATATAACTAGCCCCAACGCCTGTCAAAAATGACAGGTTTAACAGAGGGTTATGGTAATTTATTTCTCTGCAGTTGCTTACAAAATTGTTACAAAATAAAGCTCACTGTAATTTATCGTCCCTTTTGCTGTAGCAAAAGGCTTCAGTTGTCCAGACTACATTTCAGCCTAACCACAATCTCCGCTAATATTAGCGATAGAAAAGCAAAGCTTCAATCACGCGTGAATTAATACATTCCCTGTATTGCACGTCAGGGTCATCATGCATCACGATATAAATTTTATCCTAAATCTTCATAGGTTCTGACACCTTTCTTTCTTATTAACTGTGATGAAGATTGATATTTTAATGGCTGAGACAGCTTACATCAGCTGAAATAATGACCCCCATATGCCAATTTACACACAAAACATACTTTTCTTTAAGTGTTCTGAGAATTCACGTCTTAGCAATTGCTTAACTAAATAGAATTGTTATAAAATAAAATTCAGTGTAATTCCTCGTGCCTTGCGTTGTAGCAAAAGGTTTCAGTTTCCATCCAGGTCCAGGTTGCATTTCAACCTAACCACATACTATGATAAACGTGCAGCCAGGAGAACAATACTTCTATCTCGTGGATATTAATACATGAACAGTATAGCATTTAAGTGGAAATAATGCATTGCGATATAAATTTGATAAAAATCTTCAAGGTTTTTGCACATTTCTTTTTTGTTATCCGTGATTCAGACCGATATTAAAATGTTTGAATTGGCTGACAAGTTGCTGAAATAATAGGCTCAGTAATATTACACAGTGAAAGTAAAGGAAATTAAAATAAATCTTATAAACTTACATTATGCCACGCTTATACTTGTTTCAAGTGTAGTGTAGGATGCACAGATCACAATCAGTGCACAACTATTTCCGTTTAAACGAATTTCAATAATAGGACACAGTTAAAATTATCTTAAAAAAAAAAAATAAAATATTCATGCCCTCTGCCGTAATGTCAAATGGCAATCTAACCAAAACATTCGCTTCACTGATGCTTGAAACCCACAGCTTTTATCTTACATATCTATGGGCAAAGAATTTAAGGAATATATACTTCTATATATCTAAAGAATATTACTTAAATATAAGCATCTAATGATTGATATGTCGATTTTTATGCAATACGTACTTTTATTTCAGTGTTCTGTCAGTTAATTTATTTGAGGATGCTTGGAAATGTTATTAAATAACGTCCATTACCAAAAATAATGAAGCAAAGCTTGACGTCATTCCGTGACAGGTGATGTCATATGTGACAGCTTTCTTATTATATTAATAGATAATGGAAACGCTATTAAAAACTTATTTGATGCAACCCTTACAGCTGGATATGATAATTAAGCAGGGGTGGGTCTTAATATTTTTTTTTTTCAACCAGAAAACCCTGTGATCTCTTCATTGTCGATCGGTCGGTGTTGCAGCCTCCTTTGGTAACTTCTGATCTAAACAATCCTGCATATCTTAATATATGACCCACCATACATTACAAATACTTTAGTTATCCTTTGTTCAAATATTTTAATGCCTAAGCTTCACTTCCAGTAAGTGCTTTACTTCACATACTCGGTTTCAGGAAATTATTTGTAATTCCTAGCTCAATTTTTCAAACTGAAATGTTTCTCTTCTTGAAGAAAACATTTTTCACTGATGCTTTTAACATCATTTTTGTTTCAGTAACCAGTTGAGTTTTACTCACACAATTTTGCATTTAATCTACCATTATTACTGCCATTCTATTATTTATGTTGATATACAGCTTTTTTTTTGGCATTATTTCTATTTCTAATCACGTTACAGATGCAAAACATTTACGTGGCTCCAAATTAATCAGAATTGTTCTTTAAATATTGTCAAGCAGAGTATTGCAATTTCACCCGGTTAGAAGGCAGAGCAATAACTAGTTACTGCATGCTTCACGTAATTTTTATGCCTGCAAAATGACCGTAAATTAAATAACTCGATAAATCTTACATTGTAGTTGTATGCAAATTGTAAATTTGTTTTTCAGTGTTAGTGAAGTGCCTATATGGTATGTTATTCTGTTATTTTCATCTCATTTTACCACCCCCCCCCAAAATGCATTCAGGAGGATGCAGGTTCGAATCCCCATCCGGCTATCCAGATTTAGGTTTTCCGAGGTTTCCCAAAATCACTCCAGGAAAATACTGGGATTGTTTCTTCAAAATACCATTGCCAAACTCCTTCCCATTCCTTGCGTTCAGGATTTTTGTTTGGTTGGGGGACTTGACTTGGGCAAGGGTAGGCTTTGTTAGCAAGGGGGGGGGGGGGGGGCGACAAGTCAACAACTGTAATTCCCATGTCAACATTGCCACCATTATAAGAACAGTAGAACTAAAAAAAAGTCACCAAAATGATGTTGTCGGGGGTTTCCTAGATGCTTTTGAGGGGGGGCTTGAGCCCCTTAGCCCCCCCCCCCCCCTGCTTGCATCCAGTCCTTACCCACCCCTAATGACGTCAAGGCATAAAGCCAGAAGCACAAAGAAAAATCTAACCCAATTTAATTAATTAAAATGATAAGATTGCAGCTCATAGATTCATATCTGTATCTTTCTTTCAAGATTGTTTCAGTCTTCTATTTTTTATTTTAGATTGACTGGTCATCATAGGGATTATACTCTCTGACAATTACCTTCGATCTTCCGCCCCCCCCCCCCTTTTCCATCAACCATGCAATCCCCCCCCCCCATCCTCTTTGGCTTAGTCATGTGGTATGTTTGGATGTGTACACGTCTTTCTCCTTGCCATACGTGTTGTCTGCAACAAGAATAATGTTGTTCACTTAGATATTGTGAAGTGTGTTTTCGTGTTTGTCTCGCCATCCTGTGACCTGTGGTAAGTAACTTTTTATTTTTCCTCTCCTTTCTACTTTTGTTGCTTAGCAGCAGTTTTACTGTCAGTATTGTCCAAAATTCTAACGCTTGTATTTCTTATAGGTAGACAAATGCCAAGATAATTTCGTACTTAATTAAACGGTAAACTTTTTGTTGAAAAATGACATGATGAAAAGCTCCTTATTGTAAAGCCGGATTTTTTTAGCTGATTGAATATAAATTCTGCTTTTACTTTTACTTACTAAAACTATTTTTTAAAAACCTTTCTGATTTTCAAAATAGTCTTCCTGGGTTTGTGACATAAAATGATAACTTTTCAACAATGTCCTCCATCTTTTTATTATACTATTGGCTTGCAAACCCAGGAAGACTGTTGCATTTACAGGCTGGGAAAATATCTATTCACACCCTTCTGATATATTTTTCACTAAAACTAAAAAAAATAAAGGTGCTGTATTTTTCACATTATTCTTCCTTGTTGCTAGTGCCAAATTTTTGTTTGCTAGCTAACTTATAATTATTAAGAGGTTTCCTCACTACAGAGGTTTGTTTTCCCCAAGCAATAAAACCTTGGAACACAGCACTTGATATTCTCAAAATATTTCTCCAGATATTTTGATGTTGTATATCTTCCTCTTCTGCACCAATTCTTCTCATTGGTATTTGTACACTTTTGAGTCATGTAAACACGGGTTGTCCTCTTTTCCTCCTTTTCATTGCTATAAAAGTTTTGGTTTCCTAGTGTCTTCCATGGCCAAACCATTGGAATCTATTCCGTTCTATAACTTCATACATTTCTTCTTTCACTTCCATTACCCTTATTATTTTGGTATTCCTTACTTTTTCCTTTCTTGATACTCTTGCGGATCTTCTACAGAAATCCATTTCTGTTGCTTCCAGCTTCTTAACATGTTTTTGATTGATTTCCCAGGTTTCTGATCCATATAACAATATACTTTCCAATAATGACTTAAATATAATTATTTTTGTTCTATTCATAACATTCTTGCTCCATAGAAGTAAATTGAGCATCCATATTACTTTCCAGCCATTAGTAATTCATATTCGATTTTCATTATATTTCTAAAATTGAACCTAAATAGCAATAATTATTTTTATTGCATCAATGTACAGTTCATCCAGATCATTAGTAAGATATTCTGTTTTGTATATTTAATCTTCAAGCCCCATTTTTTATAATGTTTTGACAGTTTATTACATATACAGTCCAGTCACATCCTGTGACCACCACCTACTTTCGACGTCAACGTGAAATAACCAGTCACAGAAGGCAGGTGGCAGCACATTAGTGGAGTGTATGAAAAGCTTTCCAGTGCCCTAGGACATCCTTTATAATCATTGGCGTAATGCAGAAACGTAGCAATTTATCCAACGTCCAAAAGGGCACGATTATTGGCTTTTGGGCCAAGGGTGGAAGCATTTGGAAACGGCTAATTTTGTGAACTGTTCACGTGCCGCCATCGTGAAAATATACCGTGCATGGCAAAATGGCACTATTCAAAATCAGCGGCGTGGAACATGTGGTGCACCACGGGCTATAGACGACAGAGGAGAACGAAGGCTACGGAGATGCGTTCGGGCAAATAGACGTGCGACTGTTGAGCAACTGACTGCCCAGATGAACCAAGGGGTTACCAAGAGTGTATCCTCAACAACGGTTCAGCGAACGTTGCTGTGCATGGGCCTCCGCAGCAGACGCCTGGTTAATGCACCTATGCTGACTGCTGTTCATCGGCGACGAAGGCTGGAATTTGCACGCCAGTACCGCAACTCGACATCCACAGAGTGGCGACAGGTGGCTTTTTCTGATGAATCACGTTTTATGCTCCATCGGACAGATGGACGTTGGCGCATACGGCATGAAACGCCTGAAAGCAAACACCCTGCAACAATTGCCAGGGTGGAGGAGGGAGCATTATAGTTTGGGGAATGTTTTCCTGGTATTCACTGGGTGAACTCATCATTGTGGAAGGCACGATGGATCAGCACAAGTACGTATCTGTCCTTGCGGACCATGTCCACCCCTACATGCGAATAATTTTTCCTCATCTACCAGCAGGACAATGCGAAGTGTCATACAGCTCGCAGTGTATGTGCGTGGTTCGAAGAGCACCAGGATGAGTTTACCTTACTCCCCTGGCCAGCAAACTCACCGGATTTAAACCCAATCGAGAATCTGTGGGACCACCTCGATCGGGTCGTAATCTAGCGCAGCTGGCCACGGCACTGGAGTCGGCATGGCTCAACATCCCAGTGAACACCTTCAGAAACATAATTGACTCTCTTCCTGCACGCCTCGCAGCGGTCCGCTCTGCCAAAAGTGGTTATTCTGGTTTTTGAGAGGTGGTCACATTAAGGTGACTGGACTGTGTATATAATTTCCATCTTGTGCTACGACTACTTGCTCATCAGCATATAGTAAATGATGTAGATATTTTCTATCTATTATTGCTACTTAACTGATTTTTTTAAAATGCATTTCTAGGCACAGAGAGACTACTTCGGAGCGCACACGTACGAACTGCTGGGTCAACGGGGCAAATTCATCCACACCAACTGGACGGGACACGGCGGGAACGTGTCTGCCAGCACGTACCAGGCCTAAACACGCACTCATAACCTGCTTAACACGTTTTTTTAAAACAAAAATACGTTTGGACTCTGTGCCATACCCATTTCCCCAGTATTCTGGTGGTATACTGATGCAACTATGAGCATGTTATGTTTAGTGCTTCGCTAGCAGTCTCCGATAATGAAGCGTTTCTTCTTTTTGGTATTGAGGAGCCAGTATAAGCTCACCAATATAGTTCATTAAAAATATTTCAGAATAAGGCACAACTATTAGGTGAAGATTCAACTGTATCTGTATAATGGTAGAACAATATTAGCATATTTCCATAACTTTTATTTATTTTTTAATCATTCCATTTTTCTTCTTGTTATTGTGCATTAAGCACCACTGTGTTATTGGGTCCTAGTTTTGTCTATGCTAGGTGGTTACTTCGGCTAGACTTACTTCACAACACGTACTAATTAAACCACCCGAACAGCCGTGTGGCAAAAATTTGTTTTTTAAAAATAAAATTTTGTATTATAATAACGGGGCGTCCATTAATGGCGTGAGGTGTTTCTCCGAAATTCCGGGCCCCCCCACCCCTCTAAAATGACGTGAGATTTTGACTGAGAACCCCCCCTCCCCCCCTACCAATCGACCTCACAACTTTTTTTATTAGGTCTCGTACTCCAAAGTGCGGTTATTAACCCCCCCAAAGGTCGTTTTTTGCACTAAAATTGACATTCGGGCCTTTTTTTTTTTTTTTTTTTTGGTTTGTTTTTAGCTCTACCATCCTACAAGAATTTCAAAACCTCGCTTGATATTTCCGTTTACCCCCCCTCCCCCTTGGTGAGGTTTCGTGAGATTTCACCAGGAAACCCCCCCCCCCCCCCATTTCACCTCAAGTCATTAATGGACGTCCCCTAACCACATTGCCATAAATTTTTGAAGCAATATCACAGTTTTCTTACAGTGCTTCTTGTTCATTTGGTTTCATTATTTACTATTTAAATAGTCAAAACTTACCGTTGGGTACTAAGCACTATCGTTAGTGCTTGGCATTGTGGTTACAAACTTTTGAAAATAAATTTTAAAAACAATGTAAAGTATGTTTAAGATACAAGAAATCACTCCACACAAACCAGAATTGTATTTCTGTATTGCATTGTTTACTATAGTAGCTATCGGCATTCCTTTGGGTTGATGGGAACCAAAAGTCGCCTATTAAAAAAATGTAAATGAGTAAAGAGAAAGGAACAATCACTTACCACTCGACTCAGTGGGATGCCAAAATTGTGAAAACAAAAACAGAAGAATGGTGAAATTTGGTTAATGCTGACATATACGATACTGCTATGCAGACAGAAATTCGATCTAGTAGCCAACCCCATTGAGAACAATTCACAACAGACGTACCCAGTAATTATTATTGATATATCATCTGCTTATCTGTTTTAGTAAAAAGTGCAGCATATTTTGTCATATAACATCTGTTTACCAGATGATCTTTCAGAGAATATAGCGCTACTGCCAGTTTTATAAATTTTAAAACCAAAATTTTTGGGGCCGTGATTGTTACTTTCTCTTAATTCATTGATTAGCCCTAAGGAGAACTAAAACAGTCTATAAAAATTATTTCCTAGAAGTTTATTGGGACAGCTAAATAGTCTGAAAAATGTTGCTATTTCGATGATTGATGATATTTCAATTTACAAGCAGACTGTCATGTCTTTATATAATCTGTGTGATGCCTTTCTCAAAATTTGTAGCTATACAGAACATTGTAGTATAGAATATACCATAAATGCTATTTGCAAGACTGAAGAGCATTCAAACATAAACCAGGGTTGTTTGTAGTAAGAAGTACAATTTGTACAAAATATATATTTGTAAAGTCTTATAGTATATAAAAGAATGAATATTTATTATACATTAAAAACGCCTAAAACTGAAAGACTTGACTATTGTTCCCATTTAACATTCCATTTTGCTAACAGTGTCGGTGCTTTGTTAATGTAGATGTCTTTATGTGTCGGGTGTTCAGCACTATATTGTACTTGGTAATGTAGTTGAAATATATTTTTGTAAAACATTTTATTATCGATGTGGTACTTTGTAGTGTTCACATCAAACAGGTGCAGTTCCTGTAAAAATTTAATATTGTTGGCACAGTTAAAATTTATATACCATTTAAATGAAATATATTTTGATTCATGTATTTTCAGTAAAATATTTAATTGTCTAATAAAATATTTGAATAGAGGAGCTTGTAGGTTATTACTTTTTATTTGTAAATTTTACCTTGGTTCAAAGATATAAATGCAAGAATATCTCGTCAATTATTTTTATACGGAAAGGACAGCTAAAATACACCCAACACTCACTGAAGTTGAAGGGAGGAGGACAGCAGTGACACAAAACAACACACAAACAAAGAAAATAGAATATTTCAGGTTAAAACCCCTTGTCAAGTTAACATAAGTGGCTGAGATCGAACAAGCCTTGTGTTCAATGCAGCCAATCATAGAATGAAAAATATTCATTATTTTATCTTATCCAGACTGAGACCACTGTAATGGCTTGAATGTAAATTTTTTTTGCAGGCTACAGGAAAGTCTTACAAGTTATTTTTATAGCTCCTTAATAGCTGTGGGAGGTGAACAAAATTCAAATGTCTCCTGACTTCTTTGAACACTCAGATGGTCCTGCTATACGTATAATGGCCAAAATTTACTGCTAATGTTTGTGGGAGATACTAAAATACACTGACCACCTGCTTGGTAGTATGTTGAACCACTTCTGGAATGCAATAACCAGCGTATTAACAAGTTCTTGTTAGGTTTTCCGGAGTTGTCTGGCACCAAATGTCTACGCACAGGTGACTCAATTCCCTTAAGGGGGTAGGTACAGCTAACACATACAAATATTTTGAGAAATAGAAATTTCGTTTTCTCCAAATGTATTTAAATTTCATCATCATCAACATCAACAGTTTCCAGCCCGTGGCTGGGTCTGCTTAGCCTCTCCATTTGCTTCTTTCATCCCACCACCTCTCTGTCTCCACTTTGTTCCAGTCCTCTCCTCCACTCCTTTCAGCCATCCATCTCTTGGTCTTCCTCTGGGTCGTTTACCGTGCATCTTAATTTCGTGGATTTTTCTTGGTATTCTCTGAGCCTCCATTCTCTTTACATGTCCATACCATCTCAGTCTGGTCCTCTCTAACCCTTTCCTCTTTTATGGTGTGTCAAATCACTTCATTCCTTATCCTGTCTGTTTTAGTAACTCCCATTCTACATCTTAAAAACTTCATTTCGCTTGCTTGTACTCTGCTGAAGTCCCGCTTTTTCATTGTCCATGTTTCAGCAGCATAAGTCAAGATAGGCACATAGTACGTGTGATAGATTACTCTCTTGCTTCTCTGTGGCACCTCTTTATTCCATATCAGGCTTCTAGTGCTCCTTAGAAACGCCTCTGCTTGTCTTCCTCTTTCACTTATCTCGCCATCATTTCCTCCACATTCCTCTAATTTAATTTAAATTTGAGTGTTCAAAATTGGTAGCTCCATAGAACTGATAAAAATATTATTTAAAAATATGTTATTGTAAAATCCACGCTGACAGTTAAAACAGTTAATGATAGAAACCATAATATTTGAAATTTTGGAGAAATTTTTTTTTAATCTTGTAAACTGATATTTAGGCAATTAGTTATAACAATAATATAACACATTTAAATTTATATTTGTTGTTAATAAACAAAATTCAAGAAATTAAAATTCTTGCTTTTTTGTTTAAACATATAGGCATATTTTTCATTTGTGAAAAGCTGCATAAACAGTAATGGTAGGGACTGTAGTAATTAGTATCTACAACATGTCCTGCAAATTTGAAAAATATCTAGGCATGTGGAAAAAAGTTATCTTTAAATTGATGGTTTGCTGTTTTGAGATATTTAACCTTAAAGATTTGGTTTACCTTCAAGTGCAGTGTTAATCGTGAAGGACTTCACTTAATCATTCATAATTCTGACACTTTCAAAAATGTTTTAATAATTTTTTCACCAACATGAAATCAAAACTATTTTTGTGAATCGAAAGTTTTTTTTTTTTTTTTTTTTTTTTTTTTTTTTTTTTTTTTTTTTTTTTGAAACCTGATAAATTGCCCAATAGCGTCCCAGATGTTCACTCTTGGATTGAGATCTGGTGATGAGTTTTCAGACTTAATCCCCAGAATTAAAATGAAAAAGTAAAGCAAAGACATAAATTTTAATTTCTATTACAGTGCCGTTGCATTAAAGTAAGCATTGTTCGTTTGTCATGGTTATAGGAATTTCGGTTTAAACTTGTGCAATTGACTGATAACTGGTAGAATGACGAGGCATTATGCTACACTAAGAGAAATAGTTAGTAGCTGATATACAAGCTGTGAACAAAATAAATACAAATAATAAGAAAGATTGGGAGATTTATAGAATATCTAAGGATTATTTGGTGTAGGTCTAGAATATATTTATTTATTTATTTATACGCCAACTGGCTTTGTACATAAAGAAATAATACTTAACATCAACATATAAGGTATGCATATGGTTATATAATTTATAAAAGTCTTTTAATGTTAGAGATTAGTCCAGCATGAGATCCTCCAAAGAAGTTGATGTTGGTTGCATGTAAGTTAACCAGACTTACTATTCTATGGTGTCTCCCAAAAGCAACATAGTATTTGTTTGGTTTTACAGCATCCAGCAGTCTTCTCATTTGAAGATCTACTCTAGAGTAGACTTGCGCATTATAGTTCGCGAAGAAGAGCGCTCAATTTAGTTCGCAGCTCCCTCGTGAACTAGTTCGCTCTTTTAGTTCGTTAGTTCGCGTCTCGAATTCAGAGAAACAGATCGTTCGCTCGCCTTGCTACCGCTACTGCATGCGTTATTTCGTTTGTTATGTCAGTTTTATTAGGACATAATCATTTTTTATCGTTTCTAAATGGAATTTAATATGACCTTCTTAACAAAAGTTATTGCTTAAAAATAGCCCTTTCAAATGACATTAGCATGATCAGTTGCCTCCGATAAACCAAAGTGCTCATTGTCCCTTGCACAAATGGGTAAACTGAATAACTGTGCTGTTTTTACTATTTACTTTACATGCATTCGTAGAATATTAATTTTTTTAAATGGTTTTATTTATTAGTTCATGGAAGAAACATTACTTATAAAAGGCGCTAATGATGCCACCGTCGATGCACCCTTAAACCCCAACACAACATTACTTATAAAATATTATAAATGCGTTTATTTTGATGGATTAAAATACCTGTTTATAAGTTATCGGCTTTTTTATTTAAATATAGTTTTGGAAATCATGAACAAAATATAATTCTACTATTGGCTACAAGTTAAGTACTATATGACAGAAACAATATTACCTATATTATTAAGAAAAGTAACAGTAATACTTCCAATGTGATACCTAACAATTAGACATATAAAAATGACAGTGACCCTTGATTGAGAAAGTGGTAACAATAACGAAAGTGCATAAATTGGAAGTCATTGAGCTATTTTTTTTTTATTAGTGTAGGGGAGGATAATCCAACACACATTCACAATATTTTGGTGACTAATGAAACTGATGAAGACACAAAGGTTAAAATCTTTTTGAATTTCGCAAATCATTTCTTTACATAACTTTCACAAATCTGTTAACCAACAGACTGAGATAAGTATTATATTATGTCAGCTTTAAAATCAGCGATAGAAAAATGTAAAAGATACTGTTTCTTTGGTTAAGAAAACAGAAAGTGATAATATTAAAAATAATGCTCTAGTATTTGTTGATAAAAGTCTGGAGTGTCTTAGTAAATAGTTAGATTTTAATGAAAGCAATTGGCTATATAAAATCCAAAAATTAAATTTAAAACACTAGGTTTCATTTGATGGCTGTGAGACAATATTAGAGGTTCTAAATTTATGAGAAAAAAATGAGTATCAAAGTGAATGAACTTTACTCTGAAATAACAATATTACACGAAATCTAGGTAAAAGTAAGAGCAGTATTTCATTAGTAAAAATGAGCTTTTGATCGACATTAATTTAACTACTGAAAGCGATAAGGCATATTACAATTTTACTGTAGACGGAAAATTGTTAAAGATGCAAGAAGTGCAAAAAAATATAGCTTAAAAAATAAAATAGTAAAAAAACATATCCATTGTCCTTTTCTACTCTTTTGTCAAATATTATATTTCTGAAGTATACTATATTTTTATAGGTTATTCTAAAAAAAAAAAATTCTACCATTAACCGAAAAAATGTTGGTAATCCTAGCAGGGAATGATGATAGTTCGCGAATGGGAATGCTCAGTTTAGTTCGCGAATGGTAGCGCAGTGTTTAGTTCGCGACTGGTAGCGCTGTGTTTAGTTTGCGAACTAGGTCGCTCCGCTCTGGAATTCCAGAAAGACAGCTCATTCGCTCGCTACTTCACGTGCTCTCTTCTTTGTTATAATAGTTGTGGTTACTGATAGTTGTCTTTTAAGTGTTAATGGGATCACAGTGGGTTTTGTTTTCACATTCCATGTTAAATTTCCGTTTTTGAATTATTAATGTTTAACAGTTACATTTTTTTATTTATTTTTTACGTCTCTCTCTTCAGTGAAATGTGTCCACAGCAAACTGTGTTTCCTTTTATATAATAAACTAAAACAAAAGTTGGTCTTCGGGAAAGGATCGAACGAACTAAGGAGCGAGAGATCTGGGAACTAGTTCGTGTAGTTCGCTCGTCGGAGCGCTCTTCTGAACTAGTTCGTTCGCGAACTACACAAGACTACTCTATAGCGGTTTAATTGGAATTGCTTGAGTATTTCTGGTGAATCAATAATTCCATTGACAACCTTATAGAAGCAGCATAGGTCTGTGAATTGGCTCCGACTTCGTAGGCTGTTAATGTTATAATAGAGATAAACATCGCACACGTCTGTAATGTTTTCATCATGAGGCTAGTGTAACAGGAACTTACACTCAACTTCTTCAACACAGTTAATTTGTTGATCTGAAAATGGTGACCAGACAATACTACCATATTCCAGTAATGGTTTGACAAAGTTGAAACAGTGTATTAACATTTTTTAATTCTTTCCCAGATCTACATCTGAATCTCAGGACACAAAATGCTCAGAGTTATGTAGTTAATATGATCAGAGAAAGTAAGTCTGTCATCAGTTATCACTCCCAGGTCTTAGTTAATTGTTCCCACATTTTGACCACGTAATGAGTAGCGGTGTTTTCCCGCGTCACAACCCATGATAGCATATTTTTTTAATGTTAAGGTGCAACTTATTTACCTGACACCATCCCTCTAACTTGGAAATGTCTCGTTGTAGAATATCAGTGTCATGATCACTGTATATTGCTGTGAAGATCTTCATATCTTCAGCATATCACAGAAACTCAGACTTAAATTTTTTACCTATTACCTGGAGTAATCCCATTTCTGATGCAATGGTCTGAGGTTGGTTGATGGATGATTTAAGCAACACATACTTCTGATTTTCCAAGTTTGTTACAGTATGGAGTCATCGACCTAACCAAGCCTCTTAACAATCGTGGCTTTTATTTATTCTCACAAACATTTTTTTTTGCTGGTGTCAGTATTTTTTTTGGTTTGATGCAATCCTCCATCCCTTCCTATCTTGTCCTAACCTCTTCATCTCTACATACCCCTTACAACCCACATCCTCAATTATCTGTTTCATATATTCTAATCTCTGTCTTCCTCTGCAGTTCTTACCTTCGACTGTTCCCTCCACTAACAAATTAACCAATCCAGCATGTCTCAAAATATGACCTACCAGCCTGTCTCTTCTTTTCTCACCCATCATTTCCAAAACTCTTTCATTTCTTACTTTGTCTGTCCACTTAATTTTCAGCATCCTTCTATAGCACCACATTTCAAATGCTTCAATTTTTCTTCTTTCCGGTATTCCTAAAGTCCATGTTTTGCTATTGTAAAGTGCTGTGCTCCACACAGAGTTTTAAAAAGTTCTTTCCAATTCCTAGATCAATGTTTGGAACTAGATTTCTCTTTTTCATGAAGGCTCTTTTTGCTAGTGCTATTCTGCTTTTAACATCATTCCTGCTTCGGCCATCCGTTGTAATTTTGCTTCCCAAGTAACAGAATTCACTTACTTCTCCTATTGCATCAGATCCTATTGTTATATTTAATCTACTAGTATTGGTATTATTTCTGCTACATTTCATCACTTTAGTCTTGCTTTGATTTATATGCAGTCCACAATCTTTCTTCAGTATTTTGTTCATGTCATTAGTAATTTCTATTTGACATTAATTACCTTAGTGAAATTTTCACTAGACATTTCTCAATCAAGTTGTTACATCACGTTTATATTTTAATCTACATTTAAATGACCCATAATTATTGAAATCGGTGGGGACAGATTGTTGGCTCGTGCGATTAATTGATCTTTGGGGTAATTACTCTTAAAATTCGATGTTTATAAGAGCAGCAATAACCACAAGAGTTTCACTGTGGTAAGTAGTATAAATTTTCTGAGATTTTTCTGCTCAAATATTGGATGGGGCTCAATCACCAAAATTGAGAGATCAGATTATGGAAATTCTGCTTTTTATCATTCCCTTTCCCCGTCGAACCAAAAAATTTACCCTCAACACCCGTAGATTGAGAAAACTCTTCCATAAATAGAAAGAAACTGCATACAATAATAGGTAGGTTGTAACATATGCTACCACCCCAGTTACGAAGTTAATTAATTTGTAAATATTATTTAGTTAAGTGTAGTTAATTATGATGTAAATATCGATTGTAATACTGTATATAATTTAATTACGAAGCTCGAGAAATCTACAGAGTACCAAACACATTGTCAGTGGGTAGTGTAAGTACATCTTTAAAAGATCTTTGGTCAGGTGTGGCGGGGAGAGAGAGGATAAAGGTTTTTTTTTTTTTTTTTTTTTGCGGGAAAGGGGTGTCAGTTTTGGACTGCGAGTGCCACGGTAGCGGTATATGAATGTATTAGTTATTCGAAAAGTGATATATTGTAATTGTGTTTTGTTTTATCGAGTGTCTGCGAGCTTTGGTTTGATTATTAAAACAGTTGACAGTATATGGTAACAACTTCACATTGTAATTTCTGTAGAATTAGCGACCCGCTGATTGAGTTATTTTATGACGATTGAGTATTAAAATATTTAAAGAAGTGACCTCTACTCTGTTTACTTGGGTCAAAAGACGACATATTTAGGGCCACGTCGTCATAAGACCTGCAGAGTTACAAGCAAGTTAATTAGTGCATTTTGCTCGTCTTCAATTGGATAAATTTTAATTGTATGGGGGTTGCAAGGTGAGGAGGTTAAACTGGTTGGTTTGATGAGAGTTAAGAGACAGATAGGCAGTAGGGAACACTTGAAACAAACAAGGAAGCAGAAAATGATGTTATTGGTGGAGAGGAACCACTGAATGTCATCTAGGAATTTCTATGGCAATGTTAGGGCAGGTATGCAGTTATAGACAAAGATTATTTAAACTATATTCCGAGGAAATTATGAATTGCAAAAAAAGAATGACGTAGATATTACTGGAGATGTACTAAACTTGGCAGGGTACAATATTGTCCGTAACTTTGATATATTATTTAGACCGAGTCTGCGTACTTGCTGCTTACCGGAGGACTGGAGTGCGTAGCAGTGCTGGTCTGTAAACAAGGGGAACAAATAGGGTTAAAAATTATCTGTGGCAAGTAAATTAATGGAGACACTGATATGCAACCACTTCAGAAACCCGTCTGCAAATTGACAACATGGCCTTAGGCAAGGATATTCGTGTGAATCTCGGTGTGCCAAATGCAGAATACTACAGACACATGGGTCGTTCAATAAGTAATGCACTATTTTTCTTCTCAGCCAATTTGGTTGAAAAAACCGGACATTTTTTGTGGAACATTTTCAAACATTCCCGCTTCTTCTCATATAGTTTCATTGGCTTCTGACAGGTGACAGCGCTATGCGGAGCTGTTAAAATGGCGTCTGTAACAGATGTGCGTTCCTAACAACAGGCAGTGATTGTTCACCAGTTGGGATATTCAAAGGTATGTTCCCGCTGGGTCCCTCGATGTCTGACCAAAGAGCATAAAGAACAAGAGAAACATCTGTGCGGAACTGCTTGCTCGTCATGAGGGTAACAATTTCTCGTCAAACATTGTTACAGGTGATGAAACATGGGTTCATCACTTCGAACCTGAAACAAAACGGCAATCAATGGAGTGGCGCCACACCCATTATTCTGGTCAATGTCCTTTCCCACGGTCAAACGATCAATTCTGAGGTGTATTGTGCTACTCTTCAAAAATTGAAGAATAGGCTTCAGCGTGTTCGTAGGCACAGAAATCAGAACAAACTTCTGCTTCTTCGTGACAACGCAAGACCTCACACAAGTCTTCGCACCCGAGAGGAGCTCACAAAACTTCAGTGGACTGTTCTTCCTCATCCGCCCTACAACCCCAATCTCGCACCGTCTGATTTCCATATGTTTGGCCCAATGAAGGACACAATTCGTGGGATGCACTACACGGATGATGAAGTTATTGATGCCGTACGACATTGGCTCCGGCATCGACCAATGGAATGGTACCGTGCAGGCATACGGGCCCTCATTTCAAGGTGGCGTAAAGCCGTAGCATTGAATGGAGATCATGTTGAAAAAGTGTGCTGTGTGACTAAAAGATTGGGAAATAACATGGTGTACTTGAATGCATTACTTATTGAACGACACTCGTAAGATGGACATTGGAGGCAAGTTGATACTGTAGCACTAGGTCTTCCAAAGACATTTGACAGAGCCGTAAAATGGTAATAAATAATTTGAAAGCAATTGGAGTGGATGATAAAGTGACTTGCTGGATAGAAGAATTCTTAAAAGGTAGAAAGCAAAGAGTTGGGGTAGGAAGAGAGGTATCAAAAGAGGAAAGAAGGCTACAACCACAAGATGGCACTTGACTTCATGCTTAAGGGAGTGGGAAAATTTTCTTCTGCAGGTCAGGGAAGTGATGCAAAATTTACCATAAATGCTGAATGAATAAAGTAGGTGGGGAGGAAGGGACTATATACTCAATTTAGGATAGTAAAATAATGTAACAATATGAAAGAGTAAAAAGAGGACTAGGGAAATTGCCACCAGAGTGTGCCCTCCATCACAATTAAATTTTAAGATTACTTCAGACTTTTAACTACTTCAACATACCGCAAAAATCTGAGCTAGTCTGTGATAAGATTATATTTGAGGTTTAAGTAGATGAATATGTTTTTGGGTAGTTACCCAAAAATTTAGATTTACAAAACAAAAAAAACCAATATCCCTAAACTTTAATTGTAACCAATGTCCATTTACAATTTTTGTTTTGAATTTTTTTAAATGTCCCTGAAAATTGAGTAGCTAGGTTGAAAAAAAAATATCTTTATTGTCCTTCCTTGTAAGAAATATTTCCAATTTGTTTTAGCAATGTCAATTACTTTTTTTATATATGAAACAATTTAGCCTTCAACAATTTTGGCTTTAAGAATGCAGTCTTCAACAAATTAGCTTTAAGAATTAAACAATTTAGTGGCAGAACCAACTGACCTTCAACACTCAAACCTTTATTGAACCAGCTTTAAACTACCATTCCTTCAACAATCTAGCCAATAACAATCGGGCTTTTTGCTACCTGACCTTCGAAAACTTGGCATTAAACACCCTTACATTTTACCAGATCACTTTAAATTATTTTAATTACATCCATTTTATCATCAACAATATAGCCTTCAATGAGAAACTAGTCATCAACAAACTGGACTTACACAAGTTAGACTTCAGCAATATGCTACTCAACTATTTGGCCAGTTTGGATTTCAACCATACAGCTTTAAATGATGGCTATAATCATCTGGTTTTTGCCTACCTGACCTTCAACAGTCTCAACTTCAGTCACTTGACATTCTGATATCTGGCCCTTCAACCATTACACCATCAAGAAACCAACCTTTAACCAGCTACCCTATAACAAATGACTTGCAACAAGCTATTCTCCAAGCATCTGACCTTCACCAATTCAGCCTTCAACCATCTGACCTTCACCAATTCAGCCTTCAACCATCTTCCCTTCAACTACTTCAATTCCAACCATCTGTGCAACAACGATTTGAATTTAAACCATCTGACTCTCCTATCTGATTACATACCATCTAACCTACAATAAACTACTCCTCAACTAACCGGTCTCGAGTCATCTATAATTTAAACCATCTGGTCTTAAACCATACATCTGTCAACATTTCAACCTACTGTATGGTTTTAAATAATTTATCTTTGAACCATCTGACCATCAACCAACTGACATTAAAGCAGCTCCCCTTAAACCATCTTATCTTCCACCATCTAACCTTCAACCCTTTGGATTTCAACCAACTGATCTCCAACCATTTGGTAATCAACAATTTGCCAATAAGCTAACCGCTCTTCAATAATCCAACCTTTGAACATCATACAACCATATGGTTTCAACTCCGAACTTAGACACATTGTCTGCAGTCACGTTTAGATCAGTTGCATGACAAATACCATCTCGCAGTCCATTAGACAAAGAAACCATTTGACTTCAGGTATCGAAAAAATAATAAAAACCATGTGCAGACCAGCAGTCATCTGGAAACCAACCATCTGACCTTCAGCATTTTTTAAAAAATCTTACCTTCAGCAATCGGACAAGATCTCTAGCAACAAGCAACTGACATTAAGCTTTCTGAAACCAAACCTTCTGAACTTCACAAACAGTCTTATCAGGTGGTGGTTGACATCAAACCATCTGTCAGAAATATGCACTCTGGCCTTCAACTTTCTGACAAAAAATGTTATCTTTCTTTCAGCTGGCTGAAATGTATCATCTAACCTTAGGCTGTTTGACAATAAACCGTCTTACCTTCAGAAGTCTGAAACCATTGGACTTAAAGCTATCAGCCAACAGACCATCTTACTCTCAGCTGTCAATCAAAAACAATTTAACGTTCAGCTGTCAAGCAAAAACAGTTTGACCCTCAACCATCGAACAGTCCGAGCGAAAACCAATTTATTGGACATATATCAGAAGCAGTAAAGTTATCGCAAGTTAATTACATAATGATATGGGATTTTTTTGGCATGTGTGCAATTGCCCTACCCACTTTTGATTCTCTATTGTTAATTCATTAAGCTTTCTTAATTTTATTGTGTCACCATAGTTTCCTACCATGAGTCAGCTCAAATAAAAACATGCTAATAATGAAACAAGGTGAAAGAAAATAAAAAAATTAACTCCAGTGGAACACTTTTTATTTTCAACATAACAAATATAAATATGTAGTCCACACTTGGGTAACAATTGTGCTCTTGATGTACAAAATAAAATTAAATTAAAAAGAAAATGGCGTCAACTCGGAGTGGGTTAGAGGCAAGCGTTGGCGGGACGCAGTCACATCTTCCCGGAACTTCCAACCGCCGCTATCCCAATCACCTGGGACGCGTCCGCTACGTGGCACATTCAGCAGAACACGTCCCAGGTGTTCGGCACACTCCAGAGCTCTCCATTTAAATCATCAGTTAGGTTCACACAAAAGAAAACCGTTTTCAAAATTACTTTCCACTTGGCCTTTTCATGAAATTTTTACTGACACAACTAAAGCCAACTAATATTTCACCGTTTTTTGTTTTGTTTTTAAATTCACTTTGATCTAAATTTGGAAACTGAGCATTGTCTCCTGCTACTGATACAAGCACAAAGCAATATCACAGGCACCAACCAGCTCGCTTCTTTGATTCACTACCGTTTACTGCGAGCGTCTCCAAATATATTCAGTAGAGTTCTCGATACTTCAAAAACAACAGGTGACAATTTGTACTTGCTCAGATATACAGGACAAGCAAATCAATGCATTCTTGTAAAAATTAAAAAGTGAAAAATCTTGAATGCAGCCGTGGTACAGTTTTTTTTTTGGCACAGGTACCAAGTTGACACAATCAGTTTTGAGCAGAATGCAAAATAATGACTTGAAGGAAAAGATGTTACAAGAAATAAGCGTGGGATATCAGAGGGAGGAGTAAAACTTTAGCTGTACTATAGGTGGTAAACTTAGTTGACTCGTTGGACAGTAGTTAGTCTCCGTGTCGATTAACCAGTGTTTATATAAATCAAACTTTATGGGAGAAAACTTGTCAGGTTCGATAACTTTCCGACAGAAAGCTGAGAAGCAAATGGAGTTACGACATACTGAATGTACGAGGCGAGTTGCAATGTTACCGCCGTGGGCTGCAGATCCGCCGCAGGGAATGTGAACCGTCCCGTCGCCGCCACTACAAGCGGCGAGCACTACGCCGCCGACTACGACCTGCCGCGGTGGCGCTACCTGCCCGTCTTCTTCTCCGCCTCCCTCTCCTTCGCGGTCTGCTGGTCCGGGGCACGCGTGTCGGGTTCCACCGCCGGAGGCTCCGTCTTCGGACTGGACAGCAGCTCCTCGACCTCTCGGAGTGACGGCAGTCCCCGCAGGGGGTCCTCTCCCGACGTCCCCAATATGGCCGCCCCGCGCTCTCGGTACAGCAGTGATTTGTGGTCCAGGCGCTCCTGCTCACTCTGCCACCGCACCTGCAGACACACAGACCAGCTGTGTTAGGTTCTCACAGAGAGAGTGTAAGAGAACTGTAATATAAGCCTCCTACCACTGCAGTGATTAAAAGTGTTTAGCATTACTGTAAATTGTACGAGGTGCATTCAAGTTCTAAGGCCTCCGATATTTTTTGTCCAGAGTGGAAAGAAATAGAAACATGTGAATTGTTTTAAAATGAGTGTGCACTTGTTGTTAATACGTGACAGAGATGGCAGTACTGTACAACAGATGGAACTCTAATGGCAGCGTTGAGAATGAGAACTGTTTTAGATACTTAAAATGGCAACATTTTCCTTACTTGAACAACGTGCAATCATTCTTTTTCTGAATTTGCGTGGTGTTTCACCAACTGAAATTCATCGACAGTTGAAGGCGACATGTGGTGATCGAGTTATGGATGTGTCGAAAGTGCATTCGTGGGTGCGATAGTTTATTCAAGGCAGAACATCGTGTGACAAAAAACCAAAACAACCTCGGCCTCGCACAAGCCAGTCTGACGACATGATTGAGCAAGTGGAGAGACTTGTTTTGGTGGATCGCCGAATGACTGTTGAACAGATCGCCTCCAGTGTTAGCATTTCCGTGGGTTCTGTACACACAATCCTGCATGACGACCTGAAAATGTGCGAAAAGTGTCCTCCAGGTGGGTGCCACAAATGTTGATGGACCACATCGCACCCGCACATCGGACTAACTTTACGCAACAGTTTCTTCGTGAAAACAACTTTGAAGTGATTTGTCATGTTCCCTACTCACCTGACCTGGCTCCTAGTGACTTTTGGCTGTTTCCAACAATGAAAGACACTCTCCGTGGACGCACATTCACCAGCCGTACGGCTATTGCTTCAGCAATTTTCCAGTAGTGAAAACAGACTCCTAAAGAAGCCTTCGCCATGACCATGGAATCATGGCATCGACGTTGTGAAAATGTGCAGGGAGATTACGTCAAGAAGTAACACAAGTTTCATAGATTTCGGGTGAGTAGTTAGCTGTAAACAAAATCGGAGGCCTTAGAACTTGAATGCACCTCGTATAAACTTAAGTTTGGTATTGAAGCAATTTTTGAGCTCGAGCCTCGGTATCAGTTGATGCGGGATAACAAAGTATAATGCTGAACCTCACAGACATTGATACAAATTTTAAAAATTGAAGCAATCATTTTGATATAATTAAACTAAGGGAAAAGGAAACTGCTTTGAGCAATATAATTGCATGGAAAGGGAAAATGACTCATCACTCACCAAAGTTGAAGGCAGCGACGAGAGAAGAACATGTATTACGAACACACAAATAAATAATCTCAATATTTCGGTTATTAAACCTTATTCATGACGGAGAAAATGAGTCATGAGGCTCGGGAGGTGTGCACACGCCGAGGGTTGCTACAAAAATAAGAAAATCTTAATATTTTGAATATTACTACTACTTTGGCATTAAGTTTAGATCTTAACTATGTAACTATGTAATTTAATTTTACATGTAGTATTGATATATGATTTATTTATATTTTTAATTAATTTGGTTTTTATTATTTATTTTAGTTTTATTAAGAGTGGCTTTTTTGACTTTACTTCAGAGCAGGGTTCTTGGTCATGTTCATATTCGTAAAGGTCCCAATAAGGTTGGATTTGCTGGTATTCCACAACCTTTCAGTGTTGCTATAAGGTAATTAACTAAGGAACAATCTTTGCCATATAAATCAAATTATTTTATTTATTATTTTTCTCCTGTTTTTAGATTAATAATTTCATTATTTATATGAGTTTTCTTTCCTTACTTGACTAATATGTGTTCATTTATGTATGATTTTTTATTTTTTGTTATTGTACAAGTTTGGGTGTTTATACTGTTATAATTGATACAAGGCTTTTTAGGCGGAAAAAATGGACTTAAAGCCATAATTTGTTGGACTAAGTTTTGAGAGATATTAAGTGACATCAGGGAATTGTGTCACATGGCAGACAATGGAATTTCAGATGCAACAATTAAACTAAAAGAGATTTAACTAAGGCAACATGTTTTCAGTGTTTGTTAATCTCTTTGCGCATTTGGATTGTGTTCCCGACATCTATGGTAAACAACTTGTATTTATTATCACAGTTTACTCCCAAAACCTGAACCTCCCTGTTGCTCACAACACCCGTGACCTTAATAACTGCTTCACAGTCAGAGCCATTAGAGTACTTCCAGACACTACCTCCCAATCTGAACTCCACAGGTGGGAATTCGCATATCAACTAGTGATGTAAAAAACGTTTTTTTTTCTGACTTGAGGGGAAAAATGAAAAAAAAAAAACACTTTTTTTTTTCTGGGACATGTTTTTTCATAACTACTAAATCTCAAATTTGTAAGGCACTTATTGTTTAATATGACTGTTTTAGAGTTTATACTAAGTACTTCTCTTAATTTTTCAATCTACTATATTTTTCTGGTTCCGTAGAAAAGAAAATATTGGCAACATTGACTGAAGTTTTCTTTTACGAACGGGGACTTCCTGAAGAGGAAAAGGTTGTGCGAGAAGGAATCCCCGTTCCCCGTTGTTTGGATTGATACTTGCTATTTGAACTAGTGCTGCCAACCCTGCAAATTTATCTGAAATGCTACGGACCGTCAAAAAAAAAAAAAAAAAAAAAAAAAAAAATAGTTTTTTAAATTTATCTACAGCTTTTTTTGCCTCTTTTTATTACTTATTGTTCTTTACTTATATTCATACACTTGTTAACTCTCAGCGTATAGTGATACCGAGTCATTAAATTGTCAGTAATTATGCATCGTTTCCTTGCAACCGTTGGTGTAAAACAACAATTGAAAAAGAAATTAAGCTCCTATTTTATATTTAAATTCAAAACCGAGCATGGTGGGTGAATGGTTAGCGTTCTGGCCTCGCATTCGGGAGGACGGTGGTTCGAATCCCCGTCTGGGCATCCAGATTTGGGTTTTCCATGGTTTCCCCCAAATCACTCCAGGCGAATGCTGGGATGCTTCCATCAAAAAGGCCATGGCCGAATTCCTTCCCGTTCCTTGTCCCCAGTCCCATCCCGCCTCTAATGACCATAGCTGTTAATGAGGCGTAAAACCATAGTAAAAAAAATTCCAACTTAAAAGACCATAATACAGAATTATCGGCGCAGTCTTTATGCACAGTGTGCACTTTGCTCACAATTTAAAATTGCAATCTCAAAATCTTCTGCGTACAATACAAGGACAACCAGTTAATGACAATGTAACTGTTTCTGAAGTTATGGGTCTAGAGGAGACAGAAGAAAAAACACAAAATTCCGACACCGCCTAAACTAGTGTTGGTAGTGCTGATACTAGTGAATGTGGTACTGACATAGAGGATGAATAAAATTATGTTACCTATATAGATACATTTATGAATCATTATGTAAGACATTGTATGATTCAGTAAGATTTAAAACACACACGTTAAATGTAAGTTCTGTAAATGAAACTATAATTTATCAAATATACTGCTTTCTGAAAAAAAAACTAAAAAAAAATAGAAAAAAACAAGGGTGCTAGGTTTTTTTTCAGTTTGCAACACATCCTGCAGACTAGACATCCCCCAGGCCTTAATTTCTGTTAATATCTTCCATCCTCACCCTATATACCCATCACGGGCCAGTACAATAGTTTCATATATTTTTATTTATTTATTTATATTTTCTATAACTATTATTTTTTCATCATTTTAATCTTTCTTATACACACGGTTATATTATTGTTGCTGCCCCCACCACCTCTGACGGTCTATTGCGTTCTATGAGTGGCTGCGTTGAACGCAAGTCTTGTGCAAGAATACCCACCTACCTCTGTTAACTTGAAAATGGGGTTTTCACCCGAAATATTGTATTTTGTTTGTTTGTGTGTTGTTTGTGTGTTGCTGCTGCCCTCCTCCCTTCAACTTTGGTGAGTGTTGGGTGTATTTTCTCTTTCTTTTCCATGTAAATATTGCCTCACAGCATTTCTTTCCTTTCATTGTTACCTACATTGTATCTATTATTATTAATTCAAAATGCTCAAAATACAAACCTGTTTCTTTGAAAGACATGTAGGCATCTTAAAGAAGGCGAGATGTGCAGAATCTATTCAAATATAGATTAAGAAACTAAACACCATTCAAAAGTTGTGTCGTACCTTCTGCCTGTGCTGTTGGACAGCGTCGACGACGCGCGCCACAACCATCTCCCTGGTGAGCACGCCGTCCTCGGACGCGTAGGCCGCCGCCTGCCACGCGACGCCCAGCTTGGCGATCTCTCGCCCGGACATACCCGCGGTCGCCCGGGCGACCTCGGAGCACAGGCGACTGTAGTCAAACTGCGCCACCTTCAGCCGCCTGCAACGTAAAAGTGGAATTGAAGGAAGATTTGATGAAACAAGGACAGAGACTCCAGTGATGTCAACAAAGGTTTGATATCAACAAAATAGACCAATGCAATGGACTTTACAGAATTAATACTTACACTAAGCAAATACTACTAAACACAAATATGATGATAGTTCACCAAGTCGACGTAATGAAGTAATTTTTTTTTGGTAGGGGTGGGGCATAAGATCCATTTTTTATAACTTTTATATCGTTAGTCTTGATCTAGTCATGCTATGTACTTCTGAGTCAATCTCTATACATTTGTTTTGGAAAGCAACTCATCTTTTAATGAAAAATCTCTTCCATGGCAGCCATTTTTTGAAGTCCTCTAATGGATAATAGTCTAAGAAAGGAAAATCTGTTGTCGGGTGAGGGGGCGTGACACACAAGAATTTTATAGCAGAAATGTAACAATACGTCACAACGATAAGGGAGAATCTTATAGTTATCCTCTTATTTCATCATTTAAATATTTAAGCAAAGATCGTTATGTATTCCAATAATTACTTCAAAAAGGCCTTCTGTACATTACACGTCAACTGTACTGATACAACTACTTTGAAAGATACTGAAACATTTACAATTAAATATACAGACTCACTATAGTGATGATAAAGTTTAGAATTGTTTAGATATTCAAAAAATGTTTAACTGATATAGAAAATTGTACCTCATCCATTTTTACAAATTATTCTACTTGATAGATTCTAATAATTATAAACCAGGTGTGTAAATATGAAACCAGAATTTTTTGATCAAAAATACACGTTCATTGCATAAAAATGGTACGACATACCTTATTCAAAATATTGTCCATTGCAAGATATACATTTTTCCCATCTCTCTGGTAATTTATGAATGCCACGCCAATTTTTTTTTCTCTTTTGATGTAAACCAGTCATCACGCCATTTTCGCACATTTTCGTTAGAAGTGAAGCGCTGCTCAGCGAGTGCGTGTCCCATCGATGCAAAGAGATAGTAATCCGACGGAGGTAGGTCAGGTGAGTAAGCTGCATGTGTCAGTATCTCCCAACTAAGTGACTCAATCATTTCCTTGACTGGTTTTGATGTGTGTGATGGTGCGTTGTCGTGAACCAAAATCACTTTGTGTTGTCTTTTGTGGTATTCTGGTCGTTTTTCCCACAATGCTTGGTTCAAATCGATCATTTGCTGTTGATAACGTTCACTATTAACAGTTTCACCAGGTTTTAGAAGCTCGTAATAGATCACACCACTCTGATCCCACCAAAGACAGAGCATTGTCTTCCTTCCACAGCATTTTGGCCTTGAAACTGACATTGACGGTTCACCTGGAGTTACCCATGATTTTTTACGCTTAGGGTTCTCAAAATATATCCACTTTTCATCACCAGTCGCAATGGAGAAATGATTTTCTTTTGTACCTGGCGAGCAGCATTTCACAAGTGGTTTTTCGGTTTTCTTGCAGCCTGTCAGTCAGTTCATGTGGAAGTCATTTTCCCATCTTCTGGATCATTCCCATCACTTTTAAACGTGTTGAGACAGCTTCCCATGTCACATTCAATTGGTCTGTGAGTAGTTGTTGTTGCGTTTGAGCACCGTCCTCATCCAACAATGCTTGCAACTCGCTGTCTTCAAACTTCTTCGGAGGTCTTCCACGGTCTTCATTGCTGATGTCAAAATCTCCACTTTTGAATTTTTTAAACCACTCGAAACAATGTGTTTTACCGAGAGCACGCTCACCGTAAGCTTCAACAAGCATTCGATGTGATTCTGCAGCAGTTTTATTTAAATGAAAACAGAAAATCAACGATGTCCGCAAATCGTAGTTTGTGGGCACAAAAGTCGACATCTTCAACAGTGTTAAAAACTGCACTGTCGTGTGAAACTTGTATTGTCGGGAGTTGAAAATCACAGTCGGCTGTCGACAAAAGAAACTGGCGACAATGACGCGATCTGGCGGTAACTGCTTTGATAGCTACAGCCATCTATCGGCAAATTCCGGTTTCATATTTACACACCTGGTATATATATACGGCGTCAATACACGAAAAAAACACATAGACACATAGAACAAAATTTTCGAGCCTATGGCCTTTCTTCAGCAGTAGTAGGATGGCTGCAGGTTGGAGGACGGCAGCCAACTGAGTAAGCCAGCAACGCCGGAAGGTCATGGCGGTGAGTGAGGGTGGGGGAATAAAGCCATAAGCTAGAAAACACTAATAAATAGATAATAAACCTGTCCATACTGACCCGTCGCGGAAGCGCGGTAGACAGCCGAAGGTCCTAAATTTATAATAGATATCTCTGACAAAAAGGTGCAATGACACACTAATTTGTGGATGCAAGCATTTATTTGTTGAAAAAGACTGTAAAATGGGCTTGCATAGTAAAATCGTAAGCTTTGAGACATTTTGGAGTCAGCTTTGGTAAGATTTAGTTAAGATTTGTTATATTTCATAATTTAGTTTGATAAGTCGTAAGAAAGTTCCGCAGTGTGGGAGTCATAGCTTGTACGATAAGTGCGGAAGGCAAGTCAATTATGAAACCCTGTCGATTGTGAATTATTAAACAAGTAAACATTAGATAAGGAATTATAAATGAATGTAATTTTTCTCGGCGTTGTTTACAAACAACACGCTCAAGACTGACTTCAAGACTTGCAACTGCACCTGAAGATGGCGACGGAGAATAAAGTCGCCGAAATATTGTGCATTAATAATAATATTACTCGGTTTGTTTCCCGAGAAACGTTTATAAAAAAAAAAAAGATAAGGAATTGTTCAACTTTACAAATTAAAGGGAATTATTGTGAATCGTACATGTAATTAGTGTTGCAAGTAAAATTGTATTTGATGAAATTTACTATTTTAGGAAAATACAAAGTTTCCAGCCAGATTCATGAGGTGTGTGGCTCGAAAAAACCCTATGTTTGGGATTGCAACCAGATCCCTGGAGCAAACTGTTGAGTGAAAGGACCTCAACAATGTATAGCCAACTTTTCTGAACATTTCAGTGGGTTACATACTCGTTTTGGAGTAGAAATTAGTCAGTCAGGGAATTCAAAAGAGTTAACAGATTTTTTGGATTGCCTGTCGCGAGGTGCAAGTGGTGAGTAATCTGTGAGAGTGTAGTCAGAAACTGCACTCAGCCGAGCGTATTTCATGGTGGAAGTTGGACTATTAAATTCCGGTGGTGGTTTTGAGCAAATTTAAGCAGTGATTACATTAAAAAAATTAGAAAAAATGAACTTTAACAATTCATCTTATAATCTGATGGCACTGATTCCCTGGAGAAAACATTTTACTATTTCGTGCTATGAGGAATTGGCAGTCATTAAAGAAGAAACGAAACATATTATTGCAATTTTTCACTGAAAGAACAATTTAATTTGCTTAGATCCTATAATTTATTTAACTGTGATTGAGCACATTGACAAAACGCAATTTCCTTATAAAAGTATTTTTCCCCCTTCCCTATGCCTATCTACTTCTACCCAAAGCAAATGTTAATTTTAATTTTAAATACTCTCAGCATTTTTGATAAATTATTCATCATTTCCCTTGGTAATTTATTCCAATTTCCAGACCATTTACCTAACAAAAACAAACATCAACCCTTGTGCCTGAAATCGAGTGCCAGCTTGTGGTCATGGTCATCTCTTCCCTTCTCCTAATTCTTCTACCAATATCCATCCAGGCCACATCACCAATATACGCCTTATACACTCCCAGCACTCTCTTCACCCTCCAATGACTCCCAACCCAGCTCCTTTATCATATCAGTTACCGATTGTGTTCTGCGGTAATTTCTACTGCCATATGCCTGAAATCGAGTGCCAGCTTGTAGTCATGGTCATCTCTTCCCTTCTCCTAATTCTTCTACCAATATCCATCCAGGCCTCATCGCCAATATACGCCTTATACACTCCCAGCACTCTCTTCATCCTCCAATGACTCCCAACCCAGCTCCTTTATCATATCAATTACTGATTGTGTTCTGCGGTAATTTCTACTGCCATATGCCTGAAATCGAGTGCCAGCTTGTGGTCATGGTCATCTCTTCCCTTCTACCAATATCCATTCAGGCCTCATCGCCAATATACTCCTTATACACTCCCAGCACTCTCTTCACCCTCCAATGACTCCCAACCCAGATCCTTTATCATATCAGTTACTGATTGTGTTCTGTGGTAATTTCTACTGCCTTGTGCCTGAAATCGAGTGCCAGCTTGTGGTCATGGTCATCTCTTCCCTTCTCCTAATTCTTCTACCAATATCCATCCAGGCCTCATCGCCAATATACGCCTTATACACTCCCAGCATTCTCTTCACCCTCCAAACACTCCCAACCCAGATCCTTTATCATATCAGTTACTGATTGTGTTCTGTGGTAATTTCTACTGTCTTGTGCCTGAAATCGAGTGCCAGCTTGTGGTCATGGTCATCTCTTCCCTTCTCCTAATTCTTCTACCAATATCCATCCAGGCCTCATCACCAATATACGCCTTATACACTCCCAGCACTCTCTTCACCCTCCAATGACTCCCAACCCAGCTCCTTTATCATATCAGTTACTGATTGTGTTCTGTGGTAATTTCTACTGCCTTGTGGCTGAAATCGAGTGCCAGCTTGTCGTCATGGTCATCTCTTCCCTTCTCCTAATTCTTCTACCAATATCCATCCAGGCCTCATCGCCAATATACGCCTTATACACTCCCAGCACTCTCTTCACCCTCCAAACACTCCCAACCCAGCTCCTTTATCATATCAGTTACTGATTGTGTTCTGTGGTAATTTCTACTGTCTTGTGCCTGAAATCGAGTGCCAGCTTGTGGTCATGGTCATCTCTTCCCTTCTCCTAATTCTTCTACCAATATCCATCCAGGCCTCATCACCAATATACGCCTTATACACTCCCAGCACTCTCTTCACCCTCCAATGACTCCCAACCCAGCTCCTTTATCATATCAGTTACTGATTGTGTTCTGTGGTAATTTCTACTGCCTTGTGGCTGAAATCGAGTGCCAGCTTGTCGTCATGGTCATCTCTTCCCTTCTCCTAATTCTTCTACCAATATCCATCCAGGCCTCATCGCCAATACATGCTATATACACTCCCAGCACTCTCTTCACCTTCCTTCACCGAAGTTTTGTAATCGAATTCTCTCGCTTCTCTGGTACATTCCCTTAAGACTCTCTCCAACAAGCGAAGGATTTTGAATTCTGTTTGTATCACCTGCCCAGTTTATTATCAAACATTATCCCAAGATATTTAACCTTAGTCTCCAACAAGGAATTCTTTCCCCACTTTATATTCATAATTAACCTTTTGTTTTTTATTTGTGTATCTAATAAGCTGACTCTTCTTTGCATTTATCTTCATCCCATGTTTACCAACCCAACTAGATATCTTGTTCAGATCACCATGAAAGCTGTTCATTCTAGTTTTGATTCTATTATGTCATCTGCAAATAATCTAACTTCTGAAACTAAACCATCAACAATCATTCATTCATTCATTAGAATAATGAACAGCAATGACCCCAAGTATATTACCCTGTAGCACTCCCGTTTCCATTTCCGTATCTTTTCCTAACCCAACTTCTTGCATTCTATATTTTAAGAAGTCTTCTGCCCACTCCAAGGGTTTCTACCTCATTTACCACTATTTAATGGCACATACTGTTCTGAGTACACAAACCTAAATTAAGATCTTATAATTGCACTATGGGAGTTAAGGCATCTTGTGTCTTAAACTTCCATGAATTGTTTACAACTAAAAATAACCTCCACACATTTCATAGGCAATCTTTTCTTCCCAACAGAAGGTTGCCTCCTTTTTTTCCACATACTCACTGATTTGAAAATTAATATTCTGCACTGCTAATTTTATGGATATACATATATATATATTCAGTGCCTAGCTTTTTAGATTTAAACCATAGTATGCTTGGAATTTATTAAAAAAATTATTTTCAGCTTTTAAAGTAACTACAAGCTGATCAACTGAAATCATATAATTTACTGGAACTTTTATCACACAATTAAATCAAGTCATTAGATGGCACTGTTGGCAGAAGATCCCGATGGACTGTTCGGCTGCTATGTGTCGGAGCTTCTGTGCAATTTACCTCGTCGTGGTTAACTAACCTTGGTAATACGAGGTGTGTACAAAAAGAAACCGAGCTTCTGCTGTAATTGATTAATTGTTCATCATACCAACTTTTACACACTGTCCCCTTCAAAGTAGTGTCCTTCACTATCAATACACCGTTGCCATCGTTTTTTTCAAGTTTTGGAACACCTCTTGGAATGCAATTTCTTTGATGGCGCACAGTTCTCTCATCGCATTGTCTTGAATTTCTTCTATGGTCTGGAAACGACGTCCTTTCAAAGTGTTTTTCAATTTTGGGAAGAGAAAAAAAGTCTGCCGGAGCCAAGTCTGGAGGCACGACGGGAGTGCGATGTTTTGCCAGATAATTCGTGACAAACAACGATGCGTGAGCGGGTGCGTTGTCATGGTGCAACATCCACGACTGATTCTCCCACAGTTCAGGCCTTTTCCTACGCAAAGCATCTCTCAATCGTGTCAGAATTTTCTGGTAGACTTCCTTATTTACCGCTTGACCACGTGGTACAAATTCATGGTGCACAACTCCTTTCCAATCAAAAAACACGACCATCATCACCTTGATGTTCGACCGATTCATCCGCGCTTTCTTTCGTCGAGGAGATCCTTTCCCCACCCATTCTGAAGACTGACTCTTCGTTTCCACATCGTATCCCTAAACCCATGTTTCATCGCCTGAAATGATGTTCTTGAGGAAGTTTTCGTCGTTATTTGCTTTTTCAAGCAACTCCTTAGAGATCCTAGCTTGATTCTCCATCTGCTCGTCCGTCAACAAGCGCGGCACTGACACGATGCATTCCAAGTTTTTCTCTCAGGATGTGATTGCAAGAGTCTACACTTATGCCAACTTCTTCAGCAACCTCACGGACAGTCAAACGGCGATTTTCACGAATCACAGTGCGAACCCTCTCAACACGGTGGTCATCTGTTGATGTGGAGGGTCGACCAGATTTTGGATCGTCGGTAACCGAACTCCTGCCCTCCTTAAAGTGCTTAAACCATTCACAGCACTGAGTTCGGCTCATGCAGTCATCCCAGTATGCTTGTTTAAGCATCTGAAGTGTCTCGGTAAAAGTTTTCCCAAGTTTAACACAAAATTTCACAGAGACGCATTGCTCATCCAATTCCCTCGTTCTCGCTTTCTCACAAATCCGACGAGCACTCTGTGCACGACCTCACTCAACTGGCTGTCACTCGTAAACTAATGCAGCGACCGTAGTGCAACAAGAGGCAATCTCTTGCCGAGAGTTGTCACTAGTGTGCACAGAAGTCGGAGAATTTCATCCGCAGCCGTTGGCGCGCTATTTAATTAGTTCAATTTCTTTTTGTACACACCTTGTACACCCGGGTACAGGGGACCTACGGTTTATCGTGGAATCTGAACCACGGAAGTGTTCTGGCGTACTTCACATTACACAGTAAGCTGTGCCAGAGGTGAAGGTCGGGTTGAGGGACTTACTACTACGCTACAGTAGCCCCGAAAGAGTTCGTCACCTCTTTCCTTCAGCTGCGGGTTGCAGGACGAACTTGTCGAAGTACTGCCTGACGAGTCGCTCCCTCTCCTCGAGGCCGGGCAGAGTGAATTCCACCATTTCGTCCAGTCGGTCGTTCACCGCCCAGTCGAACTGCTCGGGCGTGTTGGACGCCAGCACCAACATGAACCTGCGAACACCGTCCTGTCACATTTCCAATACAACCACTGTGCAATACTGATACAATTTTTTCAAGTGATATCTATACATTAAAGTGTTCGGGTTTGATAAAAAATGAGACATTAGATATGAATATTAAGTAATATTGCAAAGTATAAAGAAAATGATGAGTATCATGCTATTCTCCTTCCCTAAACAAAACATTGAACGAAATTTGAAGACGCAAAATCAGATTTCAGAAAAGGTTCCACTTGCACAAAACAATCTAATATGACTGACATTCACAAATAAAATGGAAACTATGCACCATTCACGACTTTACTCAAACGAATTCGAACATCAGTGCATTCATAAGTAGGTAATTAAATATACTAAAATTGGCAAAGCAAAAACATAATGAACCTTATACACTATCTTGGGCAAACTGAATGAATGAGCAGACTTTTTTGTTTGAAACAGTGAACACTTTTGTAATGCATGATGTGAACGTCTTTCAAGCAAAACCCCCCTTGTAAAATCCTTACCTATACAACTATGATTTTAAACAGATTTTTTTTTTAATTTCTATTTTTTTTACTTGTGGCTTTATGCCTCGTCAGACTACTAAGGTCATTAAAGGCGGGATGGGACTGGGGTCAAGTAATAGGAAGGAATTCGGCCATAGCCCTTTTGAAGGAAGCATCCCGGCATTTCGCCTGGAGTGATTTGGGGAAACCATGGAAAACCCAAATCTGGATGCCCGGACGGGGATTCGAACCACGCGTCCTCCCGAATGCGAGGCATAGCGTTAACCACTCATCCACCACACACTGTGAAATATTATAGTTTTGTGTTGTATACTTATTGCTGCTCTCTAGTTTTGAACTTTAGTGAGTGAAGGGTTATTTTCCCTACCCTTTGTTATTTACATTGCACAGAAGCATATTTACATTACCTTACAGCAGTTTCATTTTCCTTAGTATAATCAACTATACCTCTCAAAATTTGAATTCAAACAGTGAATTTTATTCTAGTCGAGCTTCACAGCTCGTTGACATCAGGGCCATTAGAGCCGTGAGAGGGTGGGAGAGAAGGAACTCAGTCATAGCCTTTTTGAAGAAACAATCCTGACATTTGCCAAGAGCGATTTTGCAAAACTGACAAACTAGTTGGCCAAACGGAGTCGAACTCGCGTCCTCCCAAGTACTAGGCCAACCAAAGAAAATAAGATACAATGAGGTGGGTGTTTATTTAATGTAAACAGTGGAGACACTTTCTCAAAGTACTGAGGATATCTTCAAGGGGTGAAAAAAAAAAAAAAAAATCCTGACAGGGCACTTATTGGCCTAACTTGGAAACCATCAGATATTTTAAGAACAGATTTCGATCTCCTCCATATATGTTGAAGGGTACACAGCATATATGTCTGCGGTATAGTAATTTTTCAAAATACGCCCTTATTTTTTAGATATTCGCATGCATAGAAACAAATTATTGCCCCATTTTATCAAATGGCAGTGCGGTCTATGCAATAGGTTGTTAGTTTAATAATTTTCTGACCCAAGTCAAATCTCCGCAGAATCAAATATTTTTATTTGTTTTTATTTTCAAAAATTGTCAAGCTTGACTTATTTATTTTGTTAAAACTTCATTTACACACTTTTATTGCAGAAATGAAATTTAAAACAAATCACATTGCTTATAACAGATACACCAAACATAATTTCGGCCCGTATATCAACAATGGCTTCCTAATGACTCGCCCATACCCAATGAAATTAAGTCGGGAGGCGAATCTGCTAGGAAACTGGAATGTGACAAGAATTTTGTACTGTTTATAAGCTTTGTCACTTGTTCTTCCATTTCCTGGTTGGGCTCCATTTTTCATCACGGATAGGCCTACTATTTTATTTTCAACCATTTACACACAACCGTTCTTGGAACGAATCGAGTGTAGAAGAAAGTTTTTTCTTTCTATTTTCCCAATGCTACGTATTTCAATTAAAATACCTCTTGATGATTTACAAGTAAATAATTGATTAAGGTGAAATAAATAACATGATAGTAACTATTTCAATTGAAAACGCACCAAAACAACTTATTAACAAAAAGTGAAAAATAATGTAAGAATGAAGACTTTCCTGACGTATGATTGCAATGAAGTTTTCAAGGGTGTGCGGCCGATTTGTGTTGTGAAAAGACAATCCGTCGGTAGACCTGTGAATTCGTTAGGAAAAAAAGAATTTCAAGAAAAAAATGGCGCTGAATTGTAGGTAATATGATTTATTTTAAATATAATTTCACTCAATAAAAGTGTGTAAATGAAGTTTTAACAAAATAAAACGTCCAAGCTTGACAATTTCTGAAGATAAAAATAAATAAAAATTTCTCAAAATGCGCCCTTGTTTTTGAGATATTCACATGCAAATAGACAAAAAATTATAAATCTCTGGTATGTAGTAAATTATTGCCCTATGTTTTCAAATGGCAGCATTGTCTATGCGGTAGAAAATTATTATACTAACATTCTGACCAGAGTTCAAATTTCTGCAGAATCATATATTTTTATTTATTTTTATCTTCAGAAATTGTCAAGCTTGACTTTTTAATTTTGTTTAAACTTCATTAATATACTTTTCTTACATTATTCTTTTCATTTTTTGTTAATAAGTTTATTGTTTTGGTGAGTTTTCAATATCTACTATTGTTTTATTTATTTCATCTTCATCGTTTATTTACTTCTATATCATCAATAGGTATTTTAAACAAAATGTAGCATTCTACACTCGAGTTGTTCAAAGAACGGTTGCATGTAAATGGTTGAAAATAAAATAGTAGGCCTATCCGTGATGAAAAATGAAGCTCAACAAGGAAATGGAAGAACAAGTGACAAATGCTTATAAATATTGCAAAATTCTTGTGTCAGATTCCAGTTTACTAGCAGATTTGCCTCCTGACCTAATTTCATTGGGTATTGGTGAGTCATATTAGGAAGCAATTGTTGATACTTGGGGCGAAATTACATTTGATGTATCTGTTATAAGTAATGTGATTTATATTAAATTTTATTTCACGCAATAAGAGTGTGTAAATGAAGTTTTAACAAAATAAATAAGTCAAGCTTGACAATTTTTGAAGATAAAAATAAATAAAAATATTTGATTCTGTGGGGATTTGAACTCGACTCAGAAAATTATGAAACTACCGGGTGTTTCAAAAATGACCGGTATATTTGAAAAATCAATAAAAACTAAACGGGCAGTGATAGAAATACACCGTTTGTTGCAATATGCTTGTGACAACAGTAGATTTTCAGGCAGACAAACTTCCGAAATTAGTTACAATTTTCAACAACAGATGGCGCTGCAGGCGATTTGAAAGATATAGAAGTAAACGCAGTCTGTGAGTTCGCCATTCTGTAAGTCGTCTTTCTGCTGTAAGCGTGTGCTGTTCACAGATTGCAAGTTTGCTGTGAAAAAATGGTTTATTCCTTAGAATAATCGTACTTTAGATTTTTCCAGACTGCAACGCCATCTGTTGTTGAAAATTGTAACTAATTTCAAAAGTTTGTCTGCCTGACAATTTTCTGTTGTCCCAAGCATATCGCAACAAACGGTGTATTTCTATCGCTGCCCGTTTAGTTTTTATTGATTTTTGAAATTTACCAGTCATTTTTGAAACACCCTGTAACACCCTACTGCATAGACCATGCTGCCATTTGAAAACAGGGCAATAATTTACTATATATCAGACATTTATAATTTTTTGTTTATTTGCATGTGAATATCTAAAAAACAAGGGCGCATTTTGAGAAATGACATACATGCTGTGTACCTTTCAACATATATGAAGGACATCAAAATCCGTTCTTAACAAGTCTGATGGTCTCCAAGTAAGATGTAGAGAAAGACATCTAGGTAGAGAGGGTGCACACAGTGTCTGGCTTACTTGTTGGACTGCTCGCCCGTGCGGTAGAGGAAGGCGTTGAGGGTGCATACAGTGTCTGGCTTACTTGCTGGACTGCTCGCCCGTGCGGTAGAGGAAGGCGTTGAGGGTGTATACAGTGTCTGGCTTACTTGTTGGACTGCTCGCCCGTGCGGTAGAGGAAGGCGTTGAGGGTGCATACAGTGTCATGGCTTACTTGTTGGACTGCTCGCCCGTGCGGTAGAGGAAGGCGTTGAGGGTGTATACAGTGTCTGGCTTACTTGCTGGACTGCTCGCCTGTGCGGTAGAGGAAGGCGTTGAGGGTGCATACAGTCTCATGCCTTACTTGTTGGACTGCTCGCCCGTGCGGTAGAGGAAGGCGTTGAGGGTGCATACAGTGTCATGCCTTACTTGTTGGACTGCTCGCCCGTGCGGTAGAGGAAGGCGTTGAGGGTGTATACAGTGTCTGGCTTACTTGTTGGACTGCTCGCCCGTGCGGTAGAGGAAGGCGTTGAGGGTGCATACAGTGTCTGGCTTACTTGCTGGACTGCTCGCCCGTGCGGTAGAGGAAGGCGTTGAGGGTGCATACAGTGTCTGGCTTACTTGCTGGACTGCTCGCCCGTGCGGTAGAGGAAGGCGTTGAGGGTGGATACAGTGTCTGGCTTACTTGCTGGACTGCTCGCCCGTGCGGTAGAGGAAGGCGTTGAGGGTGGATACAGTGTCTGGCTTACTTGCTGGACTGCTCGCCCGTGCGGTAGAGGAAGGCGTTGAGGGTGTATACAGTATCATGCCTTACTTGCTGGACTGCTCGCCCGTGCGGTAGAGGAAGGCGTTGAGGGTGCATACAGTGTCATGGCTTACTTGTTGGACTGCTCGCCCGTGCGGTAGAGGGAAGGCGTTGAGGGTGCATACAGTCTCATGCCTTACTTGTTGGACTGCTCGCCCGTGCGGTAGAGGAAGGCGTTGAGGGTGCATACAGTGTCATGCCTTACTTGTTGGACTGCTCGCCCGTGCGGTAGAGGAAGGCGTTGAGGGTGCATGCAGTGTCTGGCTTACTTGCTGGACTGCTCGCCCGTGCGGTAGAGGAAGGCGTTGAGGGTGCATGCAGTGTCATGGCTTACTTGCTGGACTGCTCGCCCGTGCGGTAGAGGAAGGCGTTGAGGGTGCATGCAGTGTCATGGCTTACTTGCTGGACTGCTCGCCCGTGCGGTAGAGGAAGGCGTTGAGGGTGCATACAGTGTCATGGCTTACTTGTTGGACTGCTCGCCCGTGCGGTAGAGGAAGGCGTTGAGGGTGCATACAGTGTCATGGCTTACTTGCTGGACTGCTCGCCAGTGCCGTAGAGGAAGGCGTTGAGGGTGCATACAGTGTCTGGCTTACTTGCTGGACTGCTCGCCCGTGCAGTAGAGGAAGGCGTTGAGGGTGCATACAGTGTCATGGCTTACTTGTTGGACTGCTCGCCCGTGCGGTAGAGGAAGGCGTTGAGGGTGCATACAGTGTCATGGCTTACTTGTTGGACTGCTCGCCCGTGCGGTAGAGGAAGGCGTTGAGGGTGCACACAGTGTGTGGCTTACTTGTTGGACTGCTCGCCCGTGCAGTAGAGGAAGGCGTTGAGGGTGCATACAGTGTCATGGCTTACTTGTTGGACTGCTCGCCCGTGCGGTAGAGGAAGGCGTTGAGGGTGCACACAGTGTGTGGCTTACTTGTCGGACTGCTCGCCCCGTGCAGTAGAGGAAGGCGTTGAGGGTGCATACAGAGTTTGGCTTACTTGTTGGACTGCTCGCCCGTGCGGTAGAGGAAGGCGTTGAGGGTAGCGCGCAGGTCCTCGCTGATGGTCTCGGACGAGCGCTTGCGCAGGAAGGCATCCGCCTCGTCCACGAACAGCAGCAGTCCCCGCCGCGACGACCGCTGCGCCCAGTCGAACACGTTGTGCACCGCCGTCACGCCCTCGCGGCCCATGGGCGCCACATCGCCTCCCGTGAGGATCGCGTAGTCCATGCCCGAGTGAGCAGCTAACCTCTGCGGTGGGAGAAAGGTACTTTCGATCACTACACCAAAAAGCGAGGCGAAGCAGTATTCCTCTACAACGAGAACAATTCTCCGTACCTACTTGCACGTACACTACCTCATCGAGAGCATCCAGACACCTATCCTTATTTCTGCACAAAAAGGGGGGGGTACACCACAGCTTTAACTGTGCTGGGGTGTGAGGAAACCATAGAAAATACGAGGGGTGTTTCTATGTAAGGTCCGTTTGAACATAAGTACGCAACGAAAGCTTATTTCAAAAAAGTAAAATTATTTTCAGAAAGTACATACTTTATTTTTCGACATAGTTGCCAAGTTTGTTCAAACACTTATCATACGTCTCAACCAATTTTAAAATACCCTCTTCATAAAAACTTGCCAATTTTCCAGTTTGATACAATTTAGAGGCAAACAAAAATTTTTTTTCAATGTCTGTGCATTTTTCCTCACTTATAGGTTTACATCTTCTACCATTGAGGACATTAGATGTGATACAGTGGTTGAAAGTAACGGGGAGGAATATCTGTAGGAACCATGCTGGCACTTGGCTGGATGATTTTCGGAAAGTAGGGAAAAACCTAATCTTAATGGCTAGAAAGGGGATATGAACCAACAACCTCTGAAATACCAGACTCGCACACCAAAATTAGTCTTATTTTAATTTCTTTTGCATGGCACGACCTCACATTTAATCTTGAAAGTGCATATGCATTTAATGTCCATATTAGGCACATCATATATATTATTTCCATAAGATTTTTTTCTCACAAGCCATTTATCTTCCTTCATACTTAACTGAAAATCTATGAATGAGGTGTCATTTTAAAGCTTATGATCAGCAATGATCACCACTCTGGTCAGATCATATTTTAAGAAAGGAATTTTTCAGAATTCGACCCTTAAAGGGCAAAAGTCTCTATATTTCTGCAACCTGTTTTTGTGTCATGAGCTATTTATCTCTCTTGGAATCTAACTGCTATTGATAAATGAAGTATCGTTTTAAAGATTATGTCTCGACTTAGGCAACTTTTCAGAATTTGATTCTTAAAGGGCAAAAGTAATAACTGTGAAAGTCGCGCGTATGAGGCAGTTCAGAGCCAAGCCGCTAGATAGCAACAGCACGTATCACAGAGATATTAATAAACTGCTTCACAGGCGTCGACTTTTGTTACGTACCTATTACACTAAACAAATATACAATCAATATAAATGAGGAAGTTCTTTTGTCCTATTACAAACTTAGGAGGCATCCATAAATTAGGTGAGGTGAAATTGGGGGGGGGGGGGGGGGTAGGGTCCAGCAAAATCTCACCAGGTGGGGAGAAAAAAAAAAGTATACAAATTGCACGATAGTCGATTTTAGGGGGTATTTCATATAAAAGTGGGGTTCTACATCTACATCTATACTCTGCAAATCACAAATACTGTGGGTGGCAGAGGGTGCTAAGCACCAATCCTAATTCTGCGCATTCCAATCCCGAACACATCGAGGAAAGAAGGAATACATAAATGAATCAGTACGGTATCTTATTTATCTAATCTTATCCCTCCTGTCATTGCCACCTAAATAGGTTGGCGGAAGAAGTATTTCGTTGCACTCTTAACTTAAAGATTTTCGCATATTCTCCAGCAAATTCAAACGAAAACGACGTCGTCTGTCCACCAAACAATCCCAGCCCAACCCACGAATCAGCTCTGTGACACTTACGTAAGGACTGTAACTAGTAGTCATGAATCGAGCGGCTCTTCTCTGTACTTTCTCTAATGTGTCAATCAATCCCTTGCGATACGGATCCCAAATTCCACTACAGTATTCCAAATGCAGACGCACTAGTGTTTTGAATTCCGATATAACATCCAGATCACACTGAATTTCTAAGCAATCGTCAGAGCACCTCACTTCCCTATAAATAAGTGCATCATCAGCAAAAAATCGCATCCTGCAATTAACGTTGTCACCGAGATCGTTTATAAAAATTAAGAAAAGAAGTGGTCCTATTACACTTCCTTGAGGAACGCCCGAAGTAACATCTAGTTTAGAAGAGGCTTTCCCGTCTACAACGACATACTGTGACCGACCAGTTAGAAAATCGCATATCCATTCGCAAATCAGATCAGATATACTGTACACTCGGATCTTCGCTAAGAGTCGGTTGTGTGGTACAGAGTCAAAAGCCTTCTGAAAATCCAAGAAAATAGCATTAACCTGTGATCCTGCATCAATAAAATTCATTACATCATGTGAAAATAGAGCCAGTTGCGTTTCACATGATCGGTTCTTCCGAAATCCGTGTTGGTATGCTGTAAGTAGCTAGTTTTTCATCTAGAAACTTCATAACGTTAGAGTATATGACAAACTCCAGAATTCTACTGCAAACAGATGTTAGCGATATCGGTTGATAATTCCTAGGATCTCTCCGATCTCCTTTCTTGAAAAACGGGAATCACCTGCGCAATTTTCCAGTCAGAAGGTACTTTTCTTTCCTCTAAAGATTTATGAAATATATCTGACAGAAATGGTTCTATTTCTTCCACGTATTCCGAAAATACTCTTACTGGTATACCATCGGGACCCGGCACTTTCCCCCACTTCAGGAGCTTTAATTGCTTTATGATACCTACACTATCAATTTGTATTGGATCCATCTCAAATTCAAAACGCCGTGGAAAAACGGGAATGTTTTCCATGTTTTCATCAGTGAAGGAATTTTTAAATTCATCGTTAAATACAGTAGCCTTGTCGCGGCTGTCATCAACTTCCCGAACATCTTGTAGTAGAACTGGCATATTGTTGTCACAACCACCTTTTTTTTACGACCAAAATTTCTTTGGATTTTCAATGAGGTTCTTGGAAAGTGAGTTGCATCGAAAGTCGTTAAAAGCCTCGCGCATCGCATTCTTAACATGTTCTCTTGTCTCAGCTAACTTTTCTAAATCACTCCTATACATCGTCGTCCTTGAGCGTGCATGTATCTTCCTTTGTTTTTTAAGTAACCATTTAAGTTCACGTGTATACCACGGGGGATCGTTCCCGTCCCTGATTGTCCTTTTCGGTATATGTAAGTCCATACCTTCCCTGACTATATTTATGAATCGAAGCCACATCTCTTCAACCGAGCCTCTTCCTTCTATAAAGGTAATCTATTTATCCCTCAAAAACGTTCTTAAACTCTCCTTTGGGGCCTTTTCGAACCTGTAAACGACCCTTTCTTTTTTCTTTTGCGCGCGACTGTTAATTTTACTGTAGCAATTACAGCTTTATGATCACTTATTCCCGTGGTGGTAGAAATGTCCGTAAATAATTGAGGCCTATTTGTAACGAGAATATCTAAAAAGTTTTCGTTATCGTTGTCGCACCGCGTTGGTTCAGTGACGAGCTACTCAAGATTAAGATCTGAGAAAAGGTCAAGACCTAGGGCGCGATTACTAGGGGGGGGGGGGTTTCACACAGACCAGAGGGGGGGAGGGCGGTCTGGAAAACCACCTCACGTAATTTATGGATGTCCCCTTACTATTCATCATATTTGCGAAATTTTCGGACAAGTTTTCTAGTAAATTCAAATTCTGGTTAGGTAATAGTCAGGAAAGAATTCTAATAATCTGTTTATTCTTTGGTGCTTTATGCCTATATAACACTGTAGCAATTGAGGCGGGAAACGAACGGGGGCAAGGAACGGGAAGGAATTGGCCATCGTCTTTTGAAGGAAAAATCCTGGTTTTCACCTTTAGCGATTTTGAGAACCGAAATCTGGCTGGTTGCACAGGATTCAAACCTGCATCCTCCCAGCCAGGTAGTTACCGTTCACCCACTGAGCTTGATGAATCTGTGTCCACAACATGGTTTCAAGAGAGTTAAGACTTTGTTCTACCGAAGTGCATTGTTTGAAACAAATAGAAGGAGCAACAAAAACAAATTCATACCGTGTTAAGATGTTATCAGCTCACCTTGGCGAACATAGTCTTTCCTGTCCCAGGAGGCCCGTGCATCAGGATGTTGCGGTACATTCCTTGGTTTCTCTTCGTGTTCTTCGTCGCAATGGCAATGTCCCTGAAAATAGAACACACAGTCATCAATCATCTTATCTGATACAACATCATCATCATTATGGTTGGGGACCATTTCCAGTTTCCCGGGTGTGGTTTATGAGTCTTGGTTGTTATAGAGAATCGTCTTACACTGTCTCCTATCCAGAAAGGTTTCTCTGTCTGTGATGTATTCCCAACTCCAGCCTCTTCTCTCTACGTCCTCCTTCAGTTGGTCTGTCCATCTTCTTCTTGGTCTTCCCACTGGTCTTTTGCCCACTATCATTTCTTCCAAATAAGTTTTTGGTAGTCTTGTACTAGTCATTCTCTTGACATGCCCAAACCACTTAAGTCTTGATGACCTAATTCTCTCTTCCATGGATTCCCTTACATCTGGGTTTGATCTAATCTCATCATTCTTTATGTGGTCAAGTCTAGTTTTCTGGAGGGCCGTTCTAAGAAACTTCATTTCACATGCTTGGATCCTGCTAAGGTCCCCTGATGTTATGTGCATGTTTACAAAGCATATGTGAGAATAGGAATGAGATATGATTAGTACAAGACAATTTTTGTTCTTCTGGGAACCTTCGTGTCCCATAGTAAGCCTCGCACGGTACTGTAGAAGTTGGCTCCTTTCGTTACTCTATCCATTATTTCTAACTCACTTCTACCGTCACTAACAATTATACTCCCCAGGTAGCCGAAATAGTTAACAACTTCAACTTGGTGGTCTTGTAATTTTATATGACAGTCTGCATTCTTTCAGCTTATTTTTAGTGCTACTTTTTTTATTAAATTTCATTCCATATTTTTCAAACTTATTATTCCACATTTTAAGTTTGTTTTGTATTCGTTCTTCGGCTTCATCCCATACTGCCACATCATCCGCAAATAGAGTTACAAAAAAAAAGTTTTTTTTCTGATTTGAAAAAAAAACTATGAAAAACTATGAAAAAAAACATGATTTTTTTCTGGGACAACGTTTTTTTTTCATAACTACTAAATCTCAAATTTGTAAGGCATTTATCGTTTAATATGACTGTTTTATACTAAGTACTTATCTTAATTTTTAAATCTAATATACTTTTCTGGTTCAGTAGAAAAGAAAATTACAAAAATATTGGCAACATTGAAGTTTTCTTTTACGAACGGGGGCTTCCCGAAAAGGCTTCGTTGTGTGAGAAGGAATCCCCGTTCCCCGTTGTTTAGATTATACTTGCTATTTGAAATAGTGCTGCCAACCCTACAAATTTATCTATAGGCCTACGGATCCTTTCAAAAAATTAGGAATTTTAAGTTTACCTATGGTTTTTTGCCTCTTTTTATTACTTATTGTGCTTTCCTTATATTCGTATACTTGTTAGACTCTCAGCGTATAGTGATACTGAGTCATTAAATTGTCAGTAATTATGAATCGTTTCCTTGCAACCGTTGGCGTAAACCAATGATTGAAAAGAAATAAAGCTTCTATTTTGTATGGTAATAAATTCAAACTTAAAAGACCGTAATAAGAGAATTTATCAGCGCAGTCTTTATGCACAGTGTGTACTTTGCTCACAATTCAAAATTGCAATCTCAAAATCTTTTACGTACAATACAAGAACAACCAGTGAAAGAAAACTGAACTATTTCTGAAGCTATGGATCTAGAGGAGACGGAAGAAGAAACAGAAAATTCCAACACTGACCGAACTAGTGTTGGTAGTGCTGATACTAGTGCTGATACTAGTGAATGTGGTACTGACATAGAGGATGAATAAAATTATGTTACCTATATAGATACATTTATGAATCATTATATAAGACATTATAGGATTCAGTAAGATATAAAACACACATGTAAAATGTAAGTTCCGTAAATAAAACTATAATTTATCATTATTGTTTTCTGGAAAAAAAAAACTTTTTTTTTTTTCAATTTGCAACACTGTCCACAAACACCAATGCCTGTAGATCTCTACTGATTGCTGTCTTTAGTTCTTTTAAGATGTTATCCATCACCACTATGAACAGAAGAGGTGAAACAACAAATACATAATATTTACTTTGCCTGGGGTATGTTGGACAAACCCATTTAGTAAAAAAATAAAAAGATAATTAGCTAACTTTATAAAACTTTTAACATTGTTGCTAAAGATAAGAAGTGATGTTTCAATTGAAGCCAGTGGCCACATTCTTCTTTGGGTCGTGTAAGTGTGTTAAGTCACAGTATCAGCAAACGCCTTATATATCTCATAGATGTTTGTGAAAAATTCTTTGTAATCAAATAACATATCGTTGGACCACAGATTATATTGTCAGCGGCAACTGTGCAGACCCGACTCTTTGGTTGTTTAAGTAATAAAAAAAACCAACAGTAACATATGGTAGCATTAATTTGATTTAAGTGAGTTGTGTTATAGTAAAAAACAAGAAGAAATGTTAATCTGGATGCAAGGGAAATAAATGAGTATTTCTATTCAATGATTAATGTGAAGGAACTGAAACCACCTAAGTACAACTCGTTATGAACAATTGTGATAGTATTATTACAACAGGAAGGAGATGATTCACATGTATGACTGCCCAAAACATGCCCAGTGTATTGGGAAGTATTTTGATGGCTCCAACTGTGAAGCAACATTTCTTAATCTGGACTTTGCAGGAGGGAACTGGCCTATCTCTGTAGATTAGGCCTGAACCTCAGCTAACACCTTCCTTCCTCATCCTTTTATACCCAACACTGGCCAGAATAAATAATTTTTATGTAGATATAAACTTTTTTTAAATTTACAAGGGTTATTCCAAAAGTAAGGTTCGGTTAAAAAAAATATTTTCTTTTCAAAAACAATTGTTTTATTTACATTCCTTGCATATTTCTCTATTTTTCTACATAATTTCCATGCTTATTTAAACATTTGTCACATCGTTCAACAAGCTTTTGAATGCCTAAGTCGTAGAAATCGGCCGCCTGCGAAGATAACCAGTTTTTAACTGCTTCTTTCACTTCATCATCTGTGTCGAAGTGCTTGTTTAGTTAGGGTAGCGCAGTAGGCTGCTTTATTGATCGTTGTCCCTCTTTCCATAAAGTCGACTAACAATACTCCATGTCTATCCCAAAACAGGGTCGCCATAACCTTGCGTGTTGAGATTGTCTGCTTTGCCTTGAGATTGTCTGCTTTGCCTTGACTGGCGATGACGTGTGACGCCATTCCATCGACTGACATTTAGACTTGGGGGTTATGTGAGGAACCCATGTCTCATCCCATGTGACAATATGGTCTAAAAGACTGTCACCTTCCTTATGATATCGCTCCAACAAAACAAGAGCATAAGCCATTCTTTCCATTTGTTGGGACTCAGTAAGCAGCCTGGGAACCCAACGGGCACACAATTTGTGAAAATTCAAATGTTCAGACACAATTCTGTACAAAGTCGTTCTACTCACATTCGGGAAATCTACTCGTACGAGTATTTCGAGATCTGAAATAGTGAATCGTCGATCTTCACGAATTTTTTGGTCAACTGCATTCACCAAATCTTCTGAAATCACTGATGGTCGGCCAGACCGTGGTTCATCATGCACATTTTCCGGTCCTACATTAAAAGCTTGCACCCACTTGCGCACTTTACTGTCACTCATTATGTTAGGACCGTAAACTTCAGTAATCTGCCGATGAATTTCTGCCGCTGAAACGTTTCTTGCAGACAAAAACCGTATCACTGTCCTTACTTCATAATCGGTGGGCCGATAAATTGTCTTAAACATTGTGAACTGACACTACAAACAGCACACAGCCCCAGTAACAACGCTAATGGCAGCGCTTGACGCGCAAGGCATGCCGGGAGTCGGCGTGCATGCGTGTTTTGTCCTTGGCGCACAATTCAAATAGTTACGGCGAATCGGACCTTAGTTTTGGAATAACCTCGTATTTATTTATAATGTTGTATTTTTTTATAATTACCTTCATTTCTCATCTTTTAAAGGTCCCCCTTTTCATATGCTATTCTTTTTCTTGCCATTTCCGATTATACAGGGTGATTCTAAATGATTGTTGGGGTTCCAAAAAATTCCTATACTTAGCACAATTGAGGTACAAATTTGAATCTTATTTTGATGTGTAAAGAAACTGATCAAGTTTTTTTACATCCATTATAGATGTTCGATATGTGCGCCCTGTCACTCTGCACACATCTATGCGATAGTCCATTACATCCCACACGCGACGCAGCATGACATCAGAAATGTTTAGAAAGGCGGCCCTGAACCGTTCTCTCAGTTGCGGGATAGTCGCAGGTAGAGGAGGAAGATAAACTTGATCCTTGACGTAACCCCTCAGAAAAAAATCACACGGGGTTAAATCTGGTGAACGAGGTGGCCAAGCCACGAGCATTTGGTCACTGTCGGCTCCGCGTCCTATCCGTCGCTGCGGCAATCGTTCGTTGAGAAATGTTCTGACCTCCCGATGGAAATGAGGTGGAGCACCATCTTGTTGGAATATGAAATCATTCACCTCTTTCAGCTGAGGCAGCAACCACTTAGAGACCATATCGAGGTAAGTCAGTCCTGTTACTGTCTGTTCGTTGAAGAAGAACGGGCCGTACACTTTCGCCTTGGAAACAGCAGTGAACACACACACTTTTGGAGAATCACGCTGGTGTTCAATAAAAGTACTGGCATTTTCTGTCCCCCAAATCTGCACATTATGCTCGTTAACTTTCCCGCACAAGTGAAAGTTCGATTTATCACTAAACACAAGTTTTTTAAAAAACCCATCTTCTTCCATTTTTTTCTTGCAGAAAGTTGCAAAACGTGAGACGTTTGCGATGGTTGTCAGGCATTAAAGCCTGAAGCAGCCCTAGGCGATAGGCTTTCATTTTTAGGCGTTTTCGTAGCACGCGCCAAACTGTGGTTTGCTCAATGTTCAGTTCTTTGCTGCCTCTTCTTGTTGATTTCCGCAGGCTACGTTGACAAGCTTCTCTGACGCGGTTCACGTCGACTTCCGACACTGAAGGACGCCCACTGCTGTTCCCTTTGCATAAGCAGCCCTTCTCCCCGAACTGCGCATACCACCTCCGAATGGGATTGTCTGAAGGTGCGTCCTTCATAAATTTTTTTTCGAAAGTGCCGTTGGACAACGGTAACTGACTGACACGCGTGAAAATCTAGAGTGCAAAAAGCCTTCTCTATAGCGTTAGCCGCCATATTGCAAACACTGACATCTGGCGGAACAAAATGTAACTACAAGATTAGTGGCAGCTACAAAAAAAAAAAAAAAAAAAAAAAAAAAAAAAAAAAAAAAAAAAAAACTTTGAAAGTTTGTCTATTCATCCATGTAAAGATAATACTTGTATGTTTAGTACACAGCCGGTAGAAAATTCATGAAACCCTGACAATAATTTTGAATCACCCTGTATTATCGTCGTTTCCCCCACCACTTCAACAGTCACTTCTATTCCGTGTGCATATACGCTGACCGCGAGTGGTTGCATAAGCACTTTGTGTGTTTGACATAACGTTTTGCCCGAAACGTCGTGTGTTATTTTTTGTTGCTAAATCCCACCTCCCTTCGACTTTGGTGAGTGTTGGGGGTTGAAGAAATCTTAGGGGGCGTTTCTGGTCCAACACAACTTTTGGGGGCGTCGAGGACCAACCAACGTCCACTGCTTTCCAGTATCATATCCGATTTAAGGTTTAATTGCATTCCTGTGGTCACACATAGCCAAAAGAGGATTTACCACAGTCAGAACTTTATAAGCTAAGAACACAAACAGCTAGTGGAATAGTGGTTTAAGATTGCTGATGACAAAAAGGGACCAAAAACTGGTGTCATTACATTGAGCTCAGCCCTCTAAAAATATTTTCTTCATAATATGGCTAAAGGAAAATCACCAGGCCTAGATGAAGTAAATGCAGATACGATCAAAGCAGCAGCAATCTATGGACTTCACTGGATATATAGAGTAAAGAACACCACCTGGAAAGAAGGAAAAGCCCCCTCTGATTGGACAAAGGGAATCAGAGTGCCAGTATTTAAAAAGGGTAGTTGAAGAAAATGTAACAATTACAGAGGAATAACTCTTCTATCCCATGGACTCAAGCTAATGGAGAAAATTATAGAAGGCAGGCGGAGGAAAGTCATTGAACTGCAGTTTGAAGAAGAGCAGTATGGATTTAGACCTAACAGATCAACAACAGATCTCATCTTCACTATTTGTATGATCATGGAAAAACATTGGGAGAGGGGAAGAGATGTCGTATTTATTTTCTTAGATATTGAAAAGGCCTATGACACCATACCTAGGGATAAACTTTGGGAATGTCTGACCAAACGGAAGGTACCAACAAACATGATCACCAAAGTTAGAATGCTTTACGAGAGCTGCCAAAGGTGCAGTCAAATTGGAGACCCCTATTCAGACTGGTTTGTGACTGCCAAAGGTGTTCAGTAAGGTAGCGCATAGGGATTGCAATCCCGCAGTGTTTTCAATCCCGCCGGATCCGTGCGGGATTGGCACAAAAAGTTTTTAACGCATATATTTAAAACAGTTACTTAAAACGTTAATAAATTAAATAAAATTAAATTAATAAATAATTTTTAATGTTAAATGATAAAAATTAACAATTAACAATATTTTGATTGGTAAAATGACATTAAAACTTTTTAGCGTGTATTAAGTGTATTTCGAGGTTTTACATTTTTGTTTTTTAAATAAATAATAAAAATGGAAAACATTGAGTCTTAGGTCATATTATGTGCCTTACAATACATCACATAAGTTTAAAAATATGGTTTGCTTAAAGGCCAGGTTACCAGAGTTTTTTTAAATCTAAATAAACGTTCCATAACACCGAGAAAAGTATTCCATTTCACAAAGTGAAGTGAATATACTCTGTAAAGTGTAGTCTTGGCTCAGAACAAGACCTCATAACTTTTTGTCAATGCACAAGCACGAGACTTGGCCCTTTTTTTTGCGTGATTCATTATTATATCTACTGATTCCCTGATTGATATTGCAGTTGATTCAATGTTATTAAAAGAAACTACTCACAAACACGTAAACTGTCAAGTATTTCCGATTTACGTATGTGGCGTAACGACGTTTTTAGAGAGGAAATTATTATTTTTTAGTACGAAAGGAGACTTTATCGGCGAATGATTGCAATGAAGTCCTCATTAGTTGTATCTCCCGATTTCATTGCAAACACACGAAATTACACACGTGAGGAAGACGGCGGAGGCAGCCGTCGAAGTATGGTGTTCCTACAACACAATTCGTCGATACACACATGAATACTTCATTATAACTTTTTTTACCTTTAGTCAAAATTATAACAAGGAGAAGAGGGATTAATCGAAAGCTTGAGCGACACATGTAAGCAGGTGGCTTTCGTCAAAGAAACGCATTGAGGTAGCGGCCAAAACAACAATAAGTCAAAGGATATACAATTTCCTTTTGATAGCTGTTAAATAAAAAGGTACGCGATCGTTAAAATTACGATAACATTAGTTTCATATCAACGAGTAATCAAATTTTCAGCCGCAAATTAGGAAATTGTCACAATTACTTTATCTGCAAATACAGAAAATGGGAATAATGAAACCGTGAATAAAAAGCTGTAACAGTGTAGTTCAGATAACGTGTGCGACACTTAAAAAATAATTATATAGTTAGAAAATCGTAATAAATACGCACCACAATTCAAATTACAGAAATGTGTATCCGAAACAAACGTAAGTTTTGATGAATACGTAAAAGTGTATTTACAAATGACGAAGGTTGACAAAAACAAACGCTTGTTCACACGAGTCAAATGCCAACTGCTCTGGTACAGGCAAACAGTGCAATACATCCGACAGAGACCGAGTGGGGCAGCGAGTCACGCACTGAAACGCGTTTCCGCCGGATTTTGCGGATTGCGGATCCGCTTAATTTTGTGCGGGATCCGCCAGACTGTCTAATGATGCGGGATCCCACGGGATTGCGGGATCCCGCGGGATTGCGGGATCCCGCTTTGCTGGATTGCAATCCCTAGTAGCACATTATCACCGCTGTTGTTCATCATCGTAATGGACGAAATTATGAAGAGAGTAAAACAGCAACTCGACCCTGATGACTTTAAATCATTTGCATTTGCAGACGATGTTCTGATTTGGGGATATACAGAAGAGGAAGTGCAACAGAAACTGAACCTCTGGAATAAGCATTTTAAGGAATTTGGCCTTAAAATAAGCCACACAAAAACAGTGGTAATGGCTGTCAGTAGACAGAATATGAAGCCTGTTATCTATCTGGATGACGAACAATTGAATCAGGTGGATAATTTTCAGTACCTTGGCAGTAAAAGTGACCTCTGACAGTTGATCCCAGGATGAAGTTACCAACAGGGTACAAAAAGGGGCTCAGTTTTACCATGAAGTTAGACACCTTTTGTGGGACAATCATGTACCAATTACATCCAAAATGGCACTGTATAATTCATACTACTTACCAATTAAAACGTACAGCCTGGAAGTATGTACCACTCCAACAGAGATGAAATTCAAGATCAGGAGTGAAGTGATCCGCAAACAGATCCCAGTCAGTGAAACCATCCGAGAAAAAATTGCCAATGCAAGATTGCGATGGCTAGGGCACGTCAAGCAGATGGACCCTATAAGATCACCAAGGATATGGCTGGAAAAAGAATTGGAGGGTAAAAGACCAAGAGGCCGGCCCAGAAGGAGATGGACTGATCTTGTGAAATTGGACCTACAGGATAAAGGTGTACAATGGTACAAAATCCAAGAAGAGGAAACATACTTGGACAGGCAAAAGTGGAGAGCGTTCTTACATTGCACCCAGGAAACTGGAGACGGAAGAAGAAGAAGATGATGATGATGTATTTGTTACTCTAACTGTGAACAATACACCAATATTCTTAATATCTTACAACAGAGTAATTTTAGAAATTTGTCCTAGTTTTTTTTATGTATAACATTGTACACTTCAGCTAATAGGAGCACTATCGATTTGCATTTTCAAAAATTGGGTTACCAGCCAAAAATGTTGGGGTACTATGTGCTTGCATTATTTACTTCAACATGGGGAGTCTGAATTTTTTTCTGAAAAAAGGGGCAGAAAGTTTTTTTTTTCATTTAAAAAAGGGGGCAGTTTATCAGAAAAGTCTGGAAACTGTCACACATAAGTATGTTTGTAAGCGATCTATGTAATTAAATAAATATAATTTGTAGACTGTGTTTTGATTTATAATCTTGATCAGTTTATTTCTTTTTTGGCCAAAAATCCTCTCATTTGACCGTGTCTGGAGTACTTTTTGCATCGAGTTCGCTCCGAAAGATTAGCAGGTTCTTTTCTACTAAAGATTTATCAATTTTTTTCTCCGCAACTATTATTTCCAAGCTTTTCTGCTCGATTATTATGTTTTTCTCACCACCTCTACCAACAATTCTCTTAACTTTTTTCTTTTTTCCCCTGAAATCCTATATCCTTTCAAGCATCTCTGACCAAACAATATTTATTAAACTTGCCATTCTTTTTTACAAATTCTTTTAACTATTAATTTGCAAATATTATGGCCTTTATGAGTATAAATATATAATTTTACTTGTTTTTAAAGAGCTGAACCAGATTTAAGATAAATTACAGAACAAACAATAGAGATGGGAAGATATTAGGAGAGAGAAAAGCTAACTAGATGGAATTTATTCAGGTAAAACGTTCAAAATGTGCTAATAAGCCTTATGGAAGGACATACAATGACATTTCATACCATTATCATACAAACTATAGTCATTGCGTCTAAACTTTGTTACTGGTATAGTCAGTTACAATCTCACCTGAGCCTCTCTTCGAGTTTGGGAGCGAGTATCACACCAGTGAGCGCGTCCTCTTTCTTCAGCGTCACCCGTTTCTTCACCGCCTCGACAGGGTGCCGCACGGTGTCGAGCAGTGAGAACCGGGACGTCTCCCGCACCAGCGACGGTTTACCTGCAAATCGCACACTACTATTTGAAATAGTTAACAATGAAAAACAATAATGTGAACTGGAACAATGATAAGAGAAACTAAACCAATCACATGTGAAAGCTGAAAGTGGAGACAAAATACGGAAACAGCGGACACAAAGAATTGTTGAGCGAGTTTTTACCAGGAGTCAGACACAAAAAGTGGTACTTTGTTCACAGGACGGAGGATGAATGTAAAGGAATTGCAAGGCACAGAGTTCTAATGTGAATATTATAAATGAGACGGTTTGGATGTTGGGATTATTTGCCTCAATTATCAACAGATTTAAATTAAATTTGGCACCAACTTACAACATGTAAGACCCAAGGCTGTAGTATTGCCTTAGCGCCTCAACTAACAGTTTATGTGGATGGAAAGTTCTGTGCAATCTCTACAAAGTAATTTAAATTTGACCATGTAGCCTAATAGAAACTCAACCTAAATGCTTGAAGGTCGCCACTAGATCTGTTTCTAAGCCACAAATCTAGAAAAGGTTCCAAGTTAACTACTAAATCACACAAGTTCACTTCCAGAAATTTCAAAGTTTTATTTTCAAAGTCACAAAATTGAAATTTGCATTTAACAGTTGAGTAGGCAAATCGAACACTCATTTCCAAAGTATTGCAGATTGTGGAGTTTCCCAACCGACCCCTTTTGTAAATTTAAAAGTTCATGTTAACCGTTATCCTCGCAGGCTATCACACCAAAGTCCCAACATGGTCGACTCGGTAGCTTCAACTTTCAACAGATTTCCTACCCGATCCTATACCAGACTTGCGCAGATTCACTCACATAATGCTCCCAGGATACAGAAACAAAAAAAGCATGATGGCTGCAGGGTCCTTATATAGCGATTAGCAAAACCAGTGACGTAAGCAGCTGTATCACATCTTTTCGCTTCCGCGAGACCAAAAGTGTGTGTAAATTATTTGACGATCCAGATTATTAAAAATGTTTAAACTTTGACAGTATCCTGGACTTATCCACTAGAAGTCCAACGGCAGTTTAGTGGGAAATTTAAGGTAATTAGTTTTAAAGTTTTATTTAATTTCCGCGTGGTGATACAAATCTCCAAAGTAGGGGATTAACCCGAATGTTTGAATTTTTACAGCGACAATCTATCTTCAAAAACTTAATTACCAGACAAATGCTAAAACTTTTTACTAAAACCACTATATGTTCGTAATTGTCTTAATTAGAGCTATTTACAGATATAAATTTCAAATTAATATTCCTTTTAATTAAAAAGTTCATTTTTTCTCTTAATTAAAATTGCTAATTAAACCTTGCCAAATTATTTAATTTTACTGCCAAAATATCCGGAACAATGCTGACTATAGCTGGTGATAAAAGATCAGTTGTAGCTTTACTCGATTTAAAGATATTATAAATCTTAGAATTTTACTTTTATGATCGCGTGTTTCAAAGCTTGAACAAACCAGAGTATCTCTTAAAATAAACATTTCTTGATAGGATAAATACACTTTAAAATGATTTTTATGGTGAATTGTCACTATGGGGAAGATTACAGGGAAAGTTGACAACTACTCTTCTCGAAATTTCTAAGTCCAGCCTAAGCAAAACTAGAATTTGCCAAAATTCTAAGGTTCTTACAAATATAATCTCAGTAGGGACCCAGAATAGTTTTCTTCCAGCAAAAACAAATGGTACCTTTGAGAATTAACATTATCAATTCACATTTCGCCTACTTTATAGACAGCACTGCCATGCTTACTCTTTGCTTTTTACATAGATCCTAAACACTGCTTATCACTTTTTTTTTTTTTACTTATGGCTTTACACCTTGACGTTGAGGTCATTAGAGGTGGGAAAGGATGGGGACAAGGAATGGGAAGGAATTCAGCCATGGCCTTTTTGAAGGAAGCATCCCGGCATTCGCCTGGAGTGATTTGGGGAAACCATGGAAAACACAAATCTGGATGCCCGGACAAGAATTCAAAACTGGCGTCCTCCCGAATACGAGGCCAGAATGTTAACCACTCACCCACCACTAAGGATTGCAATCCTGTAGTGTTTTCCATCCCGCGGGATTCGCAAAAATCCCGCGGGATTGGCGCAAACAATTTTTTAACGCTTATATTTAAAACATTGTTACTTAAAATGTTAATAAATTAAATTAATAAATCAATTTTAATATTAAATGATAAAAATTAACAGTTAACAATATTTTAATTGGCGAAATAACATTAATTTTTTTTTTAGCATGTCTTGAGTACATTTTGAGGTTTTACATTTTTGTTTTTTAATCTAAACCAATTTTAAATAAAATGGAATATATTCATTGTTAGATCATATTATATGCCTTACAATACATCACATAAGTTTAAAAAACATGGTTTGCTTGATGGCCAAATTACCAAAGTTTTTTTTTTTTTTTTTTTTTTTTTTTTTTTTTAAATTTGCATTCTCCTCCTTATTCTTCTTGCTGTTGTTCTTATTTTCCCTAAACCTCCTCATCCTTTCGCTGTGGTCTTTACGTCTCTCTTGTGTCCGTGCATTTCTGAGTTTCAGATTTTTTGATGTTGGGCAAATTTATGTGAGGTGATCAATTGTCTGTATTTACTGCGTGTGGATGTCAGTGGGTCAAGGCTGGCTTCTGCGAGGTCCTGCTGGGTTTCTACAAACCAGCGTGCTTTGTTTTGTCGGGGACCGTTGATGAAGTGGAAAATTTTCTTGGTTAGTCGTGAGTCATCCATTCGTGCTATATGTCCATAAAATTTCACGCGTCTTTTCCGTGTGAGGGAGGTGCATCTTTCGGTAAGTGAATACAGTTCTTCTGAGCTTTTGCGCATCCAGATGCCATCTTGGATTTTGGGGCCGAATATTTTTCTCAGTATCTGTCTTTCTATTCCTTTCACATTTACTGTTAATGATAATGTCTCCGTTGCATACAGTTGCTCCTGGAAGAATGACGGCGTGGTAGTGATGGAGTTTGCCTTTGGTGGAAAGTGATTTCTTATTGTAAGCATTCCAAGTAATTGCATATGCTTTTTGCAGTTTTTCAGCCTGGTTTGTTTGGGCTTCTTTCTCAGTTCCAGTATTCCCCATAATTTCTCCTGAGTACTTAAACTGTTTTAACTTGTTTGATTGTGCCATGTGTGGTCACAAGTGGCTTCAGGTTGTAAAATTTCAAATGTTTTTACGGGGTTAATTAATAACAGTTAGTGAGGTTATTACAACGCTACACTTTGACCTGCCTCACGGAAGCATCGGTACTTCGTAATTTTATTATTTTACCTTGGTCGCCACCAGCTGTTTGACGAACGTACTAATAATACTTACAGTTCTCTGTGATGTTAAGAACTCACTAGTTCACAGGAATTTGTAATAAGCAAGACACACTCACTCATAGGAAGTATTAAGTCGAACAACTTTTTATTATTCCAACGATTTGTGTCTTATATTAGTACTCCGGCCACCAACTGGAATTATTTATCACTTATCCGAAGATTGCAAGTTCTTTATGAGTGGAAAGTTTAATCACAAGATACTCTCCTTCAAACAGCAACATATTAAATGTCTGTACCACAATTACCAGTTCACAACCACTCATTAACAGTTCTCCAGGAACGTCTCACTGTATTTTCACACCATATGGCTTGTCTTACGTTAGCGACGTCAAGCCAATATTCATTTCCCGTCGCGGACGCTCGTATTCCGTATCCATATGCCCGAATATTTCTTTCCGAATCTACCGAAAACACGTACACGTCGACACACACACTTCCCGCCACTCGTAACACTTGACTACTCCTCTGCCACAGAGGTTAGACCCTCGCGGTATATCGATAATCGATACTTATACAAAGATTGCAAGCCCAATGTAATGTTACAAGGTTTGTCACAATATATTGGAGTCCATATATTGTGTTTTCTCATAAGAGATTTGGAGGCCGGTTTTGATAGCTATCTCATGAAGCTTCTCTACAGCATGTTTGGCTTCCTCGACAGTTCGTGTAATTACTGTTAGATCATCCACAAAAGCAAGGCATTTTATGGCGATCTGCTTATCCTTTGTTCCCATATATAAGTCACTGTTATAATATACTTAAAGAAAGGTTTCGCCAAAACACTGGAATAAAAGTATGTGCTGTGTTTAAATTAATATATCAATTATTAGTAGTTGCTTTTGGAACTGATGTTACTATATCTGACACATGTAAATATTTTCAGTGGGTCAAATTTAGATTGCAATACATTTTTTTTTTTCACAGAGTAATTCATGATGAATTAATTTTATAAATAATTTATGCTGATTTCATAATTGCCAAGTTACTGAAGTTATTACTTCACACATTTGGAAGTGGCTCCATATTTACACGCTGAATGAGGTCTGGACCAAGAATAAACGAGGCATGGAGTCTGGTTTTGGGATTCCTAATTAATTTTTAATTGTGTTTCCTAATTATGACACCATTAATTCAGTAGAAGTTACAACTGTATTGCTGTGTAAACTACAATTGAAATACGTAAATTACAAAAGAGGATTATGATCATCACATAACAAAGAAATGAACTTTTCATTTAATTTTATCCATAATTCTCTATATTGACGTAACTGTATTAATCAGACAAAGGTAAAATGAGAAACAGCCTTCAGTCACTAGAATACAACTTTTATTGTATTACACAATGCATTTTGGACCCTGTGGAATCATCTTCAGGTGACTATGGTATTTACATTTGGATTTGAATTTTCCTTTGTCTAATTAACTTTCCATCCATCATTTTTGATGGCCTTGGAGATTAGTAAATAAATAAACTGAAATATTGTAAGGGGTGACCATTAATTACATGAGGTGTTTTTCCAGAATCTAGTCCGCCCCACCCCCCTTCCCATATGGTGAGATTTGGTCAAGACCCCTCCCCTAAGATGTGAGATTTTAACAGGACCCCCCCCCCCCAGCCTGCTTTTGAGGGCAGTTATACCTCCCAAGGTCGGTTTCCACTTCGTTTCTAGATCTAATACCCTCCCTAAAGTCGATATTCACGTCTTTTGAGGACCTTTTATTTTTCTTAGCTGTCCGCCAAAAATTTCAAAAACCTCACCCGAGATTTCCATCGATCGCCACTCCCACTTGGTGAGATTTCGTCAGAACCCCCCCCCCCCCCCAGTTCCATCTCATGTAATTAATGACGCCACCCCCCTTACCGAAGTGCGTTTATATTTATTTGAAAGTTTTACTATTCAATATTAGGTTATAAGATATTACAATGCTACCAAAACCAGCTTTTGGACTTACCGAGCCTGGATTCGAACGTAGCGTGCGGCGACGCCGGTGGCTCCCTTAGCGGAGTAGATGCCCAGAGCGAGCAGGGAGAGGCCGCCGGCAGCCACCAGCACCTTGTCCCAGTCCTCCAACAGCGCGTGCACCCCGGAACCCACCACAGCTCCCGCCGTCCTGTATCACATACGACTTAACAACAAACTGAGAAGGAAACATCCTGGAATTCGTTTACAGTGTATGTACAGGGCGTTTCACATGCACGGCAATAATCGCCCGGCCCAGTGGCAGCTCGCTTGCCGGCATCGCATACCGCGCAGCGTCCATGTTTAGAAACGCCTCTTATCTGCGTCGATGTCTCACCTTATAGCGCATGCTGGAAATGTTGGCCATCGGCTTCAATACACGCTTGACATCTCCTAAGGATGTTTTGGCTAACTTTCTGCAGTGTTTGTGAAGAAATATTATTAATTTTACTCCTTATGTTTTCCCCAAGTTCCAGGAAGATGCTACGAGGCTAGTTCAAATTTAAAGTTAAACTGTAGGTCACACGTACCTGCTAGGCCGACATTACACTGTAAAAGATCTTTGTCCAAGATCTTTCATAAAACATTTTATCATATTTATTTTATCAAAGATATTTTATAATATTTTTTCAGTCCCATTACACTATATAAAATTTCTCTGAAATGAATGGAGTTAACTTGTAAGCTTTTGCCGACCCAGTTAGTGCAACTGTCACAATATGCATTTTATTGAAGATAAAGAAGAGAAATAAACATATTTAGGTTACACCGTGGATTACGAGACTTGATATGATAGGAGTTCATCAAAGTTTAGTGAAAGAGCTGCAATGTGAGGACATGCCAAATTATAAAAATTATGGTTGATGCTGAAGTATACGTCCAATAAATTCTTACCACAAACATTTTCATAAATTTCTACTTCAGAATTATTTCCCCATATATACTATTGGGTGTTTATTTTTACGGTGTATGTGCCATGGGTTGTACTCGATTGATGGTGACGGATCTACACCATTCTGCAATATAGCACACGCATTGGTCTGCGCATTACTTCTGTTATTATTCCAGAAACCTGTCAAATACTAATTACTTAACACGTTAATTTTCTCTTTTTACGTCTTCTACAGTACAACCTTCTATCACAGCACTAATTAACTTTTCGCAAGTTTTCACCTTTTATTCCTAATCTTATAGTCTATATGTTTCTGAGTTTACAACATTTCCTTCTGTTCATACTCAGAAATAAAGACTTTCGTGGATTCGACAGTCATAACCAACTTTGGTAACGTCCCTTACGCCATTTTCTTTGTTTTCGTTTGCTGGGTGGTGAAATCTTTTATAAAATGTAATGGCAATGTCTTACATTTTACAAAAGAAATCTTTTATAAAATATGCCCCATTACAATGTAAAATATTTTATAAAATATCTTTTATCAAAGATCTTTTTACAGTGTAATGCCAGCCCTAGGATAACCACGTTAGTTTAAGTGGCTATGAGATAGGCGCATTGTGCAGCCACTAAGAAAAACTAATCAGGTCATATGGACCACGCTTACACCCTTCAATCTATATTAACCCCACTTCATTTATATCAAGTTTTGAATAATGTGATAAAATATCACTAGGTAACTAACATGCAGCATTTGATTTCCATGGGGAACTTGAGTAAATAAATGAAAAAAAAATGTATTCACCTAATGTTTGCACACATTTCAAGTTGACAACATGGGTTTAGACTAAGATAATCGCATGAATGTCACTTACTAGGCTATATGCAAGATATTTCAGATGAAATGGCCAAGGGAGGCCAAACTGATAGTGTAGCAGTAGATCTTTCAAAGGCTTTTGACAGAGCAAGCCATGGAATGCTGGTAAATAAGGTAAAAACATTGGAGTGGATGAATAAGTTATCTCCTGGGTAGAAGAATTCTTTAACAGGAAGAAAGCAAAATGTCACGGTTGGAAATAATGTATCAAAAGAAATGAAAGTGAGTGCCACAGGGTAGTGTATTGGGACCATGACTGCTCATTGTAATGAATGGTTGTATTGACGGTTTATTGTCAAAATTAGACTCAACAGTTGCAGGGTGATCTGGGCAGGATATCTAGCTGGGTAGGTAAACATGGGATGAAGATAAATGCAAAGAAGAGTCAGCTAATTAGATACACAAATAAAAAACAAAAGGTTAATTATGAATATAAGGTGGGGAAAGAATTGCTTACTGAAGACTTGAAATGTAAATATCTTGGCAATACATTTGATAACAAGCCTAACTGGGCAGGATACATAGGACAGGTGGTAGGAAAAGGTTTCAAAATTCTGCACTTGTTGGAGAGAGTGAAGAGGGGATTTACGAGAGAAGTAAAGGAATTGGGTTACAAAACTTTGGTCAGACCATTGCTCGAATATGGTGGTGTAGTATGGGACCCACATTTAGGGTATCAAATACAGGAGTTGGAGGGGATGCAAAGAGGGGCAACTATACTTGTCTCTGGAAATTACTGGAGAAGACAATCAATAAATGGAATAGATTGGAAGGCAGCAGGAAGATGAAGAGAATTGTGGGAATGTACAAGGCGTATATCAGCAATGAGATGCGGAAAGATATTGGTGTAAGGGTGCATGGAATTATCAAAAATGCTGAAAGAATTTTAAATTGATATTTATTGAGGGTATAAGAAACGGGGAAAATGGATGTGTATGGAAATTGCCACCAGAGTGTCTGCTCCATTGCAATTAAATCAATCAGTCTCGGGTCCGTAGTTTGAATTACGGCTGTGACGGCGTACGTACTTGATGGACTCGAGCACGGTGGTGCGGTTCTCAGCCGCCTTGAGTCGGATCTGCTCGAGCGTGAGGTCCTGGTTCTCGCGGTCGGCCTTGGCGCGAGCCTTCGCCTCGGCCTCCGCGCGCTTGGCCTCCAGCTGCGACCGCATCTCCAGCTCGCGGTCCAGCGTGGCGCGTCGCATCGCCTCCTGCCTCTCCACGCTCGCCTCCTGCTTGCGCAGGTTGTCCTCGTTCACCTGCTGTTGCTGCACCAGTTGGTCCTCGTACCTGAGCGACAAAATTACGTGAAATTACTAAAGGATACTGGCTCTACTGGAGATCACAATTCTGCTACAACAAAATTCACTAACATCATAATACTGTTGCAGTCAATCAAAAGACATATTATTTTCAAGCAGAAATGAGGTTTTTATATGCTCTGGGACCAGCATGGCAGTACTAATCGTACAGGGTGATTATAATTAAAGTTTAACTAGACGACCCGTGCGAAAATTTCGCGAATAAAATGCGATGAATAGTGAGGTTGAATATAATGTCACCAAGTTCAGTCATTACTCTTCATACTCCTACTTCATTTATCGATTTTGGTTAGAAATCCGGGGAGATAAACACAAAAAACACAAAACACTCGAAACACAAAAAACGTATTTTAGAAATATTGACATTTTTGCGCTTTATGGGTCGAATTACGAAAAATTCCTTTCTTAGAATATAATGTTACCACGGCGGAAACCTTAGTCTTTAATACGATATGTCATTTATCTATATCGATTAGATATCAAGGGAAATATAAGGCTCGTGACACAAAAATACGTTGTAGAACAATTTATACTTTTTCCCTTTAATAGTTCAATTCCAAACACTTCTTTCTTAAAATATGATGTCAGCAAAGCTGAGACATTATTCCTCACAATCGTACTTGATTTATCGATTTTGGATAGATATCAAGGGAGATAAGTGGCTCGAGACACAAAAAACGCATTTTAGAAAAATTGACTTTTTTGCCTTTTATGGGTCGAATTACGAAAAATTCCTTTCTTAATATATAATGTTACCACGGCGGAGACCTTATTCTTTAATATGATACCTCATTTATCTATATCAGTTAGATATTAAGCGAGACAAATGGCTCGTGACACAAAAACGAATTGCAAAAATATTGATACTTTTGCCCTTTAAGGGTTGAATTCCGAAAAATATCTGTTTTAATATATGACGTCACTAAAGTGGATATCTTAATCTTTAAAATGATACTTCATTAAACGATTTTAGATAGGTATCCAGGGAGATAAATGACTCATAACACAGAATACAGCCTTTCAGAAATATTGACATTGTCGCCCTTTAAGGGTCGAATTCTGAAAACTTCATTTCTTAAAATATGATGTGACCAAAGTGGAGACCATATGCTTTAAAATGACACCTCATTCATTGATTTCGGTGAAGTATGAAGGAAGATACAGGCTTGTGACAAAAAAATACCCTATAGAAATAATATATATGATTAATAATTATGCCAGTACAATTGTTTTTGATAATATTTATTTGAAGGACGTGTTTCGCCTCTTGTCGAGGTATCATCAGCGTACAACGTTTTCTGTAATTTGTGATATTTTACATAATGGTTTTATTTTTACAAATAACGAAATTTTTCTTTTATATAGGAAGCGTAAGGATGACGCTGATGATACCTCGACGAGAGGCGAAACGCTTCTGTCAAATAAATATTATAAAAAACAGTTGTACTGTCGTAATTATTAAAGAATAATTATTAATTTAACTAACAACTGTGGAAGAGATGGCCTACAATAATCATATGTTAAAGTTTAAGTTTCAAAACACACTAAAAAATGAACCACTGATTAGAATGACATTAAAATTGAATGGCGTATTATTCAAGAAGGGGGAAAGAACATGAACCAAAAGAGCATCCATCCAATCGGTTTTTAAGTTTCGCAAGACTGACGCAAAACATGTTAAATATGCTGTCTACTGTTGTGTGCAACAAGATTAAATCGGGAAACAGCATGTTCCACAACCGATCGAAGTGTCACCGGGGTCAAGCTCAGAATGTGTTGTGCAATGCGTGTCTTCAATTCAGCAATCGGAGTACTGAACACATCTATCGGATAAGCCCACAGCCAGAAATCACACGGATTATGATCAGGTGATCGGGCCGGCCAGGCTGTAGGGAAATGACGACTGATAATTCTAGCATTTCCGAAATGCCGCCTCAACAACTGCTTCACTCGATTTGCAACGTGCGGAGGAGCGCCATCTTGCATTCATGTTCTTTCCCCCTTCTTCAATAATACGCAGTTCAATTTTGACGTCATTCTAATCGGTGGTTCGTTTTTTAGAGTGTTTTGAAACTTTAATTATAATCACCCTGTACTTCAGAAAGTATTTCTAGCGGTGTTTGACTACTACAGTCTTATCACACTAAGTCCTTGCAGTATCACAATCTCCAGTAGGCCCAGGATAATTTTTTAAGCTGAACTCTTACAGTATAAAGGTCAAAACAAACCACTGACAAGGGATTACAAATGATCAACCCGCACTTTAAATTATTAATGATAATGAAAATTACATGAAATAATTAAATAAACAGTTTGTAAAAAAGTATTTTCTTTTACTAGGGCTTTCCAGCTAATTGAGATCTAAGCCTTCAAATGCAGATGGCCAGAGGAATAAACACGTAAGATGAAATGTAGTAATAGTTGTCATTATTGAGAAAATCAGCAAGCGCAGGTGTCATGCGATTTATTTGAGCACACAAAACCACTAGGGTTAAGACAAAGGTTCGTAGTTTCATGTGGCTGCAAACCTCACAAGTCAAAATGCTTCAGAAATAACATTGTCATTACCATTACTTACTATCACTGGTGCACAAAACTTACGTTTAAGTTTTGGGGCTTAAAATTATTATTTTTGCATAGCTTGAAATGATACCTGGATCAGAAAAATGATTTACTTAATAGCAGTACACTTTTTGAAAGAAATTGGTATTGAGTCTGCAGAACAGTACATCATCTTGGCCAACTGATCAACATGAATGGTGACTCAAAGTCCAAGCATATAAAGCTGGGCTGGAGAGCACGTGGAAGAAATTCCATAGTTTTTAAGTCAAACGTGCCAGTACATCTTAAAAAACAGGTATTTGAATCCTCACATATGCCTGCCAGACATGGACCCTAAATAGTCACATGAAGCAAAAACTGAGAACTGCCCAGCGAAGTATGGAAAGAGGAAAAGGGCCGTCAACATTTGTTCTATAACCAAAGTGACAGACGTCTTAGAAAGAGTCATGACCCAAAAATGGCAATGGGATGGTCATATTGGTCGAAAAGAGACGACAGATAGACTACGGCAGTTCTGAATTGGACACCAAGGAACATGAAAAGAGCAAGAGGAAGACATACGTCGAGTTACAGACGTGATCTGGAAGAGAGTTGCTCAAGATTGATCAGCCTGGAAGGAACTACAACAAAATTATGTATCATTAAATTGTAAAATATAGGTCATCTGACTTAAAGATGCTGCACCCTCAACCCAGGATTGATAAATCTGTAAAAATAAATAAATACTCTGTTTGTAACAGCAAGGCCTTCAAATTACTTTGCAACCCCTTTTTCCCAAAACACTGGCTGCCATTTAGTGCCATCTTGTGACAAGATTTGGTGATATTATGTTCCCCAGTATTAACGATGTTGTGATCTTACAAAGGGAAAAAAATAAGGCTACAAAGAAACAAAGCCCTGTGTACTAGAGCAGCCTGCCGACCTCTTGCGAGCCAGCTGGTCCTGGTACTGTGCGCGCGCCTGGTGCTGCTTCGTCTCCTCCTGCAGCGTCTTGCGTCGCTCCTCCGCCTCCACGCGTTTCTGCTCCACTTTCATCTGCTCGATGTGCGCCTCCATCTCCTTCACCTTGGCCTGATACTCCTGCTGCTTCGTCATCTCCTGCAGCTTCGCCAACTCCAGGGCCTCTTGTGCGTGCCCTGCAAACAACGATTTTGATATATCATTAACACAGTTATTTACCCAATAAAATGACAAGTGAATACACAGTACAGTCACATTAATGCAACCACCACCTACTTTCGACGTCAACGTGAAATAACCTATCACAGAAGGCAGGTGGCAGCACATTACAGTGGAGTGTATATAAAGGATGTCCTATGGCATCAGAAAGCATTTCAATCGTTGGCGTATGCAGGAACGTAGGGATTTATCCGACGTCCAAAAGGGCATGATTATTGGCTTTCAGGCCAAGGGTGGAAGCATTTCGGAAACAGCTAATTTTGTGAACTGTTCATGTGCCACCGTGGTGAAAGTATACCGTGCATGGCAAAATGGCACTATTCAAAATCAGCGGTGTTGAGCATGTGGTGCACCACGGGCTATAGATGACAGAGGCAAACGAAGGCTACGGAGATGCATTCGGGCAAATAGACGCGCAACTGTTGAGCAACTGACAGCCCAGATGAACCAAGGGGCTACCCGGAGTGTATCCTCAACAACGGTTCAGCAAACGTTGCTGCGCATGGGCCTCCGCAGCAGACGCCTGGTTAATGCACCTATGCTGACTGCCTTTTTTTTTTTTTTTTTTTTTTGGTAACTGCTTTACGTCTTTTTTAACATCGATGTCTTTAGAGACAGGAAAGGATGGGGGGCAAGGATAGGGGGCAAGGAATGGGAAGGAATTCGGCCATGGCTTTTTGAAGGAAGCATCCCAGCATTTGCCTGGAGTGATTTGGGGAAACCATGGAAAACCCAAATCTGGATGCCCGGACGGGGATTTGAACCGCCGTCCTCCTGAATGCGAGAACGCTAACCGTTACACCGCCCTGCTCGGTCTGACTGCTGTTCACGAAGGCTGGAATTTGCACGCCAGTACCTCAACTGGACGTCCACAGAGTAGCGACAGGTGGCTTTTTCCGATGAACCACGTTTTATGCTTCATCGGAAAGATGGACGTTGGAGCATACGGCACGAAACGTCTGAAAGCAAACACCCTGCAACAATTGCCGGAAGGATCCATGGTGGAGGAGGGAGCATAATAGTTTGGGGAATGTTTTCCTGGCATTTACTGGGCGAACTCATCATTGTGGAAGGCATGATGGATCAGCACAAGTCGGTATCTGTCCTTGCAAACCATGTCCACCCCTACATACGAATAATTTTTCCTCAGAATGATGGCATCTACCAGCAGGACAATGCAAGGTGTCATACAGCTCGCAGTGTATGTGCGTGGTTCGAAGAGCACCAGGATGAGTTTACCTTACTCCCCTGGCCAGCAAACTCACCGGATTTAAACCCAATCTAGAATCTGTGGGACCACCTCGCTCGGGTTGTTCACGCCACGGATCCTCAACCGCGTAATCTAGTGCAGCTGGCCACGGCACTGGAGTCGGCATGGCTCAACATCCCAGTGAACACCTTCAGAAACCTAATTGACTCTCTTCCTGCACGCCTCGCAGCGGTCCGCTCTGCCGAAGGTAGTTATTCTAGTTTTTGAGAGGTGGTCACATTAATGTGACTGGACTGTGTATATCACTGAAGTGTCAACAAGGAAATGATAGTCAAATATCTTAAACAAACGAATTTATCCCACGAGATATTACTGTTACTGAATCTAATATCGAGTACAAATCAAATATGTTAGCTTGTATATATACAACAATATTAGGTAGGAAACAATTTTAATAAGGATTCTACAATAACTGCGGCACTGCCATGGATTCTTATGTAACTTGACAAGAGAAATCGAAAGTGAAGAATAAAATTTGCAGTTCCTTCGTATCTCAAAATTGAGGTGGGGTTGAAATGTAGCCTGGACCAGAGGGGTAATTTTGACAAAGTCACAAGGATCTACACACCAGACATGAGAATAGTAGGCTAACTCAAAACTCTGGTGTGTTGGTTAGGAAGAAATGTGGCCTGGACCAGTTTTTACATTCGATATCTGGAGAATCAAACATAATATTGAAATTTTTTTTATTAATTTTCAACTTCTCATTTTATCAGGAATTCTTTCATAATAGTAGCGCTGAAATTTGCCAATGGATTCTTATGTAATTTGACAAGACAAATCAAATATAAAGAATTTTTTTTTAGATATCTCGTTTCTCAAAACTGTGGCAGTGATGTTGAAATGTGGCCTGGTCCAGAAGAAATAATTTTCCAAAGCCGGGGGAACTACTTGCTCGACACGAGATACTGTATCTCAAAATTGAGGTGTTTAAGCTGAAATGCAGCCTGGACCAATTTTTACGTTTAATATCTCGAGAATTAAGCGGGATATTGAAAAATGTTCTTTACTTCCGAATTTTTCGGAAAAAGAGAGTGCAAAACGTTTAGAGCACATTGTGTGGAAGCGGTTAAAACAAATTTCAACTGGCAAGTACCAGTTTCCGACAGGTGGAGAAATTGCCTTCCTGCCCACATTCACTAGTGATATCACAATACTACTACAATCAATTGTATAACGTATTATTTTCAAGCAGTAATTCTGTTGTAATAAATAAACCCTGGACCAGCATGACACCATGGAATGTACTTCTAAAAGTATTTCTAGCAGTCTTTTACATTTGACTACTTCAGTATTATGACACCAATTCCGTCCGGATCTGCAATCTCCAATATAACCTTTTCAATACATTTTTGAGCAAGTATAATGGTAAAACTTTATTTGTGCACAACGATATTTACCTAATAATTTTATATCCAGTGACTAGTATCAAAGCCTTCAGGCTGCATAAGATAACAATAGGCTGTTTCACATTTGCAGATATTTTTTTTTTTTATTGGGTGGGGGGGGGGCTTTATTATTGGTCGATTTTTTTTTAAAACTGCTTATTGTCTCTTAACAGTGAGGTCTTTAGAGACGGGAAAGGATGAGGGGCAAGGCATGGAAGGGAATCCGGCCATGGCCTTTTGAAGGAAGCATCCCGGCATTTGCCTAGTGATTTGGGAAACCATGGAAAACCCAAATCTGAATGCCTGGACAGGGATTCAAACCGCCGTCCTCCCAAATGCGAGACCAGAACGCTAACTGTTACACCACCATGCCCGGTTTCTGGTTGATGTCGAGGCCATTAGAGGTGGCAAGGGGAGTGGACAAGGAACGGGAAGGAATTTTCCAAAGGTGTTTTGAAAGAACCATCCTAGTAATTCATGGTCATTTCTCCTTGGTTCTACCTAATCTTTCAATTCCACAACCAGTGCCTCCTTATAATCATATCAGTTTGACATTTATATGGATTACTCAATTTTGGGGCAGATTACATCATGCTTCCAGGTATCATGTGTTATTTCTTTTACTGTTACCAGTAGGCTCTTTGGACAAGCACAGACAAACTGTTCCACTTAACACTTCCAGAGCAAGTACTATTTGAATCATTAGTACAAATAATCACGCGCACAATCTTGGTAACGAAGAATGCTGAGAAAAAACCCAGTCACTTTAATCGCATCTTTTTATTTCATTTTTTAAGTGGTCTAATGGAACACAGAAAATCTATAAACATGTATTAGTGAAGATCACGATACAGCTAGAAAAAAATATCATTTTGTGAGGTAATTTCGTCATTATATTCCAGGAACCAATTGCAAGACGCATTATTTTCAAGCAGTAATAATATTGTAATTCACTTGAGCCAGCAAGACACCACTGAAACTGTTTTGCAGAGTGCTATAACATCACTAGAACTGCTTCAGAAAATAATTCTAACAGTGTTATCCTGGTCCAGAGTGCGTTCCAAGCTAATTAATGTTTAAAAACAATGAGTCAGGAGACTTCTGCAGTATCATGACTTGATTAATTCATGTGGTGGAAGGATCTAACGGTTTCTAAGGATGTGGGGGTTAGGGATGGCAATTCCACTAGGGTGTACTGGAGATCGCGATTCCGGTACAATAACATTGTGTCTGCGCGGAGGAATTCGATCTGAGATTTTCGATATACACAGACGGAAAAAAAAATCCCAACACCAAGAAAGACTTGTGTTAGATAAACGAAATTTGGTAGGCGTGTTTATACATCTGAAAGATGACATCGATTCAAATTTCGCGCTTCGCGCATAAGTGTGGCGCTAGTAGCGCTACTCAGAGCTTGCAAATCAGGTTTGCTTTAAATACGCGCTGTAAAGTTTGTGAACGTTATTTACCGCTGAGATTTGACATAGTGAGTTGATGTTAGCCAAGAATGCCTTTAAGAAGACGAAGAAGCCATTATCAACAGCTCACCGAGTTTGAACGAGGTCGTGTAATAGGGCTACGAGAAGGTGGATTTTCTTTTCGCGATATTGCAGAAAGACTTGGCCGGAATGTATCCACTGTGCATGATTGTTGGGTGCAGTGGTCAAGGGATGGTACTGCCTCAAGAAGACCGGGTTCCGGGAGGCCACGTGGCACTACTGAGAGGGAAGACCGCCGTATTCGGCGTACAGCTGTGGCGCATCGTACTGCGTCTGCGGCAGAAATTCGAGCTGCAGTTGGTACCACAGTGACACAACGAACTGTTAGAAATCGGTTACTTCAAGGACAGCTCCGAGCCAGGCGCCCTGTAGCGTGCATTCCACTGACTACAAGCCATCGCCGTTTGCGACTCCAGTGGTGTCAAGCCAGAGCTCATTGGAGGGCGGAGTGGAGATCTGTTGTGTTTTCTGATGAAAGCAGGTTCTGCCTTGGTGCCAGTGATGGCCGAGTGTTGGTCAGAAGGAGGCCAGGGGAACGCCTGCAACCAAACTGTCTGCGGCCTAGACACACTGGACCTTCACCTGGAGTCATGGTCTGGGGAGCAATTTCCTATGACAGCAGGAGCACTCTTGTGGTTATACCAAACACACTGACTGCAAATTTGTACGTCAGTCTGGTAATTCAACCTGTAGTGCTGCCATTCATGAACAGCATTCAAGGGGGAGTTTTTCAACAGGATAACGCTCGCCCTCATACCGCTGTTGTCTCGCAACGTGCTCTACAGAGTGTCGACATGTTACCTTGGCCTGCGAGATCACCAGATCTGTCTCCAATTGAACACGTATGGGATATCTTTGGACGACAACTCCAGCATCATCCACAGCCAGCACTGACCGTCCCAGTATTGACAGCACAAGTACAACAAGCATGGAACTCCATACCACAAAGTGACATTCGAAACCTGTATGACACAATGCATTCACGTTTGCAGGCTTGCATTCAAAATTCTGGAGGTTACACCGGCTATTAATTTAACAGTATTTCACATTTGAAATGCATTTTCTTGAGCTTAAATTAACCTGTGATCTTGAAAATTTAATCAATTAAACATGTTAACTTGACAAATGCATTGTCCAAATTTCATTACTCTACAATAATTTTTTCTTGGTGTTGGGATTTTTTTTTCCGTCTGTGTATATTGGATGTCGATACATATTGTGGGTATTTATAGGCGGTCAGTGTTTGGTCGGATTGCGGATGTGTTTATGTTATGATGGAGTGTTGTGTCGTGACTTGTGTTGGGTGGTAGAATTGTGAATCGATGGTATTGGTGTTGAAGATTTTGCAAATGGGTTTCCGTTATGTGATTGAAGAGACATTGTTTGTGTATTTAGGATGAATGTAGTGAAAGTGTATGTTTGTAGTTGGTTCTTTATAGTTATTGGTGTGTTTTCGGTCTTGTGTTTGTGGGAAGTTTTAGTGGTGGATTGTGGGGTATTTTATGTTGGTGAGTGTTTTGATATAAGTGTCGGTGGTTAATGAGACATTGTGGGTTATGTGTTGTAGTTGCTTTTTTGTTTTTTAATTAGTAAGGTTAGTTGGCTACTGATACGGTAAGTGTTCATGTGTTTGTAAAAGTTAATACGTTTTTTGTTTAGTGAATTGGTAATTTTTTTCTCGTTCGTTTCTTGCGACAACGTTTTCGCGAATTTTTAATTTTTCTGGCGGAAGAAAGTTTGGTATTATTGGACATCTTAATTGTTCTAGGATTTGGCATTATTATTTTATAATGGTCTAACGGAAGATTTATTTAGTAATTATTTACGAAGTAGATTTATCTGTTTTGTATTGGTGTACGTTTTATTCGTGCGTAATTTTGCAGTCGAAAAAAATGGTTTAGGGTTTATTATAAAGTAATTATTCTTTGATGATAATTCGTGTGTAGAAGTATTACAAGTATGTTATTTAATGTTGATGTAGCGGAATCGCGTTTCCAATGGAACGGATGGTTGAAAGTGCTTAGGATATCATGATTTTGGTGTAAAATTTTATTAGATTGCATGTGTTCTAATTTATTTTTCAAGTGATGTTTGATTTCAAGATTGTGGTATCGTGTTATACAGTTGGGCGGGTGGGAGTTTATTGGAGATGACGATACCATTTTTTGGTTTTCACCCTTTATATGGGTTAATATATTGACTGTTTTTGTTCCCCGCCCAGATAACCCCCTAGTTCCCGTGCTGTCCCGTTAGTTACATTTGTTGCTGCGTTGGATGGTGTTTACGTCATAGGCGCCATGTTGTGACGTCATTGTTTTGCGCGGCGGAAAGTAGTTCTACCGGTATCGCGTTCTCCAGTAATCCCTTCCACTATAAGTAAATGCCTCTGCAAGGAATAATACTTCGGTAGACAATTGCAAGCTCCGTTATTTTCAAATCATAATTAAGTTGTATCATCCTGGAATTCCATTATTTCTGGGCAGTAATTAAGTAGTAATCCACCTTGGATCATTCTAGTGGTCCAGAGCATGTTGCATACCAAGTACCCAATGAAAATTATATATCTTGTCATTAACTATCGCAGTATGATATCATCAGGCCGCGCTGAAGAATTTTGTACAGCGGAATCGCCACTGACACTTAACCCCTGCATCTTTGTCATTACCGGTGAAGTATGGAAAAACAGATGGAAAATTGTTTGAAACTTTCAGTCCCATGAACAAATATCACATGCGTACTAGTAAATATGTTGCGAATAACAGTGATGAAGAGCCATTGTATAATATTACGAAAAAGCTCAAGAATGCTTATAACCCTGAAAGAGCGAGTTCAAGGTTGTAGGTTATGTAATGTAATGCACATGTCTACTTACGCGATTTTTCCAATTCTTTGGCAGCCTGCGCAGCTCTTTCAAGAGCTGACGAATCAAACCGATATGCCTCCATTTCTGACTTTTTATTCTTGTCGTCGCCTCCATCCCCGGACGAACCGGCAGGAGGAAACTGTGAGGGATCGAAAGGCGATGGCGGCTGCTGCTGCCCCCGGGAGCCGAACAACCACGACATATTTTATTTTTGACAAACGTCAACGTTCGTCAACAAACAATAATATTACACTAAACCAACACCACCTAACCGCATCAAGTAAACTAACAACCCGTGCACGAGGAACGCACGGCAAAGAATATATCCTTCAGTATCCTGCACTCCAGAGACAATTAATACACCTTACAGCAGAGCATATCTTTGACTTCTTTCAATTCTATAGAATCTATGACGGTTGGCAACAACTATGTTTCGATGTATCAAGACGAACTACAGCACCCGAAAATAAAGGTGCTAACATTTAATTAATCTTTTCCTAATTTTTTTGTTTTTCCCAGCCATTTATTTATCTAGCATTTGGTTTACTCATGCTTAAAAACTGAAATAAACACCAGGAAAATGAAAAATATATGACAATAATAGCTACGGTACAAAACAAAAGCAAAAGAAATTTCTGCCAGTAGAATTTCAATCAACACAGTCTCTGATGAAGAATTAATGACCGGTGATAGTCATGAGATGCAAGGGATAAATTTCTGTTGCGTACGAAAAAAAATATAAGAATATTGGTTTCTTGTTATAGCGCAGACACAAATAACAAGATGAAGCCCTTGGAGAACAAACCAAATTCACATTCCGAATTCCGAGGTCTTTTTTGGTTAGAAATTAACCGGTTACAAGCTGAGAAGGAAATAGGATTGCTAGTACAGGGGATTTCTCTTTACTGTCATCACTGTCTTTACTGGTTTGCTGCAAATCTCCATCTCTTTCTATCTTGCACTGTGCAGAAACATGCAGAATAGGTGTGATTAGAAGGCTGTGATTTCTCAGAGTATAGTTCCTACCTGCCGCCTTAGGACGGCGCCACCAGCGCACAGAGCCCGCGCATTTGAAATACAGTTTCAAGACGAAAAGAAAACAAAGTTGTAGGAGCGCGCATTTGAAATAGGAGCCACAGTTTCAAGACGAATATCACTCATGGTCAATAACATCACGTTTTAAATTTCCAAGTGGAACCATGTTTTATTCGTATAATAAATGTATTTTAATGATGTACGATGTATTTCAGTAAATTAAAAAAGACATATATACCCAATCTAATTTTCGCACTTGTCCTGCATTAGCGCCGTCCAGACGCAACTTATACATGGTCAGTAAACACTTGTCCTGATTAGCGTCGTCCAGACGCTACTTATACATGGTCAGTAAAATCACGACGGTGTAATTCCCATGTGGAACCATGTTTTATTTGTGTCACAAGTGTACCTTAAGTATATACGATGTATTTCAGTTAATTAAAAAAGCCATATATACCCAATCTAATTTTCACACTTGTCCTGCATTAGCGCCGTCCAGACGCAACTTATACATGGTCAGTAAAATCACGACGGTGTAATTCCCATGTGGAACCATGTTTTATTCGTGTCACAAGTGTACCTTAAGTATATACAATGTATTTCAGTAAATTTAAGAAGCCATATTTACCCAACCTACTTTTCACACTTGTCCTGCATTAGCGCCGTCCAGACGCAACTTATACAATATGGTCAGTAAAATCAGGACGGTGTAATTCCCAAGTGGAACCATGTTTTATTCGTGTCAAAAGTGTACTTTAATGATATAAGATGTATTTTAGTAAATTTTCCAGCCAAATATACAGTCTCTAATTTTCTCCAATGTTTTGCATATTCTGCATCTGCTGTGGCGATACTGGAATTGTCAGTATACGATCTACCCTTTAATTTCGTACCTGGAACGTAGTTTCATTTAAAGATTTCCACTAGTTGAACACGCGTTTTCCTTGACCACAATTTTTATTTATTTATTTTTTTACTTGTGGCTTTACACCTCGTTTACATTGAGGTAATTAGATGCGGGATGGGAATGTTGATAATGAATGGGAAGTAATTCGTCCTTGACCTTTTGAAGGAATCATTCCGGCATTTTCCTGGAGTAATTTGGGTAAACCATGTTGCTCGCCAATGCGTGGTCAGAGCGCTAACCAGTCATCCGCTACGCTCGGGTTGTTGAGAAAAACCAGCAACATTTGTTTGGTAGAAGTAGGTGGCTAGAACTGAATGTGTTGTGTGAGAGGTAACGCACTGGTTGAGCATTCGGGTGGACGTGCCTACAAATCCCTGTCGGGTAATCGAGATTTTGGTTTTCTATGGTTTACCCAAATCCCTCCACGTTATTACTGGAATGGTTCCTTTGAAGGGACAATGGATGATTTTTTCCGTTCTTTGACAAAGCGTAAAGCTGGAAGGATTCTTCTTCTTTTTTTTATTTTTATTTTTTAAAAAAGAAAAACAAACTGAAAAAGGTATAAATTAAAATGGGAGCTTGGGACAACTATATATTTTTTTTCTCCCTGTCTACAATAACATTGGAATACAAATCAATAATAATAATGCAGCTTGGTTACATGAGATATAATAATCCATGTAAGGGTACCGAAGAGGAGCAAGATTTGGTTTCATGACGATTTAACATTCTCTATTGATCATATCAGGGAAAAAAAAGGTAAAGCATCGCCTGCAAATTTGCAAAGTCACAAACATTCCAATAGTGAGATGTTATTTAGAATGAGAAGTGGTGATGAGACATCGTCAATTCTAGCATCTACTGATAGTTATGTCAAAAACCGATTATTGAAATGGTTTAAAAAAAAGGTAGTTCCATTAAGGTGATAAGCATTCCCACAAGCGAATATTAAATATTTAATTACCACAAAATAACATCATATAATTCTCATAGGTGTCTTAAGTAACTAGAAGAATAGAGTATGTAGTAAACAGTATATAATTTTACAAATATTCCGACAAAAACAACTGTTCTGGTGTTCCGCTTTTCTTTTTTTTTTTTTTTTTTTCCCTGTTGTGTTCGTTCGCTGTTGCTCCAGACCGACACGTTTACATAATTAGACCTAACCCCCCCCCCTCCCCCTACACAGTTCACAGTTCGGTTTAAAATTTGTTGAAAATGTAATTTATTAAATTTGATGCTCTGGAAGGTCCTGTGGAGATTGAGACTTTGACTATGTAGCACTGAAATTGGCCGTTAGGAATGCATGACTAGGCTGTGCATTATTAATCAGGTAAGAAGACATATTTTCGAAATTGCTGAACAATAATCTTATATATATATAAAAATAGACGTGTTTTTTACTATATTTCACTTTTCAGCCAACACTACCTAGCACATATCACTGATGTTTGTGGGTGGAAGTAGCATGGAGTTTCCTGTCGTGCACAACGTTGGCCGAATGCCGATAGCTGTGGGGATGCGGGAGATATAATGAATAAAGTTGGTAAGTGCAGGGCGTTTTCATATTTCGACCAAAAATTCGTATCTCCGTATACTTCTCTTTCCTGCCACAACTACATAACATAGACCTTTGGTGTTTGTGTGTGGTAGTAGAATCGTCTTTCCTGTCATGCACTATGGTTGTTAGATGTCGGTAGCTATGGGGGTGTGGAAGAAATGGGGGATGAAAGTGGTCGATCTGTGGCAATTTCATATTTCTGCCAAAGACGCATGTGTCACGGTGTATCACTTTTGAGTGAAAACTATCAATCGCAGATTACCGGCGTTTTTGTGTGGTAGTAACACAGAGTCACCCATCGATCACAACGTTGGCCGAAATTCGGTAACTGTGGGAGTGTGTGAGATATGGTGTTTGAAATTGGTCGATCATGAATATTTTCGTATTTCATCCAAATACTTGTGTGTATCCGTAAATTTTACTTTGCTGCCGGAACTACATAGCGCAGAAGACTGGTATTTGTGTGTGGTAATAGTATCCCGTCTTCCATCGTGCACTATGGTGGTTAGATGTCTACAGCTGTCAATATGAATACATTACAATCACGAACGAAGTTGTGGATACCAGCTACTATATTATAATTGTGGAAGTAAGTTTCTGTCTTTTTGTTACGTTTTGACGACTAAATGGCTATATCAATATTGATGGAATTTAACAATGAAATAGTGTAGGAAGGACACAGGACATTTTTTCGATATGAATAACAGTTTTAATCACGAAATTTTAAGAACTTATCGAATGATGAAAGACAGACAGGTTCGTGTGGTAGTCTGTAATGTTACGTTGGTTGCTCAGTAGCGCAGTCTGTTAGTGTTTGATTTGTTAATAAATTTCGATAAGAAACAAAACTTATTATTTAGTATAGAAGTCAATTTGCTCTGCACTGTACTATTCATTTGTGTCTGTATAAAAGTTTCTGGCACCAATTTGTCTTCCTTTTTGACATGCCTTACGGACGTAAACCTGGCCTAAGGTGCAGGTCTAGAAGACAATGTGCTGCTATTAGATTATAAGATTCAGATGCTCAGGTTGAAGAAAGAAGAAAAAAACCAAGCTGAAATATAGCTGCCATCAGTTAACCCCCCCCTCCCCCCCCCTCCCCCCCACACACACACATCCCCGCACCTTCGCTTACTTTTCTGTTTTAAAATATGTTGTAAATTGATTCTCTTCATGAGACAGATTAGACGATAGGATGATATAATGATGGCTTTCCATCATATTATTTCGACTCGGTGTTGTTTGGGACAAATCTTACGTTACTAACAGTTTTCTATATCCAATTCTGGCAATGAAACTCCAAGTCCACGCGTACGAAGTCGCGGGTAACAGCTAGTTCAATAAATAATTCCTTCAGAACATGTTGTTCTTGACGATATTATTTATTCAATTCTTGTTCATCAACTGCGAAGTAAGACCTATTACAGATTAATCAGCAGTATTTGTTCATTGGGGCAGAAATAGAATATGTAGCAAGCGCCTGCGTGGTTTGCCTGTAAGGTAGTTGTCACAATTACAGACTATATTTGGCTATTTAGATTTACTGAAATACATCTTATATCATCAAAGTACACTTTTGACACGAATAAAACATGGTTCCACTTGGGAATTACACCGTCCTGATTTTACTGACCATGTATAAGTTGCGTCTGGACGGCGCTAATGCGGAACAAGTGTGAAAATTAGATTGGGTATATATGGCTTTTTAAATTTACTGAAATACATTGTATATACTTAAGGTACACTTCTGACATGAATAAAACATTGTTCCACAAGGGAATTACACCGTCGTGATTTTACTGACCATGTATAAGTTGCGTCTGGACGGAGCTAATGCAGGACAAGTGTGAAAATTAGATTGGGTATATATGGCTTTTTAAATTCACTGAAATACATTGTATATACTTAACGTACACTTGTGACACGAATAAAACATGGTTCCACATGGGAATTACACCGTCGTGATTTTACTGACCATGCATAAGTTGCGTCTGGACGGCGCTAATGCAGGACAAGTGTGAAAATTAGATTGGGTATATATGGCTTTTTAAATTTACTGAAATACATTGTATATACTTAAGGTACACTTCTGACATGAATAAAACATTGTTCCACAAGGGAATTACACCGTCGTGATTTTACTGACCATGTATAAGTTGCGTCTGGACGGAGCTAATGCAGGACAAGTGTGAAAATTAGATTGGGTATATATGGCTTTTTAAATTTACTGAAATAGATTGTATATACTTAAGGTACACTTGTGACACGAATAAAACATGGTTCCACATGGGAATTACACCGTCGTGATTTTACTGACCATGCATAAGTTGCGTCTGGACGGCGCTAATGCAGGACAAGTGTGAAAATTAGATTGGGTATATATGGCTTTTTAAATTTACTGAAATACATTGTATATACTTAAGGTACACTTGTGACATGAATAAAACATGGTTCCACATGGGAATTACACCGTTGTGATTTTACTGACCATGTATAAGTTGCGTCTGGACGGCGCTAATGCAGGACAAGTGTGAAAATTAGATTGGGTATATATGGCTTTTTAAATTTACTGAAATACATTGTATATACTTAAGGTACACTTCTGACATGAATAAAACATCGTTCCACAAGGGAATTACACCGTCGTGATTTTACTGACCATGTATAAGTTGCGTCTGGACGGAGCTAATGCAGGACAAGTGTGAAAATTAGATTGGGTATATATGGCTTTTTAAATTCACTGAAATACATTGTATATACTTAACGTACACTTGTGACACGAATAAAACATGGTTCCACATGGGAATTACACCGTCGTGATTTTACTGACCATGCATAAGTTGCGTCTGGACGGCGCTAATGCAGGACAAGTGTGAAAATTAGATTGGGTATATATGGCTTTTTAAATTTACTGAAATACATTGTATATACTTAAGGTACACTTCTGACATGAATAAAACATTGTTCCACAAGGGAATTACACCGTCGTGATTTTACTGACCATGTATAAGTTGCGTCTGGACGGAGCTAATGCAGGACAAGTGTGAAAATTAGATTGGGTATATATGGCTTTTTAAATTTACTGAAATACATTGTATATACTTAAGGTACACTTGTGACACGAATAAAACATGGTTCCACATGGGAATTACACCGTCGTGATTTTACTGACCATGCATAAGTTGCGTCTGGACGGCGCTAATGCAGGACAAGTGTGAAAATTAGATTGGGTATATATGGCTTTTTAAATTTACTGAAATACATTGTATATACTTAAGGTACACTTGTGACATGAATAAAACATGGTTCCACATGGGAATTACACCGTCGTGATTTTACTGACCATGTATAAGTTGCGTCTGGACGGCGCTAATGCAGGACAAGTGTGAAAATTAGATTGGGTATATATGGCTTTTTAAATTTACTGAAATACATTGTATATACTTAAGGTACACTTGTGACATGAATAAAACATGGTTCCACATTGGAATTACAACGTCGTAATTTTACTGAACATGCATAAGTTGCGTCTGGACGGCACTAATGCAGGACAAGTGTGAAAATTAGATTGGGTATATATGGTTTTTTAAATTTACTGAAATACATTGTATATGATTAAAGCACACTTATGACACGAATAAAACATGGTTCCACATGGGAATTACACCGTCGTGATTTTACTGACCATGCATAAGTTGCGTCTGGACGGCGCTAATGCAGGACAAGTGTGAAAATTAGATTGGGTATATATGGCTTTTTAAATTTACTGAAATACACGTACATCATTAAAATACACTTATGATACAAATAAAACATGGTTCCACTTGGAAATTTAAAAGGTGGTGATTTTATTGACCATGTATGGTATTCGTCTTGAAACTGTAATTCAAATGCGCGGGCTCCGATTTCAATTGCGCGCGCTCCTACAACTTTCTTTTCCTGTGTGCGCTGGTGGCGCCGTCTTAAGGCGGCAGGTAGAAACTATACCCTTAGAAATCACAGCCTTCTAATCACACCTATTCTGCATGTCTACCCTTCTCCTTAACATACTTCTTACAACCTACGTCCTCAGTTATATAATGTAACCCATTATCCTCTCTTTCTGTGGCACTTTTCCAGAAACTACTTTTCTCACCAATTATTTCCAAAACACGTTCATTTTATCTGTCCACTTAATTTTCAGCATTCTTCTATAGCACCACATTTCAAATGCTTCAGTTTTCCTTTTTTCTAGTATTCTTAAAGTTCATGTTATGCAACCACACATACAATTTTAAAACGTTCTTTCTGAATCCTAGAGCAATATGTGAAATTAAACCATTTCCCATTTCGCTAGTACTATTCTGCTTCTATTTTTACTTCCTAGTAACATAATTCACTTACTTCTCCTATCGCGTCAGATCTTATTTTAATATCGAATCTATTACTATCTATTTCTTCATATTTAATTATTTTTGTCTTGTTTTGGTTTGTATTTATCCAAACTCTTTGTTCAATATTTTATTCATGCCGTTCAGTAACTTTTCAATATCATCTGTCTGTGCTGCTAACAGGGCAATCTCATCAAGAAAGAGTAGGATACTGTTTTTTTCCCCTTGAATTCTTATGGCACATTGAAATTTTTCTTTTACTTACTTTATAACTTTCTCTGTATACAAGTAGAATATTAATGGGAATAGACTAGTGTAACAGCTGGTACTAGCTGTCTGTCATGAACGGCTAGTGGTAATGGGACAAGAGAGTAGCTAGAAGGTAGACTTACTGTGCAGATGATTGCTTCTTGCAGCCGGTCCGCAGACTCCACTCACAGCCTGGATAGAAGATCTTGCACAGTCAGTAACCTTACTCCTAAAATTCCAAGTTACTTGCCTTGGTGAGGGGAGAGTATATTAATAGAAAAGTCTTCACTGCTTCGTGTAGCGTGAGCTAGTCAGACAACGACCTCAAGGTTCTATACGATTTCCAGAACATAATTCACGTGACTACATGTGTCACTGGTCAGTCACGCGTCGGTCACTGCTGACTGAACTCTGCCCCACATACTCCACTTGGAGTAACGGCTGACCAAGTCCTGCAGCTCCACACAATTCCCAACAATTCTACCAATTCTAAAATTGTTTTATTAAACTACAATATTATCTCACACACTTTTTAACTGAATTATGTCTTTCATGATTTTCTACTTTTATTACAGCCAGATTATTATAAACATTATAAGGTATTCTCCATCTCGATATATTAGACCCGACTGCTTAAAAATATTGAGAATATTGTCTCTCCTTACATTATTAAAAGATTTTTCTAAATAAAAGAACTTACTCGCATCCACAAATGTCCGATCATCATTACCCCCACCCTTTTTCAGCTCTCCAACACTGTCATACAAACCTCTAGATACATCATTCACAATACTCATCCTTAGCCTCTCTTCTTGCTGTTATAAACACCTTGTCAAGTTGTTTCAAATGTTCTCACTGCACCGCTGTCTCTTAACTCTATTGCATTCTCCTCTCAACTCTCCACATCCCTATTGAACTATGTACTTGAGCCCTCTCTATATGCCAAGATAACTTTAGGCATTCAACAAGCAAACACCCCACATTTAGGAATCACTTTTGAAATTAAGAAAAGTGTATTGAACCCAGCAACAAACATGAAATCCATAAATAACAGACTAATGGTAAACTCTTTCAAATACGCAAAAAAACTACCAAATAATCAATGAAAATTTGCCAGTCAACAAAAATAAAAACAAACAGAAATGGTAGATAAATGCTAGGAGACACGATATTCAATCTCTCAAAATGTTAGTAGAAGACTATACACAACTAGGAGGAGAAAAAATCAGAAAATACCTAGTTCACAAATGGACAAACCAAAACGGACGGCGAATAGTTGTACTCTGCAAGATGTTTAATTTGAAAATCGTGTCAACACATTTTAAAAAAGAACCATCAAAACATAACATGGGGAACACCCATGTTGCGACCAAGCAATCAGAGGATAGCATCAAATGAACGTCAACTGGAACAGCACAAAAACAGATAACAACTACAAATAATACGTTGCCACTAGGAAACAGACAGGCAAATTAATCAGACAAACCAAAAGGACTCGAAATAGAGAAACATACATAAAAAAATTTCTACAAAACCAAACCTACAGGATACCAAACACACAGTCTCCGTTTTAAAAAAGACAGTGGACAACAGGTCTTAAATAATATATAATACCTGAAGAGTATTTCGAAAAGCATTTAAATTGCTCTGAGCCAAAACAAAGATTCCCACCACTAGAACATAAAGAACCAAATCCAAATTCTGCACTACCAAATGGAAATTAAATTGTCAGGCAAATCAAAAGACTCAAAAACAACAATGCAGCTGGTGAAGATGGAATCATTACAGAACTTCTGAAATCAGCAGGAACAAATACCATAAAAGAGAACAAAAAAATTATTCAAGACATTTGGGAAACCGAATTCTATAATATTTGAAAAATGCATTAATCCACCCTTTATGCAAATAAGGAGATGGAGAAAATATGAATAAATACAAAAGAATATCACTGCTGTCAGTGCCATACAAAATTTTCGCTCAATGACTCTTCTACAGGGCACAACAACAACCTGAACCAAAGATCGGTGAGTATCAAGCAGGATTTAGATCAGGTAAATCTTGCATAGTTCCTCAAATATTAAAGCATTTGTACCAACAGTTTGGTATGTATATTTGTCGATTTTTCAAAAGCATACTACTCGATTGATCGTGAATCAATATTCCAAATATTGAAAGAACAAGATTTAGATCCCAAAACTTTTGCTTTAATAAAACTAATAGTTACAAAGTGCAAAATAAAATTATTGGGGAGAATATTAGAACTATTCATTACTAAAGAGGCATAAGACAAGGAGACGAACTTTTTCCATCACTATTTGACTGCAACTTCGAAACAGTAATACAAGAATGGAGAAAAAAAATCAATACTAAAATTAACCAACCAATAACATTAGGGTGAGGATTTAGAAACGACTTAGCAATCTTAACCGTTGACATTGCAATAGCACAACAACAGATAGAACTCCTCAATGAAATAGCGGAGAGTTTACTACAGGTTTCATTTCACGAAATAGAAATTATGATATGCAGAAAAATAAAAACCAGAATATATGGAAACAAAATATGGAAAAATCAAAGAAGTCCCATACTTGTCGAAAAAACCCAGGAAAAAGGAATTTAATTATAATTTCAATAGAATATATGACCTGTTGGCAATTCCCCTACACACTCATTTTTTCCATTTTTGTTCAAATAAAAGCCAATGAAAATAGATGCCAAAACATACAAACAGCATGTTACTTAATACAAAATATGTACAGCAAAAAAAAAAAAAATATCTAAACACACAAGACTGAGACATTAAAATACAATCATTTAACCAGAATGACTGCATGAATCTTCAATACTCATTTTGAACAGGAAAACAGATATAGAAAACATTGAGAAAAGAGAACGCAAAATTATAAGGAAAATTTTGGGCCCAAAACGCACAGGAAGGCAATACAGACTCAGAAATAATTACTAACTCTTACAATATACTAACATTCACGGCGATATTAGAAAACACACTTAAAATTTTATGGGCACTCAAAAGAACGAATCCTTACAGACTCAGAAGGCAAATAGTGAATTCTATGATAACCAACAGGGGCGCATTTAGGCATAGGCTACCTAGGCTGTAGCCTAGGGGCCCGCACCACAAAGGGGCCCACACCACATGTAAAAAAGGAAAAACATGAGCAAAGAAAGTAACCTATTTCCGAAACGGTTTTTAGCACCGAAAGTCCTGAAATGCTCGTGAAAATCGAAAAAAAATGTTCGGGTGCTGTGCAAAGTACGACTAGTAGAAAAAACTGTTATTTCTTGACGAAAATGTGATTATCGCATTCCTTAGGCATTATTACTGAAGAAAAAGTGTGAGCGAAGACGGTAAAAAAGGTAGGAAAGAGGTAATATAGTGAAAATCGTCGGATTACGTGCGGTATTAGCCAATGTGTAACAGCCATCTTTGCGGCGAATGTGCTCTTCCTTAAGCTGTACACAAGTTGATTTTCAAAGAGCTGTATTGGTGGGCGGTGTGGTTAGGTTGAAATGCAGCCTGGACCAGAATGACTACTAATATTCCATGGTGTTAGTGGATTTTGAGTGAAGAAGACAGTGGTCACACCAAATTCTGACTATAATTACGTCACAGGCGGCTGTCAGTCAGTAATGTGAGTAATCTTATGTTTCGGCGCGGATTACACTTTTTTTATTTTTTTATTTTTTTTACATGTTTTACGGCTTTCGAGTACACTTTTCCATAAAGAGTAAGCGCCAAGGAAGCAGCTAGCCGTATTTTCAACCCGAATTAACATTTTTTCCTACTGGCCGTACTTTGCACATTAACCCAAATGTTCGCATATGCGCAGCTCAATCCTTTGAAGTAGGGGTATACTGTAAAATAACATTTCAGTGCACTTATACCGAAAAGTAATAACTTTGCGACTCAGCGATGACTTATAACCTTTCTAACACAAGGTTGTAGTATACTGTGGGCGGAGTGTATGAATGTAGATTGAAGTCACTGTCGTGCATGGAGGAAGATACGGAGACGACGCAAGGGACCTTTCCCACGCACTGGAGTGAAGCCAGGTGGAGAGAAGTGGTGGGAGGGGGGGGGGGGGGGGGGGGGAGGGAGGGGGAGGTCGCCATATTGGTTGGCCGTAGAAATACAGGGTAATAGGCACTAAAACCTCAAGGGAATGATACAACAACCGTGGCACCGCAATTTGATGATGGATTATTATGTAACTCGACGAGACACATCAAAAACGATGAATAAAATTTTTTGATATCGCGCATAGTTCTCGAGATATACTGTCTCAAAAGAGTGGAGTTTCTGGTTGAAATTCAGAAGAAAGGTGTCCCCAAATTCAAATTTGGTGATAGATTCTTATGTAAAACAACGATACAAATCGAAAATACAGAATAAAATTTTTCGATATCTCGCTTAGTACTCGAGATATGCTGTCTTCCAAATTGGGGTAGTTAGGTTAGGTTAAGTAAATGTTTAGACCTTTTTTTTTAAAAAAAAAAAAAACAGCCGCATTTCAACGTACCCACACTTCCATTAATATTGCCACTACAAAATCAAACTATGTGGACAGATCTAAACACATGAAATGCATCGCGAACTATATTTCGGGTAACAACAATGTTTGCTTGAAGTTTAGTAGTTCACACAGCACAAATTATCACATTTAATTTCATTGTACACTTTCAGTGGAAACTGAAACTGGACTAAAGCATGCACATTCACTATATTGCGATGTAAAATTGACTTTCAACGCTTGTTTACAATAAGGCTAGCCTTTTAGGTGCAAAGTAATAACATATGCTGATTGTCTACACTACACCAACAAACATTTGACAACGATACCATCCTATTAAGAGCAATGAATAAATTTATAGTGATAGGCTCTAATCCTGCAGTTATGTATCAAACACTTCAAGAGCAATAATTACAATGTGATTTAGTTACGAAACGTTATTCCAGGTTGTTTCGTATCTTGTCTGTTTGTGCAGCCATATGCAACACAACTTGGCATTATAAAAAACTTTTAAATATTATAAAATGAAATGTTCACAGCAGCAAACACAATGCAAACAGCCCAATGTTTTGGAGTAATTCCTATTGCCACCGCGCATGCGCAGTAGGAGACGAGTTTTTATATTAGGTTACACAGATTTAGCGTTATTTCGTCTCCATATATTCCTTTCTCCTTGCACAGTACACGTAAAACTGTTTGCTCAAAACTGTCTTTGCTGACGCAAACTGTGTCCATAAACGGTGTCGAAAAAACTGCCTCTTGAGTTTTTGCGTCTTGCTTTATATAAGTTTCATCGAAAGTTCTAGAACAGTACAAAGGCTTCCGACAGATATTTCTCGAACTTTAACAATTAAACACAATTAACCAACTTAAACAATTAAAAACATATTAAAACCAATCAAAATTAATACCTAATCATTTAAAATAATTACAAAATGGTCAGAAATGAAAATTAAAGATACTTAAACACAAAATTATCCAAATAGATCATTTTAAACTGTAGTAAATCATCCTTTAAATATCGTAGCTCACCTTAATACTTGCAATTACAAACATTTAAGTAATTCTCTTGCATAGTTCTGTCCTTAAACGTATTAAATGGAATTTACATAATTTCTTTTCATAAAACAAAGTCCATTTGCACCGATTTACAGTAAATTGTAAGACAAATATACAAAAATAATATCCAATCAAACTCTAGCTCGCTACAAATGCTTAATAAAATACAATTCCATTTATAGTCTAGGTTTGAGGGCTGTTACAACTTGCATTACCAGTAGGCTGTTTGAGAATACTAAATAAATTTCACATAATTTTGAACCTGAGACCCCAACAGCAAAAACCTGAAACTTATAATTCATGGACACAAGAGAGACGTCAAACCCCGTGCGAAACGATGAAGAGGTTTTTGGGGGACAGTAGGAAGGACAATGCAAATTAATAGTTCCACGCGCTCCTTAGTGGCCTGTACGATAAAATAAATCAATAATAAATAACGAAAGAAAAAAAAAAGCCCACAGCAAGCGAAGCGCATAAAGGAAATTTGGGCTCAAGGGAAAGCAAACAAAAACTTTTAAGTACTTCGTGTGATGCTTATGGGATTATCCGCAAATAATCTATACTAACAAAATGCTAACCTTGGTCACTGTGTAACTATGTCCGTCACGCTGTGACGTCAAGCTTCCCGCCTTCGCTTGCCAACTAACAGTAGCCAGAGATGTTTCGAGGTTGTGTGTGTTATTTAATAACAGTTCTATTAAGCGAAGCATCCACGAAAGAAGGAATTGTCAAAATGATTTCGATACATTAATTATAAGTTCCTTTTATTTAGTTAATATTTCTTCGATATAGATTTTTCGTTAAATTATTTAATTTAATTGCAATGGAGCACAGGCTCCGGTGGCAATTTCCATACACACCCAACTTCCCCCTATCCTGCACCTACCTACATTTGCCCTCTACAAATTTTAACTTTAAATTCTTTTAACGTTTTCCGTAGGTTATTTATCATTCCCCTTGGTAACTCATTCCAATCCCTGACACCCTTACCTAAAAAAGAAAATCTTCCCACACCCTTGTGCCTGAAATCGAGTGCCAGCTTGTGGTCCTGGTCATCTTTTCCCTTCCATGCACTACTTTTCATACCTATTGCAATATCTTTCCATGCCTCATCGCCAGTATGCGCCCTGTACACTCCCATGACCCTCCTCATCCTCCTCCTCTCTTGCAATGAATCCCATTCCAGCTCCTTTATCATATCTGTCACTGATTGCAGTCTGCGATAATTTCCAGAAACAAATCTAGCAGCCCTTCTTTGCACCTTCTCCAACTCCTGTATTTGATACTCAAAATGTGGGTCCCATACTACACTACCATATTCGAGCAACCAAAGTTTTGTAACCCATTTCCTTTACTTCTCTTGTGCATCCCCTCATCACTCTCTCCAAGTGCAGAACTTTGAAACCTTTTCCTTCCGCCTGTCCAATGTGTCCTGCCCAGTTAAGCTTGTTATCAAATGTAATGCCAAGATATTTACATTTCAAATCTGTAGCAAGCAATTCTTTCCCCACCTTATATTCATAATTAACCTTTTGTTTTTTATTTGTGTATCTAATTAGCTGACTCTTCTTTGCATTTATTTTCATCCCATGTTTACCAACCCAACTAGATATTCTGTCCAGATCAGCCTGCAACTGTTTACAGTCCTCTATCGTTTTGATCCTTTTATACATCATTATGTCATCTGCAAACAATCTAATTTCAGATAGTAAACAATCAACACAATTATTTATTAGAATAATGAATAGCAATGGTCCCAATACGCTACCCTGCGGCACTCCCATTTTTACTTCCACTTCCTTTGATACCGCATTTCCCACCCAACTTTCTGTTTTCTACCTTTTAAAAATTCTTCTACCTAGCAAATCACTTTCTCATCCAGTCCAATAGTTTTTACCTTATTTACTACCATTTTGTGGCTTACTCTGTCAAACGCCTTTGAAAGATCTACTGCTACACTATCAATTTGGTTGTCCACTGTTATGTAATATAAAAGCGTTTTGATTGTTAATGAGCAGGGCGGGTGAGCGGAAATGCTCAAGCCACGCATTTAGGAGCAAGCGGGTTCAAATCTCGGTTCCACCATCCACATTTGGTTTTCCAAAATAACTCCAGGCGAATGCCGGGATGGT
>JARYHS010001113.1:6799695-7120600 GCA_031002005.1 Vandiemenella viatica | reverse complement strand
AACGCATATATTTAAAACAGTTACTTAAAACGTTAATAAATTAAATAAAAATTAAATTAATAAATAATTTTTAATGTTAAATGATAAAAATTAACAGTTAACAATATTTTGATTGGTAAATGACATTAAAACTTTTTAGCGTGTATTAAGTGTATTTCGAGGTTTTACATTTTTGTTTTTTAAATAAATAATAAAAATGGAAAACAATTGAGTCTTAGGTCATATTATGTGCCTTACAATACATCACATAAGTTTAAAAATATGGTTGCTTAAAGGCCAGGTTACCAGAGTTTTTTTAAATCTAAATAAACGTTCCATAACACCGAGAAAAGTATTCCATTTCACAAAGTGAAGTGAATATACTCTGTAAAGTGTAGTCTTGGCTCAGAACAAGACCTCATAACTTTTTGTCAATGCACGAGCACGAGACTTGGCCCTTTTTTTGCGTGATTCATTATTATATCTACTGATTCCCTGATTGATATTGCAGTTGATTCAATGTTATTAAAAGAAACTACTCACAAACACGTAAACTGTCAAGTATTTCCGATTTACGTATGTGGCGTAACGACGTTTTTAGAGAGGAAATTATTATTTTTTAGTACGAAAGGAGACTTTATCGGCGAATGATTGCAATGAAGTCCTCATTAGTTGTATCTCCCGATTTCATTGCGAACACACGAAATTACACACGTGAGGAAGACGGCGGAGGCAGCCGTCGAAGTATGGTGTTCCTACAACACAATTCGTCGATACACACATGAATACTTCATTATAACTTTTTATACCTTTAGTCGAAATTATAACAAGGAGAAGAGGGATTAATCGAAAGCTTGAGCGACACATGTAAGCAGGTGGCTTTCGTCAAAGAAACGCATTGAGGTAGCGGCCAAAACAACAATAAGTCAAAGGATATACAATTTCCTTTTGATAGCTGTTAAATAAAAAGGTACGCGATCGTTAAAATTACGATAACATTAGTTTCATATCAACGAGTAATCAAATTTTCAGCCGCAAATTAGGAAATTGTCACAATTACTTTATCTGCAAATACAGAAAATGGGAATAATGAAACCGTGAATAAAAAGCTGTAACCGTGTAGTTCAGATAACGTGTGCGACACTTAAAAAATAATTATATAGTTAGATAATCGTAATAAATACGCACCACAATTCAAATTACAGAAATGTGTATCCGAAACAAACGTAAGTTTTGATGAATACGTAAAAGTGTATTTACAAATGACGAAGGTTGACAAAAACAAACGCTTGTTCACACGAGTCAAATGCCAACTGCTCTGGTACAGCAAACAGTGCAATACATCCGACAGAGACCGAGTGGGGCAGCGAGTCACGCACTGACACGCGTTTCCGCCGGATTTTGCGGATTGCGGATCCGCTTAATTTTGTGCGGGATCCGCCAGACTGTCTAATGATGCGGGATCCCACGGGATTGCGGGATCCCGCGGGATTGCGGGATCCCGCTTTGCTGGATTACAATCCCTAGTAGCGCATTATCACCGCTGTTATTCATCATCGTAGTGGACGAAATTATGAAGAGAGTAAAACAGCAACTCAACCCTGAGGAGTTTAAGTCATTTGCATTTGCAGATGATGTTCTGATTTGGGGATATACAGAACAGGAAGTGCAACAGAAACTGAACCTCTGGAATAAGCATTTTAAGGTATTTGGCCTTAAAATAAGTCACACAAAAACAGTGGTTATGGCTGTCAGCAGACAGAATATGAAGCCCGTTATCTATCTGGATGGCGAACAATTGAATCAGGTGGACAATCTTCAGTACCTTGGCAGTAAAAATGACCTCTGACAGTCGATCCCAGAATGAAATTACCAATAGGGTACAAAAAGGAGCTCAGTTTTACCATCAAGTAAGACACCTTTTGTGGGACAATCATGTTCCAATTACAGCCAAAATGGCAATGTATAGTTTGTACTTCTTACCAATTACAACGTACAGCCTGGAAGTACGTACCACTCCAACAGAGATGAAATTCAAAATCAGTAATGAAGTGATCCGCAAACAGATCCCAGTCAGTGAAACCATCCGAGAAAAAATTGCCAATGCAAGATTGCGATGGCTAGGACACGTCAAGCGGATGGACCCTATAAGATCACGAAGGATATGGCTGGAAAAAGAATTGGAGGGTAAAAGACCAAGAGGCCAGACCAGAAGGAGATAGACTGATCTTGTGAAATTGGACCTACAGGATAAAGGTGTACAATGGTCCAAAATCCAAGAAAAGGAAACGTACTTGGACAGGCAAAAGTGGAGAGTCCTCTTACATCACACCCAGGAAACTGGAGACGGAAGAAGATGATGATGAACATGTATTTGTTACTCTAACTGTGAACAATACACCAATATTCTTAATATCTTATAACAGAGTAATTTTAGAAATTTGTCCTAGTTTTTCTATGTATAACATTGTACACTTCACCTAATAGGAGAAATATCGATTTGCATTTTCAAAAATTGGGTTACCAGCCAAAAATGTTGGAGTACTATGTGCTTGCATTACAGGGTGTCCACAAATGAATATCGGGGTTTTAATGCTTTATAAGATTTATTACATTATCCTTACAGTTATAAATGATATGTCAAATGAAAGAGCAACTCAAACAGTTTTTGTTCGTTGGCACTAGTGCGCTTGTGCGTGAAATGTTTCCGCTGCGATCCGCTAGAATGCGGTAGTAGCAAAGATGGCGACTAGTGAAGAGAAAGCGTTTTGTGTTTTACAGTTTGCAAAGACTGAATCTGTAGTTACTGTGCAGCGTGTGTTCCGCATTAAGTTCGGGCGTGATCCTCCAAGTGACAATACATCCGTAGATGGTATCATCAGTTTGAAGATACAGGCTGCCTTTGTAAAGGGAAGAGCGCGGGACGACCAAGAGTTAGCGAAGAGACTGTTGAGCGAGTGAGAGAGTCGTTCACTCGTAGCCCAAAGAAATCTGTTCGGAAGGCTAGTCGCGAATTAGAAATTTCTAAGTCGACTGTTTGGAAAGTTTTAAGGAAACACTTGCAACTACGTCCTTACCGTTTACAGTTGTTACAGGCTCTAAAGCCTGCAGACCATGGTTTACGTGCCAAATTCGCTAACGAAATGCTACATGACGAAGATTTTCTACATCATGTTGTCTTCAGTGATGAATCGACCTTTCACCTCAGTGGACATGTTAACACTCATGATGTGCAGATCTGGGGCTCAGAAAATCCTCAAGAGATCGCACAAGTGCAACGAGACTCCCCTAAAATCAATGTTTTTTGTGCCGTATCCCGGCGGAAAGTTTACGGACCTTTCTTTTTTGATGAACCGACTGTAACTGGTACTTCTTACCTTGATACACTAGAGTAATGGCTCTTCCCTCAGTTGGAACAATATGAACCAGAGAACTTCATTTTCCAGCAAGATGGTGCGCCACCTCACTGGCATAACGAAGTACGCGGTTGGTTGAACGTAACTGTACCCGACCGCAAAGGGCCCAATGACAGAGCTTGCTATCCGTGGCCTCCACGTTCACCTGACCTAACGCCATGCGATTTCTACCTTTGGGGTTTCATCAAGGATCGTGTGTATGTGCCTCCGTTACCAGCCGACCTCCTTGAATTACGACAGAGGATTGAAGCAGCTGTTGCAACAGTTACTGAAGACACACTGCTCAACGTTTGGGAAGCACTCGGCTACAGACTTGATGTGTGCCGTGTGACAAATGCTGCCCATATAGAACACTTGTAAGCTTGTATATAAAACTGTTTGAGTTGCTCTTTCATTTGACATATCATTTATAACTGTAAGGATAATGTAATAAATCTTATAAAGCATTAAACCCCCGATATTCATTTGTGGACACCCTGTATTTACTTCAACATGGGGAGTCTGAATTTTTTTCTGAAAAAAGGGGCAGTAAGTTTTTTTTTCCCCCCCATTTCAAAAAGGGGGCAGTTTATTAGAAAAGTCTGGAAACTGTCACACATAAGTATGTTTGTAAGCGGTCTATGTAATTAAATAAATATAATTTGTAGACTGTGTTTTGATTTATAATCTTGATCAGTTTATTTCTTTTTTGTCCAAAAATCCTCTCATACCAACATTTGACTGTGTCTGGAGTACTTTTTGCATCGAGTTCGCTCCGAAAGATTAGCAGGTTCTTTTCTACTCAAGATTTAACAATTTTTTTTCTCCGCAGCTATTATTTCCAAGCTTCTCTGCTCAATTATTATGTTTTTCTCACCACCTCTACCAACAATTCTCTTAACTTTCCCCCCCCCCCCCCCGAAATCCTATATCCTTTCAAGCATCTCTGACCAAACAATATTTATTAAACTTGCCATTCTTTTTTACAAATTCTTTTAACTATTAATTTGCAAATATTATGGCCTTTATGAGTATAAATATATAATTTTACTTGTTTTTAAAGAGCTGAACCAGATTTAAGATAAATTACAGAACAAACAATGGAGATGGGAAGATATTAGGAGAGAGAAAAGCTAACTAGATGGAATTTGTACAGGTAAAACGTTCAAAATGTGCTAATAAGCCTTATGGAAGGACATACAATGACATTTCATACCATTATCATACAAACTATAGTCATTGCGTCTAAACTTTGTTACTGGTATAGTCAGTTACAATCTCACCTGAGCCTCTCTTCGAGTTTGGGAGCGAGTATGACACCAGTGAGAGCGTCCTCTTTCTTCAGCGTCACCCGTTTCTTCACCGCCTCGACAGGGTGCCGCACGGTGTCGAGCAGTGAGAACCGGGACGTCTCCCGCACCAGCGACGGTTTACCTGCAAATCGCACACTGCTATTTAAAATAGTTAACAATGCAAAACAACAATATGAACTGGAACAATGATAAGAGAAAGTAAACCAATCACATGTGAAAGCTGAAAGCGGGAGTGGCGACAATATACGGAAACAGCGGACACAGAAATGTTGAGCGAGCTTTTAACCGGGCGTCAGACACAAAAAGTGGTACTTTGTTCACAGGACGGAGGGTGAATGTAAAGGAATTGCAAGACACAGAGTTTTAATGTGAATATTATAAATGAAAAGGTTCAGATGTTGGGATTATTTGCCTCAATTTTCAACAGATTTAAATTAAATTTGGCACCAACTTACAACATAATCTCAGTAGAGTCCCAGAATAGTTTTCAACCAGTAAAAACAAATGGTACCTTTGAGAATTAACATGATCAATTCACATTTCGCCTACTTTATAGACAGCACTGCCATGCTTACTCTTTGCTTTTTACATAGATCGTAAACACTACTTACGGCTTTACAACTTGATGTAGAGGTAATTAGAGGTGGGAAAGAATAGGGGACAAGGAATGGGAAGGAATTCGGCAATGGCCTTTTGAAGGAAGCATCCCGGCATTCGCCTGGAGTGATTTAGGGAAACCATGGAAAACCCAAATCTGGATGCCCAGACAAGGATTCGAACTGGCGTCATCCCGAATGCGAGGCCAGAATGTTAACCACTCACCCACCACTAAGGATTGCAATCCCGCAGTGTTTTCGATCCCGTGGGATTTGTGCCAATCCCGCAGGAACCGTGCGGGATTGGCGCAAACAATTTTTTTAACGCATATATTTAAAACATAGTTACTTAAAACGTCAATAAATTAAATAATAATTAAATTAATAAATCAATTTTAATATTAAATGATAAAAATTAACAGTTAACAATATTTTAATTGGTGAAATAACATTTAATTTTTTTTAGCATGTCTTAAGTATATTTCGAGGTTTTACATTTTTGTTTTTTAATCTAAACCAATTTTTAAATAAATAACAAAAAATGGAAAATATTCATTGTTAGGTCATATTATGTGCCTTACAATACATCACATAAGTTTAAAAACATAGTTTGCTTGATGGCCAAATTACCAAAGTTTTTTTTTTTTTTTTTAAATTTGCATTGTCCTCCTTATTCTTCTTGCTGTTGTTAAAACCTCCCCATCCTTTCGCTGTGGGCTTGACGTCACTCTCGTGTCAGTGCATTTCTGAGTTTCAGATTTTTTGATGTTGGGCTCTTAGGGACAAATTTATGTGAGGTGATCAATTGTCTGTATTTACTGCGTGTGAATGTCAATGGGTCAAGGCTGGCTTCTGCGAGGTCCTGCTGGGTTTCTATAAACCAGCGTGCTTTGTTTTGTCGCAGACCGTTGACAATGTGGAAAATTTTCTTGGCAAGTCGTGAGTCATCCATTCGTGCTATATGTCCATAAAATGCCATGCATCTTTTCCGTGCGAGTGACGTGAATCTTTCTATCAGTGAATACAGTTCTTCTGAGCTTTTTTGCATCCAGATGCCGTCTTGGATCTTGGGACTGAATATTTTGCTCAGTATCTTTTTCTATTCCTTTGAAATTTACCATTAATGATGATGTCTCTGTCGCATACAGTGCTCCTGGAAGAACGACAGTGTGGTAGTGATGGCGTCACTTTTGGTGGAAATTGATTTCTTATTGTAAGTATTCCAAGTAATTGCATATGCTTTTTGCAATTTTTCAGCGCGGTTTTAGTGGGCTTCTTTCTCAGTTCCAGTATTCCCAGTAATTTCTCCTAAGTACTTAAACTGTTTAACTTGTTTGATGGTGCCATATTTGGTCACAAGTGGCTTCAGGTTTGTGCTTTAGGAGTCCATATATTGCGTTTTCTCATAAAAGATTTGGAGGCCGGTTTTGATAGCTATCTCATGAAGCTTCTCAACAGCATGTTTGGCTTCCTCAACAGTTCGTGTAATTACTGTTAGATTATCCGCAAGAGCAAGGCATTTTATGTTGATTCGTTTATGCTTTGTTCCCATATATAAGTCACTGTTATAGTATACTTAAAGAAATGTTTTGCCAAAACACTGGAATAAAAGTATGTAATGTGTTTAAATTAATATGTCAATTCTTAGTTGCTTTCGGATCTGATGTTTCTACAACAGACACATGTAAATATTTCCAGTGGGTAAAATTTAGATTGCAATACTTTTTTTTTTTTTTTTTACTGCTTTACGTCTCTCAACAGCGAGGTCTTTAGAGAAGGGAAAGGATGGGGGCAAGGAATGGGAAGGAATTCGGCCATGGCCTTTTTAAGGAAATATCCCGGCATTTGCCTGGAGTGATTTGGGAAACCATGGAAAACCCAAATCTGGATGCCCGGACGGGGATTCGAACAGCCGTCCTCCCGAATGACTTTTTTTTTTTTTTTTTTTTTGCAAAGTAATTCATGATGAATTTAGTTTTATAAATAATTTATGCTGCTTCTATAATTGCCAAGTTACTGAAGTTACTTCACACAGTTGGAAGTGGCTCCATATTTACAAGTTGAATGAGGTCTGGACCAAGAATAAATGGGCATGGCGTCTGGGTTTTAGGATTCCTAATTTATTTTCAATTTTAGTTGTTTCCTAATTATGACACCATTAACTCAGTAGAAGTTCCAACTGTATTGCTGTGTAAACTACAACCGAAATATGTAAATTACAAAACAAGATTATGAGCATCATATAACAAAGAAATGAACTTTTCGTCCGTCATTTTTGATGGCCATGGAGATTAGTAAATAAATAAATTGAAAAATTGTAAGGGGTGACCATTAATTACGTGAGGTGTTTTTCCAGAATCTGGTACCCTCCCCCCTCCCATATGGTGAGATTTGGCTAGAAACCTCCCCCCCCCAGATGTGAGATTTTACAGGACACCCCCTCCCTTTTCCTGCCTGCTAATCGACTTTGTAGTTATTTTGAGACTCTCCTGCTTTCGAGGGCGTTTATACCCCCTAAGGTCAGTTTCTGCTTCGTTTCTAGATCTAATACCCTCCCTAAAGTCGATATTCAAATCTTTTGAGGACTTTTTATTTTTTCTTAGCTGTCCGCCAAACATTTCAAAATCTCACCCGAGATTTCCATCAGTCCCCACGCTCACTTAGTGAGAGTTCATCAGAACCCCCCCCCCGTTCCATCTCATGTAATTAATGGATGCCCCCCCCCCCGAAGTGTGTTATATTTATTTGGAAGTTTTACTATTCGATATTAGGATATAAGATATTACAATGCTACCAAAACTGGCATTTGAACTCACCGAGCCTGGATTCGACATAGCGTGCGGCGACGCCGGTGGCTCCCTTAGCGGAGTAGATGCCCAGTGCGAGCAGGGAGAGGCCGCCGGCAGCCACCAGCACCTTGTCCCAGTCCTCCAACAGCGCGTGCACCCCGGAACCCACCACGGCTCCCGCTGTCCTGTATCACATATCAAATATGACTTAACAACAAACTGAGAAGGAATTCGTTTACAGTGTATGTACCGGGTGTTTCACTTATGACGCGTCCGCGTGCACAGCAATAATCGCCCGGCGCAGCGGCTGCTCGCTTGACGGAAGCTCATACCCAGAAAAATCGGAATTATTTTTTTAAAAGCTGTATATTTTCATATTTTTTTTTTACAGAACTACCTTATCCCTTCAAAATACTCTTAATTACAACTAATACTTTTGTCTCACAAATGCTTCCACTGTTTGAAACATTTTCTATTGTCATCTTTAGAAATGGCTGACAGTTCCTCCCTCTTTTTTTTCCTTGTCCTCTTCAATGTTGTCAAATTGGTGTCCTTTTATGCCCCTTTTCATGCGTGGAAATAAGAAAAAGTCGCACGGAGCCAGGTCAGGCGAGTAAGGTGCGTGGGGCAGTGGAACCATGCCATTTAAACTGCCTAACAGAGACAGCTGTGTGTGCAGGTGCATTGTCGTGGCGGAAGAACCAGTCTCCTGTCTCACACAAATTGGGTAATTTTTGACTAACATAGTTGCTCCAAGATAATCCGCTAATCTCTGAAAGTTGATCAGTTGTCTGTCGACAGTCTGAGAGCACAAGCTCTCGAATTTTTTCAACATTTTCATCAATTTGGGCAGTAGATGGATGTCCATAACGAGGTTTGTCATCAATCCACATGTAGCCATTTTTTAAACTGAGCAAACCACTCGTACACTTGAGTTTTCCCCCATAGCGTCATCTTTTTTAAGCTGTTTTCAGCATTAAAATAGTTTTGAGCACCATTTTTACTGAGTAGAAAACAAAATTTTGCAGCTGCATATTGTTCAGTTAAACTTACCATCATCGAAAATGAAACTATAACAAAACAGCACTCGCAAAAACAACCACTGCAGATTAACAGAACAAGTCAGGTTGGCAACAAAGGTGGCACTGAACTGACAATGAGTTGTGCCGTAACCGCCTAGCGACAGAAACACCTACTACTCGAGTTCTGCCCATTGCAATGCTATTCTGTTGAGTCACAAAGTGGATGTGTATATATACAAGGCAAATTCGGCCCAAACAAAGGCTTAGTGTGGCACTACTTGACCCAAATGAACATACAGGGAATTTCATTTATGACGTGTCCGCGTGCACGGCAATAATCGCTCGGCGCAGTGGCTCCTCGCTTGCTGCCAACTCATACCACGCAGCGCCCGTGCTTAGAAACACCTATTACCTGTGCCGATGTTTTACCTTATACCACATGCTAGAAATATTGGCCATCAGCTTCAATACACACTTGACATCTTCTAAGGATGTTCTGGCTAACTCTCTGCAGTGTTTGTGAAAAAATATTATCAATTTTACTTCTTACGTTTTCCCTAAGTTCCACTTCCGACAATGCTTCTGCGCTCTGAGAATGCGTGGGCCGCCCCTCGGACGATATCTGGCCCATCGCAACACGGCAGATGCAATTTTTATTTTAGTGGACGCGTAAACAGTCAAAACAGTCGGTACTGGAGTACAGAAAATCCACATCTTATCCACGAACAGCCGTGATACGATGTGAAAGTTGGAGTTTGGTGTGCAATTAGTGCGAGGCAAATTATTGAACTAGTGTTTTTTACTGAAACGATTACATCTTCTCGCTATGTGGACAATATTTTAAATACCTTTTTTGAACAGCAGACAGAAGATGAAAGAAATTACGGCCATTTTCAACAATACAGTGCAACTCCCCATACAGCCGATAATTCTATGCGTGCTTTAAAGCGTGTTTACACTGAAAATCAAATTATCAGTCGTGGATTATGGCCTGACATGTCCAGACACGGCACCTAGTGATTTCTTTTTGTGGGGTTACCTAAAAGAGCGCGTTTATGATTCAAATCCTCGTACAGAAGAGGAACTTAAGGAAAACATTAGAACTAAAATTAATAATATTTCCTCACAAACACTGCAGAAAGTTAGCCAAAACATCCTTAGATGATGTCAAGCGTGTATTGAAGCCGATGGCCAACATTTTCAGCATGCGCTACAAGGTAAGACATCGACGCAGGCAAGAGGCGTTTCTGAGCACGGGCGCTCCGTCACGCGATTATTTCCATGCACATGGACTTGTCAGAAATGAAACGCCCTATATGTTCGTTTGGGCCAACTAGTGCCACGCCAAGCCTTTGTTTGGGCTGAATTTGCCTTGTATATATACACATCCACTTTGCCACTAACCAGAATGGCATTGCCGTGGGCGGAGCTTGTGTAGTACGTGTTTCTGCTGCTAGGCGATTACACCACAACTCATTGCCAGATCAATGCCACCTTTGTTGTCGATCTGACCTGTTCTGTTAATCTGCAGTGATTGGTTTTGCTAGCACTGTCTTGTTATTGTTTTATTTTTGATGATGGAAAGTTTAATTGAACAACGTGCAGCTGTGAAATTGTTTTCTACTCAATAAAAATGGTGCTCAAACTGTTTTAATGCTGAAAACAACTTACAAGGATGACGCTATGGGAAAAACACAAGTGTACTAGTGGTTCGCTCAGTTTAGAAAATGGCTATATATGACTTGATGGATTTCTATCTACTGCCCAAATTGACAAAATTGTTGAAAAAATTCTAGAGCTTGTGCTCTCAGACTGTTGCCAGACAACTGATCAACTTTCAGAGATTAGTGGATTATCTTGGTGCAACCATGTTAGTCAAAAATTACCCAATTTGTGGCAGACAGGAGACTGGTTCTTCCACCACGACAATGCACCCGCACACACAGCTGTCTGTTAGGCAGTTTTTGGCCAAAAATGGCATGGTTCCGTTGCCCCATGCACCTTATTCGCCTGACCTGGCTCAATAGACTTTTTCTTATTTCCACGCATGAAAGGACACCAATTTGACACCACTGAATAGATCAAGTAAAAAAAAAGAGGGAGGAACTGTCAGCCATTTCTAAAGATGACAACAGAAAATGTTTCAAACAATGGAAGCATTGGTGAGACAAAAGTGTTACTTGTAATGAAGAGTATTTTGAAGGGATAAGGTAGTTTTGTAAAAAAGAAAAAAAAAAAAAAAATGAAAATATACAGCTTTTAAAAATTAATTTCGATTTTTTCTGGGTACCCACTCATATATGGGAACGAAAGGTAAATTATATCCAACACCCACAAAAGTAGAAGGGAAGAGGACAGCAGCAACAAAAAACACAATATTTAGGACAAAATCCCTTTTCAAGACAACAGACATATGGCCGAGATATAGGTGATGGATGCTTGTGCAACATCAGCCACATTTGTCTAGTTTCTTGGAAAATGGCTTTGCCCGAAATAGTGTTTTTTGTGAATTATTTGTTGTTTTTGCTGCCTTCCTTCCTTCAACTTTGGCGAGTGGTTAGTAAAATTTATCTTTCCTTCCCAGTAGAATATTGCCTCTTGGCATTTATTTCTTCATAATCCATTATGCATTGTAACTAGGGTTGTTAGTGCTAGAGCGGACCTACAGTTTAACACGGAATTGGAACCACGGAAGCGTTCTGGCGTACGTCGCATCACACAGCAAGCTGTGTCAGAGGTGAAGGTCGAACAGTAGACCTTTCAATATCCAGTCACACACCTTAACCACTGAGCTACTAGGCTGCTGTGTTTGTAATAATTCTGATGAACCATAAAAAAAACAAAACAAAAAAACAGAAGTCTATATATCCAAACTGGGCACTGAACCAACACGCTACCACACTCAAATGTTTACACCAGCCATCAGACTTGGTTTGATAATGTAATTTACAATGATAGCCATAATATATCAGACATTTGACAGATAAAAAGAATGATTTACTTGTTTCTAATAAGTACCAATTCAAGAAAGAACTCAACCTCGCACACCCCTTGTAGCTGAAATGATAAATAAACGTGCTGAATGCTTCATGCAACCACAGTAATATAATTCACACACAAGCAGTTTTTCTTAAAATATATTTTGGCAATATAAATAATGAAGGAAAGGGAAATTAACCCACCACATACCAAAGTGGATGGCTGCGATGAGAGGGAACACTTATGCTGACAAACAAATACACCATTGTGTATTTGTTTGTCAGCATAAGTGCTTTCTCTCATCGCAGCTATCAACTTTACATGCATCTTTATATGTATAGATTGTAATGAATGGTTGTATTGACGGTTTATTGTCAAAATTTAGGTTGTCAAAACACAAGAAGACTCAATAGCTGCAGGGTGATCTGGACAGGATATCTAGCTGGGCTGATAAACATGGGATGATGATAAATGCAATGAAGAGTCAGCTTATTAGATACACAAATAAAAAACTAAAGGTTGATTATGATTATAAGGTGGGGAAAGAATTACTTGCTGAAGACTTGAAATGTAAATATCTTAGTATTTCATTTGATAACAAGCTTAACTGGGCAGGACACATTGGACAGGTAGTAGGAAAAGGTTTCAAAGTTCTGCACTTGTTGGAGAGAGTGATGAGGGGATGCACGAGAGAAGTAAAGGAATTGGGTTACTAAACTTTGGTCAGACCATTGCTCGAATATGGTAGTGTAGTATGGGACCATCATTTAGGGTATCAAATACAGAAGTTGGAGGGGATGCAAAGAGGGGCAACTATACTTGTCTCTGGAAATTACTGCAGAAGACAATCAGTAAATGGAATAGACTGGAAGGCAGCAGGAAGGTGAAGAGAATTGTGGGAATGTGCAAGGTGTATATTAGCAATTAGATGTGGAAAGATATTGGTGTAAGGGTGCATGGAATTATCAAAAATGCTGAAAGAAGTTTAAATTGATATTTATTGAGTGTATAAGAAACGGGAAAAATGGATGTGTATGGAAATTGCCACCAGAGTGTGTGGTGTGTGCTCCATTGCAATTAAATTAATTAATCTGGGGTCCGTAGTTTGAATTACGGCTGTGACGGTGTAAGTACTTGATGGACTCGAGCACGGTGGTGCGGTTCTCGGCCGCCTTCAGCCGGATCTGCTCGAGCGTGAGGTCCTGGTTCTCGCGGTCCGCCTTGGCGCGAGCCTTCGCCTCGGCCTCCGCGCGCTTGGCCTCCAGCTGCGACCGCATCTCCAGCTCGCGGTCCAGCGTGGCGCGTCGCATCGCCTCCTGCCTCTCCACGCTCGCCTCCTGCTTGCGCAGGTTGTCCTCGTTCACCTGCTGTTGCTGCACCAGTTGGTCCTCGTACCTGAGCGACAAAATTACGTTAAATTACTAAAGGGTACTGGCTCCACCGGAGATCACAATTCTGCTATAACAAAATTCACTAACAACATCATGATACTGCTGCAGTCAATCAAAAGACATATTATTTTCAAGCAGAAATGAGGTTTTTATATGCTCTGGACCAGCAAGGCAGTACTAAATGTACAGGGTGATTATAATTAAAGTTTAATTAATAATTATTCTTTAATAATTACGCCAGTACAACTGTTTTTGATAATATTTATTTCACGGACGCATTTCGCCTCTCCTTGAGGTATCATCAGCGTACAACGTTTTCTGTAATTTGTGATATTTTACATAATGGTTTTATTTTTACAAATAATGAAATTTTTCTTATATATAGGAAGCGTAAGGATGACGCTGATGATACCTCGATGAGAGGTGAAACGTGTCCGTCAAATAAATATTTATCAAAAAACAGTTGTACTGGCATAATTATTAAAGAATAATTATTAATTTAACAAACAACTGTGGAAGAGATGGCCTACAATAATCACATATTAAAGTTTAAGTTTCAAAACACACTAAAAAATGAACCACTCATTAGAATGACGTCAAAATTGAATGGCGTATTATTCAAGAAGGGGGAAAGAGCATCCATCCAATCGGTTTTTAATTGTCCTGAGGACACAAACCGCATAAAAAGCATCCATTCAATCAGTTTTTAAGTTTCGCGAGACTGGCGCAAAACATGTTCAACATGCTGTCCATTGTTGTGTGCAACAAGATTAGATTGGGAGACAGCATATTCCACAACCACTAGGATTAAGACAAAGGTTCGTAGTTTCATGTGGCTGCAAACGTCATAAGTCAAAATGCTTCAGAAATAACATTGTCATTACCATTATTTACTATCACTGGTGCACAAAACTTATGTTTAAGTTTTGGGGCTTAAAATTAGATTTCTTTTTGCATAACTTGAAATGATACCTGGACCAGAAAAATGATTTACTTAATAGCAATACACTTTTTGAAAGAAGTTGCCATTGAGTCTGCAGAACAGTACATCTATCTTGGCCAACTGATCAACATGAATGGTGACTCAAAGTTCAAGATCTACAAGCATATAAAGCTGGGCTGGAGAGCACGTGGAAGAAATTCCATAGTTTTTAAATCAAACATGCCAGTACATTAAAAAAAAAAAAAAAAACAGGTGTTTGAATCCTCACATATGCCTGCCAGACATGGACCCTAAATAGTCACATGAAGCAAAAACTGAGAACTGCCCAGCCAAGTATGGAAAGAGCAATGCTAGGGTTTGCAAGAAGAGACGGGAAAAGGGCCATCTACATTTGTTTGATAACCAGTCACAGGCATCTTAGAAAGAGTCATGACCCAAAAATGGCAATGGGATGGTCATATTGATTGAAAATAGACGACAGATGGACTACGGCAGGAACCTGAAAAGATCAAGAGGAAAACCCCTCCGGATCAGACATTCGATGAGTAACAGGCATTAACTGCAAGAGAGTTGGACAAGATCGATAACCCTGAAGGAATTACAACAAAATTATGTAGCATTAAATTGTAAAATATAGCTCATGTGACTTAAAGAGGCTGTACCCTCGACCCAGGATTGATAAAGCTGTAAAAATAAATAAATACTCTCTTTGTAATAGCAAGGCCTTCAAATTACTTTGCAACTTTTTTATCCAAAACACTGGCTGCCCTCTTGTGACAAGATTTGCCGATATCATGTTCCCCAGTATTAACGATGTTGTGATCGTGTATCTTACAAAGGAAAACAGAAGGCTACAAAGAAACAAAGCCCTGTGTACTAGAGCAGCCTGCCGACCTCTTGCGAGCCAGCTGGTCCTGGTACTGTGCGCGCGCCTGGTGCTGCTTCGTCTCCTCCTGCAGAGTCTTGCGTCGCTCCTCGGCCTCCACACGTTTCTGCTCCACTTTCATCTGCTCAATGTGGGCCTCCATCTCCTTCACTTTGGCCTGATACTCCTGCTGCTTCGTCATCTCCTGCAGCTTCGCCAACTCCAGGGCCTCTTGTGCGTGCCCTGCAAACAACGATTTTGATATGTAATCTCATTAACACACTTGTTTACCCAATAAAATGACAAGTGAATACACAGTACAGTCACATTAATGCGACCACCACCTACTTTCGACGTCAACGTGAAATAACCAATCACAGAAGGCAGGTGGCAGCACATTACAGTGGAGTGTATATAAAGGATGTCCTATGGCATTGGAAAGCATTTCAATTGTTGGCGTAATGCAGGAACGTAGCGATTTATCCGACGTCCAAAAGGGCACGATTATTGGCTTTCGGGGCAAGGGTGGAAGCATTTCGGAAACGGCTAATTTTGTGAAATGTTCACGTGCCGCCGTGGTGAAAGTATACCGTGCATGGCAAGATGGCACTATTCAAAATCAGCGGCGTGGAACATGTGGTGCACCACAGGCTATAGATGACAGAGGCGAACGAAGGCTACGGAGATGCATTCGGGCAATTAGACGTGCAACTGTTGAGCAACTGACCGTCCAGATGAACCAAGGGACTACCAAGAGTGTATCCTCAACAACGGTTCAGCGAACGTTGCTGCGCATAGGCCTCCGCAGCAGACGCCTGGTTAATGCACCTATGCTGACTGCTGTTCATCGGCGACGAAGGCTGGAATTTGCACGCCAGTACCACAACTGGACGTCCACAGAGTAGCGACAGGTGGCTTTTTCCAATGAACCACGTTTTATGCTCCATCGGAAAGATGGATGTTGGAGCATACGGCATGAAACGTCTGAAAGCAAACACTGTGCAACAATTGCCGGAAGGATTCAGGGTGGAGGAGGGAGCATTATAGTTTGGGGAATGTTTTCCTTGCATTTACTGGGTGAACTCATCATTGTGGAAGGCATGCTGGATCAGCACAAGTATGTATCTGTCCTTGCAAACCATGTCCACCCCTACACGTGAATATTTTTTCCTCAGAATGATGGCATCTACCAGCAGGACAATGCGAGGTGTCATACAGCTCTCAGTGTATGTGCATGGTTCGAAGAGCACCAGGATGAGTTTACCTTACTCCCCTGGCCAGCAAACTCACTGGATTTAAACCCAATCTAGAATCTGTGGGACCACCTTGCTTGGGTTGTTCGCGCCATGCATCCTGAACCGCGTAATCTAGCGCAGCTGGCCACGGCACTGGAGTCGGCATGGCTCAACATCCCAGTGAACACCTTCAGAAACCTAATTGACTCTCTTCCTGCACGCCTCACAGCGGTCCGCTCTGCCAAAGCTGGTTATTCTGGTTTTTGAGTGGTGGTCACATTAATGTGACTCTACTGTGTATATCACTAAAGTGTCAACAAGGAAATGATACTTAAATATCTTAAACAAGCGAATTTATCCCACCAGATATTACTGTTACTGAATCTAATATCGAGTACAAATCAAATATGTACAACAATTTTAGGTAGGCAACCATTTTACCAAGGATTCTACAATAACTGTGGCACTGCCATGGATTCTTATGTAACTTGACAAGAGAAATCGAAAGTGAAGAATAAAATGTGTAGTTCCTTCATACCTCAAAATTGAGGTGGTTAGGTTGAAATGTAGCCTGGACCAGAAGGGTAATTTTGGCAAAGTCACAAGGATCTACACTCCAGACATGAGAATAGTAGCCTAACTCAAAACTCTGGTGTGGTGATTAGGAAGAAATGTGGCCTGGACCAGTTTTAACATTCGATATCTGGAGAACCAAACATAATATTGATTTTTTTAAATTAATTTTCAACTTCTCATTTTATCAGGAATTCTTTCATAATAGTGCTGAAATTTGCCATTGGATTCTTGTGTAATTTGACAAGACAAATCAAATGTAAAGAATATTTTTTTTTTAAAGATATCTTGCATCTCAAAATTGTGGCAGTTATTTTGAAATGTGGCCTGGACCAGAAGAAAATTTTTGCCAATGCCTGAAAGAACTACTTGCTGGACATAAGATACTGTATCTCAAAATTGAGGTGTTTAAGCTGAAATGCGGCCTGGACTAATTTTTACTTAATATCTCGAGAATTAAGCGGGATATTGAAAAATGTTCTTTACTGCCATTTTTTCGGAAAAGGAGAGTGCAAAACGTTTAGAGGACATTGTGTGGAAGCAGTTAAAACAAATTTCCACAGGTCAGTACCAGTTTCGGACAGGTGGAGAAAGTGCCTTCCTGCCCACATTCACTAGTGATATCACAATACTACTATAATCAATTGTATGACGTATTATTTTCAAGCAGTTATTCGGTTGTAATAAATAAACCCTGGACCAGCATGACACCATGGAATGTACTTCTAAAAGTATTTCTAGCAGTCTTTTACATTTGACTACTTCAGTATTACGACACCAATTCCGTCTGGAACTGCAATCTCCAATATAACCTTTTCAATACATTTTTGAGCAAGAATAATGGAAAAACTTTATTTGTCAACAATGATATTTACCTAATAATTTTATATCCAGTGACTAGTATCAAAGCCTTCAGGCTGCACAAGATAACAATAGGCTATTTCACATTTACAGATTAATTTTTTTTTGGGGGAGGGGGGGGCTTTATTATTGGTCAATTTTTTTAACTGCTTATCGTCTCTTAACAGCAAGGTCTTTAGAGACGGGAAAGAATGAGGGTCAAGGCATGGGAGAGAATTCGGCCATGGCCTTTTGAAGGAAGCATCCTGGCATTTGCTTAGTGATTTGGGAAACCATGGAAAACCCAAATCTGAATGCCCGGACGGGGATTCGAACCGCCGTCCTCCCGAATGCGAGGCCAGAACGCTAACCGTTACACCATCACTCCCGGTTTCTGGTTGATGTCGAGGCCATTAGAGGTGGCGAGGAGTGTGGACAAGGAATGGGAAGGAATTTTGGCAAGGTCTTTTGAAGGAACCATACTAGCAATTCATGTTCATTTCTCATTGGGTCTAATTAATCTTTCAATTCCACGACCAGTGCCTCCTTATAATCATATCAGTTTGACATTTATATGGATTACTCAATTTTGGGGCAGATTACATCATGCTTCCAGGTAGCATTTGTTATTTCTTTTACTGTTATCAGTAGGCTCTTTGGACAAGCACAGGCAAACTGTCCCACTTAACACTTCCAGAGCAAGTACTATTTGAATCATTAGTACAAATAATTACGCGCACAATCTTGGTAACGAAGAGCGTTGAGAAAAAACCCAGTCACTTTAATCGTATCTTTCTATTTCTTTTTCTAAATTTTTTAAGTGGTCTAATGCAACACAGAAAATCTATAAACATATATTAGTGGATATCACGATACGGCTATAAAAAAAATTTCACTGTGTAAGGTAATGTCATCGTGATATTGCAGGAGCCAATTGCAGGACGCATTATTTTCAAGCAGTAATAATATTGTAATTCACTTGAGCCAGCAAGACACCACTGAAACTGTTTTGCAGAGTGCTATAACATCACTAGAACTGCTTCAGAAAGTAATCCTAACAGTGTCATCCTGGTCCAACCAAATTAATGTTTAAAAACAATGCGTCAGGAGACTTCTGCAGTATCATGACATCATTACTTCATGTGGTGGAAGGCTCTTCTAACGATTTCTAAGGATGTGGGGGTTAGAGATGGCAATTTTGTTTAATTCTGATGGGGATACCACTACAATCTGTTACTGCCACACATAGTAAACTAATGTAGGCCCTATTCAATCTGTGCATACCAACACAGTAACAGTGATAGATATGATATGAAAATTGGGTATTTGCAATATTGTGCGTTATGGTTACGTTTCACTTTGGTCCAGGCTGCATTACGACCTAAACACATATTTATAAATTATGATTTCGTCAATAATCATTTGAGTTTATGTTGTAATGCAGTCTGGACCATATGTCACAATGACATCATATATACAATGTGATCTGTATGTTTAATCCACGAGGCGGTAAGAGATTGTAGTGGTATCCCCATCTAAAATTAAACCGTAAATCGCAAGCTCTGCTATTTTCAAGTAATAATTAAACTATACCATCCTGGAATTCCATTATTTCTGGGCAGTAATTACGTTGTAATCCACCTTGGATCATTCTAGTGGTCCAGGGCATATTGCAAGCAAAGTACCCAATGAAAATTATATATCTTGTCATTAACTATCGCAGAATGACATCATTAAGCCGTGCTGAAGAATGTAGTACAGCGGAATCGCCACTGATACTTAACCCCTGCATCTTTGTCATTACCGGTGAAGTATGGAAAAACAGATGGAAAATTGTTTGAAACTTTCAGTCCCATGAACAAATATCACATGCGTACTAGTAAATATGTTGCGAATAACAGTGATGAAGAGCCATTGTATAATATTACGAAAAAGCTCAAGAATGCTTATAACCCTGAAAGAGCGAGTTCAAGGTTGTAGGTTATGTAATGTAATGCACATGTCTACTTACGCGATTTTTCCAATTCTTTGGCAGCCTGCGCAGCTCTTTCAAGAGCTGACGAATCAAACCGATATGCCTCCATTTCTGACTTTTTATTCTTGTCGTCGCCTCCACCCCCGGACGAACCGGCAGGAGGAAACTGTGAGGGATCGAAAGGCGATGGCGGCTGCTGCTGCCCCCGGGAGCCGAACAACCACGACATATTTTATTTTTGACAAACGTCAACGTTCGTCAACAAACAATAATATTACACTAAACCAACACCACCTAACCGCATCAAGTAAACTAACAACCAGTGCACGAGGAACGCACGGCAAAGAATATATCCTTCAGTATCCTGCACTCCAGAGACAATTAATACACCTTACAACAGAGCATATCTTTGACTTCTTTCAATTGTATACAATCTATGACGGTTGGCAACAACTATGTTTCGATGTATCAAGACGAACTACAGCACCCGAAAATAAAGGTGCTAACATTTAATTAATCTTTTCCTAATTTTTTTGTTTTTCCCAGCCATTTATTTATCTAGCATTTGGTTTACTCATGCTTAATAACTGAAATAAACACCGGGAAAATGAAAAATATATGACAATAATAGCTACGGTACAAAACAAAAGCAAAAGAAATTTCTGCCAGTAGAATTTCAATCAACACAGTCTCTGATGAAGAATTAATGACCGGTGATAGTCATGAGATGCAAGGGATAAATTTCTGCTGCGTACGAAAACAAATATAAGAATATTGGTTTCTTGTTATAGCGCAGACACAAATAACAAGATGAAGCCCTTGGAGAACAAACCAAATTCTCATTCCGAATTCCGAGGTCTTTTTTGGTTAGAAATTAACCGGTTACAAGCTGAGAAGGAAATAGGATTGATAGTACAGGGGATTTCTCTTTACTGTCATCACTGTCTTTACTGGTTTGCTGCAAATCTCCATCTCTTTCTATCTTGCACTGTGCTCTTCTCCTTAACATACTTCTTACAACCTACGTCCTCAGTTATATAATGTAACCCATTATCCTCTCTTTCTGTGGCACTTTTCCAGAAACTACTTTTCTCACCAATTATTTCCAAAACACGTTCATTTTATCTGTCCACTTAATTTTCAGCATTCTTCTATAGCACCACATTTCAAATGCTTCAGTTTTCCTTTTTTCTAGTATTCTTAAAGTTCATGTTATGCAACCACACATACAATTTTAAAACGTTCTTTCTGAATCCTAGAGCAATATGTGAAACTAAACCATTTCCCTTTTCGCTAGTACTATTCTGCTTCTATTTTTACTTCCTAGTAACAGAATTCACTTAATTCTCCTATCGCGTCAGATCTTATTTTAATATCGAATCTATTACGATCACTTTTGTCTTGTTTTGGTTTGTATTTATCCAAACTCTTTGTTCAATATTTTATTCATGCCGTTCAGTAACTTTTCAGTATCATCTGTCTGTTCTGCTAATAGGACAATGTCATCAACAAATCGTAGGATACTGTTTTTTTTATTTATTTTTTTTGTTTTTTTGTTTTGTTTTTTTTCTACTTGAATTTTTATAGCACACTGAAATTTTTCTTTACTTACTTTATAACTTTCTCTGTATACAAGTCGAATATTAATGGGAATAGACTAGTGTAACAGCTGGTACTAGCCGTCTGTCAGGAATGGCTAATGGTAATAGGACAAGAGGGTAGCTAGAAGGTAGACTTACTGTGCAGATGATTGCTTCTTGCAACCGGTCCACAGACTCCACTCACAGTCTGGATAGAAGATCTTGCACAGTCAGTAGCCTAACTCCTAAAATTCCAAGTTACTTGCCATGGTGAGGGGAGATTATATTAATAGAAAAGTCTTCACTGCTTCGTGCAGCGTGAGCTAGTCAGACAACGACCTGAAGGTTCTATACGATTTCTAGAACGTAATTCACGTGACTACATGTGCCACTGGTCAGTCACGCGTCGGTCACTGCTGACTGAACTCTGCCCCAGATTCTTTGCTTGGAGTAACGGCCGACCAATTCCTGCAGCTCCACACAATTCCCAACAATTCTACCAATTCTAAAATTGGTCTATTAAACTACAATATTGTCTCACACAGTTTTTAATTGAATTATGTCTTTCATGATTTTCTACTTTTATTACAGCCAGATTATTATACACATTATAAGGTACTCTCCATATCGATATATTTGACCCGACTGCTTAACAATATTGAGCATATTGTCTCTCCTTACATTATTAAAAGATTTTTATAAATAAAAGAACTTACTCGCATCCACAAATGTCCGATCATCATTACCCCCACCCTTTTTCAGCTCTCCAACACTGTCATACAAACATCTAGATACATCATTCACAATACTCATCCTTACCCTCTCTTCTTGCTGTTATCAACAACTTGTCAAGTTGTTTTAAATATTCTCACTGCACCGATGTCTCTTAACTCTATTGCATTCTCCTCTCAACTCTCCACATCCCTATTAAATTATGTACTTGAGCCCTCTCTATATGCCAAGATAACTTTAGGCCTTCAACAAGCAAACACCCCACATTTAGGAATCACTTTTGAAATTAAGAAAAGTGTATTGAACCCAGCAACAAACTTGAAATTTATAAATAACAGACTAATGGCAATTTCTTTCAAATACGCAAAAAAAACTACCAAATAATCAATGAACATTTGCCAGTCAACAAAAATAAAAACAAACAGAAATGGTAGATAAATGCTAGGAGACACGATATTCAATCTCTCAAAATGTTAGTAGAAGACTATACACAACTAGGAGGAGAAAAAAATCAGAAAAAACTTCGTTCATAAATGGACCAACCAAAACGGACGGCGAATAGTTGTACTCTGCAGTATGTTCAATTTCAAAATCGTGTCAACACATTTTAAAAAAGAACCATTAAAACAGGTAACATGGGGAACACGAATGTTGCGACCAAGCAATCAGAAGATAGCATCAAATGAACGTCACCTGGAACAGCACAAAAAACAGATGACAACTACAAATAATACGTTGCCACTAGGAAACACGCAAATTAATCAGACAAACCAAAACGACTCGAAATAAAGAAACATACATAAAAAATTTCTACAAAAACCAAACCTACAGGATACCAAACACACAGTCTCTGTTTTAAAAAGGACAGTGGACAACAGGTCTTAAATAATATATAATACCTGAAGAGTATATCAAATAGCGTTTAAATTGCTCTGAGCCAAAACAAAGATTCCCATCACTAGAACTTAAAGAACCAAATCCAAATTCTGCACTACCAAATGGAAATGAAATTGTCAGGCAAATCAAAAGACTCAAAAACAACAATGCAGCTGGTGAAGATGGAATCATTACAGAACTTCTGAAATCAGCAGGAACAAATACCATAAAAGAGAACAAAAAAATTATTCAAGACATTTGGGAAACCGAATTCTATAATATTTGAAAAATTCATTAATCCACCCTTTATGCAAGTAAGGAGATGGAGAAAATATGAATAAATACAAAAGAATGTCACTGCTGTCAGTGCCATACAAAATTTTCGCTTCTACAGGGCACAACAACAATCAGAACCAAAGATCGGTGTGTATCAAGCAGGATTTAGATCAGGTAAATCTTGCATAGTTCCTCAAATATTAAAGCATTTATACCAACAGTTTAGTATGTATATTTGTCGATTTTTCAAAAGCATACTACTCGATTGATCGCGAATCAATATTCCAAATATTGAAAGAACAAGATTTAGATCCCAAAACTTTTGCTTTAATAAAACTAATAGTTACAAAGTGCAAAATAAAATTATTGGGGAGAATATTAGAACTATTCATTACTAAAGAGGCATAAGACAAGGAGACGAACTTTTTCCATCACTATTTGACTGCAACTTCGAAACAGTAATACAAGAATGGAGAAAACAAATCAATACTAAAATTAACCAACCAATAACATTAGGGTGAGGATTTAGAAACGACTTAGCAATCTTAACCGTTGACATTGCAATAGCACAATAACAGATAGAACTCCTCAATGAAATAGCGGAGAGTTTACTACAGGTTTCATTTCACGAAATAGAAATTATGATATGCAGAAAAATAAAAACCAGAATATGTGGAAACAAAATATGGAAAAATCAAAGAAGTCCCATACTTGTCGAAAAAACCTAGGAAAAAGGAATTTAATTATAATTTCAATAGAATATATGACCTGTTGGCAATTTCCCTACACACTCATTTTTTCCATTTTTGTTAAAATAAAAGCCAATGAAAATAGATGCCAAAAGATACAAACAGCATGTTACTTAATACAAAATATGTACAGCAAAAAAAAAAATCTCTAAACACACAAAACTGAGACATTACAATACAATCATTTAACCAGAATGACTGCATGAATCTTCAATACTCATTTTGAACAGGAAAACAGATATAGAAAACATTGAGAAAAGCGAACGCAAAATTATAAGGAAAATTTTGGGTCCAAAACGCACAGGAAGGCAATACATACTTAGAAATAATTACTAACTCTTACAATATACTAACATTCACAGCGATATTAGAAAACACAATTAAAATTTTGTGGGCACTCAAAAGAACGAATCCTTACAGACTCATAAGGCAAATATTGAATTCTATGATAACTAAGCCCCGGATTTTTAGGTTCGAACCTATTTCGTTCCCAACCTAATATTCTCGAAATTTTAACTTCCTTTTTCGTCTTTTGTATAAACTAACAATATTCGTAAATTTAATAGGACCTAAAATAACCTAATTTTTATGTTAGGACCTAAAATGACCTAATTCTGTTTTTAGAACCTAAAAGCACCTAATTCAATGTACTGATCCAGTCTGACTATAATTTTGTTACTTAAATAAATCAAATGACCGACCGGATTAGCTCAGGGGTACGGGCCGTGAGGTAGCAAGTAATCTGGACTCGGGAGACGCCATGGGTTCGAACCCCACCGTCGGCTGTTCTGAAACGGTATTCCGTGGTTTTCCTTTTCCCCTCCAGGCAAATGCTGGAACAGTGCCTTATTGACAGGCTGTGGCTGCTTCCCTGGGAGAGTCTGAGGGTGAAGCCGAACTTGGAGGGTAAACAGACTACGTTTACGTGTAAACCAAATGGATATATTTTAAAATTGGAATAACTGTTCACCACAATATTAAGTGATGTGTTTTAACCTCCTTGTTGTCGGTAATATTGAGAAAATCTGTAACAATACAGTGTGGCAACTTCACATTATTACAAAGGTTTACATTTAGTAGAAACAACTCGACAAAGCAAGTTTTAAACATAGCATGTTAAACATTAACAATCTCAGGAACACAAACACTTTCTGAGAAATTAAGAGTTGTATACCGCCATCGTTCAGTGGTGACACGGGAATTAAAATATTGTGTAGGCCTACATACTTTTAGTTTCTTCTATAAAATCAATCATGCCTAAACAGAAATCCTCAAGAAGTAGTCTCCTGCGAGAGTGGATTGATACGGATAAGAGCTTTTCTACAGATGGGAAAATTATATATTGTCAAGCATGTGTAAAATCAGTAAGTTTAATTTGTTTTATACACGTATATCTTTTATAATTAAAAAAAAATAGATTTGATTTGTCGGAAAAAATTCGGGAACAGCACATAATTTCTTCAGTGAAGAAAATATTCCTGAAAGCGCCAAGTCGAGTCGTTACTTTCACGGAAAAGCTTCCATCAATACCCCTCCCTCCCGAGCAAGTAGAGACACGACGGAGGACCTAGCTCTCAGCCGCAATATATCATGCAGAAAACTATGAAAGCGTCATGGAGGTCATCGAATCATTAGATGAAAGCGAAGCTATTTCTATAGTAAATGCAAAGAAAGTGTTGCACTCAGTACCAGCTGTACAGGAGTTGACATGTATATAGGCAAATTTTTACCACCTAGAATTTCATTCAAGAAGTTGGAAGGAGGCACTCTACCGTTGACGAAAGCACTTCAAATCATCCAAGAAGTGAGGGCAAAAGTGGCTCCTGGACCAGTTGGGGTGTCTATAGCTAAGAAGCAGGAGTTGTTTTAGCCCGCAGTCCAGATTTCATGAGGATAGAACACATAGGGCGTGTCCTCTCTGGACTGAAGGAACAAGAAATTTTGCCTTGGAATCTTAAGGAAATCGCTGATATGAAGTTCGTCCCTCTTACCTCATTTGATGTAGAGCGTAGTTTTTCCGCATTCAAAAGAATTTTAACGGAAGAGAGAGGAGGAGTTACTCCTGAAAATCTGTTAAAATATTTCATTGTTCAGTGTCATAGAAGTTTTAAAGGAGTTGTTTACCATACACAATAAAGACTAAATGTTTTGAACATAATAGTGGTTTATTTCGCATGTTTTAATGTGATCGAGCAATGTCATGTTATAAGTTTTTAAGGAGTGCTTGACATTGTACTATAGTAACAATGGTTTTAACACTATGGCAGTATATAAAGCGTGTTTTAAATTTTATTTCACTTAAAAACGTGTAAGTTCCTAAATCAGAATTTTAAAAACCTATAAAAGCCTAAAACGTGAATTGAATAAACCTAAATTTGGTTTTTTTGAACCTAAAAATCCGGGGCTTAATGATAACCAACAGGGCCACATTTAGGAATAGGCTACCTAGGCTGTAGCCTAGGGGCCCACACCACAAAGGGGCTCCCACCACATGCAAAAAAGGTCAAACATGAGCAAAGAAAGTAACCTACTATTTCCGAAACGGTTTTAGCACCGAAAGTCCTGAAATGCTCGTGAAAATCGAAAAAAATGTTCGGGTGCTGTGCAAAGTACGACTAGTAGAAAAAAAACTGTTATTTCTCGACGAAAATGTGATTATCGCAGTCCATAGGCATTATTACCAAAGAAAAAGTGTAAGAGAAGACGGTAAAAAAGGTAGGAAAGAGGTAATATAGTGAAAATCGTCGGGTTACGTGCGGTATTAGCCAATGTGTAACAGCCATCTTTGCGGCGAATGTGCTCTTCCTCAAGCTGTACACAAGTTTATTATCAAAGAGCAGTATTAGTGGCCGGTGTGGTTAGGTTGAAATACAGCCTGAACCAGAATGACTACTAATATTCCGTGGTGCTTAGTGGATTTTGAGTGAAGACAGTGGACACGCCAAATTCTGACTATAATTACGTCACAGGCGGCTGTCAGTCAGTAATGTGAGTAACCTTATGTTTCGGCGCGGATTACACTTTTTTTTTTTTTTTTTTTTTTTTTTTTTTTTTTTTTACATATTTTACGGCTTTCGAGTACACTTATCCATAAAGAGTAAGCGCCAAGGAAGCAACTAGCCGTATTTTCAACCCGAATTAACATTTTTTTCTACTGCCCGTACTTTGCACATTAACCAAATGTTCACATATGTGCATTTCAATCCTTTGAAGTACGGCTATACTGTAAAATAAAATTTCAGTGCACTTATACCGAAAAGTAATAACTTTTCGACTCAGCGATGACTTATAACCTTTCTAACAGAAGTTTGTAGTATACTGTGGTCGGAGCGTATGAATGTAGATTGAAGTCACTGTCGTGCATGGAGGAAGATACGGAGACGACGCAAGGGACCTTTCCCACGCACTGGAGTGACGCCAGGTGGAGAGAAGTGATTTGGGGAGGGGGGGGAGGTCGCCATATTGGTCGGCCGTAGAAACACAGGGTAATAAGCATTAAAACCTCAAGGGAATCATACGACAACCGTGGTACCGCAATTTGATGATGGATTATTATGTAACTCGACGAGACACATAAAAAATGATGAATAAAATTTTTTGATATCGCGCTTATTGCTCGAGATATACTGTCTCAAAAGAGTGGAGTTTCTGGTTGAAATTCAGAAGAAACGTGTCCCCAAATTCAAATTTGGTGATAGATTCTTATGTAACACAACGATACAAATCGAAAATACAGAATAAAATTTCTCGATATCTCGCTTAGTAAGACCTTTTTTTTTTTTTTTTTTTTTTTTTTTTTTTTTTTTTTTTTTTTTTTTTTTTTAAACAGCCGCATTTCAACGTACCCACACTTCCATTAAGATTGCCGCTACAAAATCAAACTATGTTGACAGATCTAAACACATGAAATGCATCGCGAACTATATTTCGGGTAACAACATTGTTTGCTTCAAGTTTAGTAGTTCACACAGCACAAATTATCACATTTAATTTCATTGTACACTTTCAGTGGAAACTGAAACTGGACTAAAGCATGCACATTCACTATATTGCGATGTAAAATTGACTTTCAACGCTTGTTTACAGTAAGGCTAGCCTTTTAGGTGCAAAGTAATAACATATACTGATTGTCTACACTACACCAATAAACATTTGACAACGATACCATCCTATTAAGAGCAATGAATAAATTTATAGCGATAGGCTCTAATCCTGCAGTTATGTATCAAACACTTCAAGAGCAATAATTACAATGTGATTTAGTTACGAAACGTTATTCCAGGTTGTTTCGTATCTTGTCTGTTTGTGCAACCATATGCAACACAACTTGGCATTATAAAAAACTTTTAAATATTAGAAAATGAAATGTTCACAGCACAAACACAATGCAAACAGCTCAATGTTTTGGGGTGATTCCTATTGCCACCGCGCATGCGCAGTAGGAGACGAGTTTTTATATTAGGTTACACAGATTTAGCGTTATTTCGTCTCCATATATTCCTTTCTCCTTGCACATAACACCTAAAACTGTCTTTGCTGACGCAAACCATGGAGGAAGGAATAATATGGAGACGACGCAAGAGACCTTTACCACGCATGGGAGTGAAGCAGGCCGGCGGAGGAGTGGGGGGTCATGGCCGGAGTGGTGGGGGCTTGACCGCTTCCCAACAAACACGGGGAATATTTACAAACACCTCAAGGGGACTCTAGGATAAACGTGACGCTGCAATCTGGTGAGGGATTATTATGTAACTCGATGAGACAAATAAAAAATGAAGAATAAAATTTTTTGATATCCTGCTTAGTTTTCGAGATATTCTGTCTCAAATGTGAAATGGTTTTGGTTGAAATTCAGAAGAAAAAATTATTCAAAGTCCAATTTTATGATGAATTTTTATTTAAAAAGACGAGACAAATAAAAAATAAAGAGTAAAATTTTTCGATATTTCACCTAGTTCTCGAGATATACTGTCTCAAAAGTGAGGTGTCTTGAGTTGAAATAACAATGATTACATGGTTGACATGCAGAATGGATATTTCAGTTTTATTACTACCAATTGTGGTTAGTCTGAAATGTGTCCTAGACCAGAAAAAAAGTAAGAGGACCCACTCTAGGGATGAGCAACCCAGACATTTTGTAGGCTGGTACCAGAAATAAAATGTTTATTCAGTCACCTTAATGAACATTCTCTTGATCAAGATGTGATGTCTAATTTCACAGCCCTACTTATTAGGACAATTGTAAAAAAATTATCTCTCAGTTAGATTTAGATACGGGGGGGGGGGGGGGAGAATGTTGTACAAAAAAAAGAGAGACTAAATTAGAAACACATTCCCCAAATTGATTTTGTTCAAAGGCCAATAACTTCTTTATTTATGAAGCCCATTTTTATTTCTGCATGAACCTGTTTCGACATAAATAGATGAGAAAGATTTCAAAATCGGTAAAAATAGGTATAGACGTATTTACAAACAGAAACAAGTCTTATATGAAGCTTTAAAAATAACCTAAGTCAATGGCCTGAAATAGCTATTTAAAAAATTAATAAAACTCACAGCTTCTCACATAACAGTTAATTTCATCATCCATTGTCAGTATAATCAGCAACGTGACGAAAGAAATCGTAATAGTAAATTCACTGAATCGCGAAGTAAAACACGCCACTTTGAATCTCATTTTAAACACTCGTTAAAAAATAATGCTAGTCTATTATGTGCAAAATAGCAAGTTTGCTGATTTTCTACACTACACCAAGAAAAATATGAGAACAAAGTCATCCCATTGAGAGCTATGACTAAATATTTATAGACGTGCTGCAAAGTTTCCGGTGTCTACCGCTCACTTCAACAACGATAATTACAATTCAACTTACTTATGAAATGATATTCCAGGTTCTTTCCTGTCTGGCCTATTTGTGCAACCGTACGCAACACAAGCTGGCATTTTTAAACACTTATACACAATACTAAATGAAATAATCCCTGCATCTACCACAATGTGAACACCTTAATTGTTGGGAAGCGCCATATGGTCGCTGCCGGTGCTGCCACCATGCGGGAGAGTTTAGTGCTTGCTTCACCGATTTAACGTCACTTCTCCTCCATATAATTCCTTCCTCCATGACGCAAACTGTGTCCATAAACGGTGTCGAAAAACTGCCTCTGAGTTTTTGCGCTTGCTTTATATAAGTTTCATCGAAAGTTCTAGAACAGTACAAAGGCTTCCGACAGATATTTCTCGAACTTTAACAATTAAACACAATTAACCAACTTAAACAATTTAAAACATATTAAAACCAATCAAAATTAATACCTAATCATTTAAAATAATTACAAAATGGTCAGAAATGAAAATTAAAGATACTTAAACACAAAATTATCCAAATAGATCATTTTAAACTGTAGTAAATCATCCTTTAAATATCGTAGCTCACCTTAATACTTGCAATTACAAACATTTAAGTAATTCTCTTGCATAGTTCTGTCCTTAAACGTATTAAATGGAATTTACATAATTTCTTTTCATAAAACAAAGTCCATTTGCACCGATTTACAGTAAATTGTAAGACAAATATACAAAAATAATATCCAATCAAACTCTAGCTCGCTACAAATGCTTAATAAAATACAATTCCATTTATAGTCTAGGTTTGAGGGCTGTTACAACTTGCATTACCAGTAGGCTGTTTGAGAATACTAAATAAATTTCATATAATTTTGAACCTGAGACCCCAACAGCAAAAACCTGAAACTTATAAATTCATGGACACAAGAGAGACGTCAAACCCCGTGCGAAACGATGAAGAGGTTTTTGGGGGACAGTAGGAAGGACAATGCAAATTAATAGTTCCACGCGCTCCTTAGTGGCCTGTACGATAAAATAAATCAATAATAAATAACGAAAGAAAAAAAAAAGCCCACAGCAAGCGAAGCGCATAAAGGAAATTTGGGCTCAAGGGAAAGCAAACAAAAACTTTTAAGTACTTCGTGTGATGCTTATGGGATTATCCGCAAATAATCTATACTAACAAAATGCTAACCTTGGTCACTGTGTAACTATGTCCGTCACGCTGTGACGTCAAGCTTCCCGCCTTCGCTTGCCAACTAACAGTAGCCAGAGATGTTCCGAGGGTGTGTGTGTTATTTAATAACAGTTCTATTAAGCGAAGCATCCACGAAAGAAGGAATTGTCAAAATGATTTCGATACATTAATTATAAGTTCCTTTTATTTAGTTAATATTTCTTCGATATAGATTTTTCGTTAAATTATTTAATTTAATTGCAATGGAGCACAGGCTCCGGTGGCAATTTCCATACACACCCAACTTCCCCCTATCCTGCACCTACCTACATTTGCCCTCTACAAATTTTAACTTTAAATTCTTTTAACGTTTTCCGTAGGTTATTTATCATTCCCCTTGGTAACTCATTCCAATCCCTGACACCCTTACCTAAAAAAGAAAATCTTCCCACACCCTTGTGCCTAAAATCGAGTGCCAGGTTATGGTCATGGCCAACTTTTTCCTTCCATGCACTACTTTTCATACCTATTGCAATATCTTTCCATGCCTCATCGCCAGTATACGCCCTGTACACTCCCATGACCTTCCTCATCCTCCTCCTGTCTTGCAATGAATCCCATTCCAGCTCCTTTATCATATCTGTCACTGATTGCAGTCTGCGATAATTTCCAGAAACAAATCTAGCAGCCCTTCTTTACACCTTCTCCAACTCCTGTATTTGATACTCAAAATGTGGGTCCCATACTACACTACCATATTCGAGCAACCAAAGTTTTGTAACCCAATTCCTTTACTTCTCTCGTGCATCCCCTCATCACTCTCTCCAACAAGTGCAGAACTTTGAAACCTTTTCCTACCACCTGTCCAATGTGTCCTGCCCAGTTAAGCTTGTTATCATATGTAATGCCAAGATATTTACATTTCAAGTCTTCAGCAAGCAATTCTTTCCCCACCTTATATTCATAATTAACCTTTTGTTTTTTATTTGTGTATCTAATTAGCTGACTCTTCTTTGCATTTATCTTCATTCCATGTTTACCAACCCAACTAGATATCCTGTCCAGATCACCCTGCAACTGTTTACAATCCTCTATCGTTTTGATCCTTTTATACAGCATTATGTCATCTGCAAACAATCTAATTTCAGGTAGTAAACAATCAACACAATTATTCATTAGAATAATGAATAGCAATGGTCCCAATACGCTACCCTGCGGCACTCCCATTGTTACTTCCACTTCCTTTGATACCGCATTTCCCACCCTAACTTTCTGTTTTCTACCTTTTAAAAATTCTTCTACCCAGAAAATCACTTTCTCATCCACTCCAATAGTTTTTACCTTATTTACTACCATTTTGTGGCTTACTCTGTCAAACGCCTTTGAAAGATCAAGTGCTACACTATCAATTTGGTTGTCCACTGATATGTAATATAAAAGCGTTTTGATTGTTAATGAGCGTGGTGGGTGAGCGGAAATGCTGAAGCCACGCATTTAGAAGCAAGCGGGTTCAAATCTCGGTTCCACCATCCACATTTGGTTTTCCAAAATAACTCCAGGTGAATGCCGGGATGGTTCCTTCAAAAGGCCATGGCAGAATTCCTTCCCCTCAGTCTTCTCCCGTTTCTAATGACCTCGTCGTCGACGGGACACAAAGCCAGAAGGAAAGGAAAGGGAGGGGATTAGCTTCTGTTAATCCAGATCATAATTATGAGTGGCATTTGATGTTACAGGAGAGGACATGAGTAATTTAAAATTTAAAAAAATAAATTAAATTGTTTTCATGAGCGTCCTGTTATTGATATCATTACTTCGTTGGAATGAAAGTAGTTCCATATTAATCGCAATCTATGAGGCCTAGACTGCAATTAAAACTATTATTACGTACCATAAAATAAGTTGTTAAGATTCGTTTTTAATATTACTAAGGTCATTATTTCAGCCGCAAAAACCTGTCATCTATTAAGAACGTTATAAAATCGATCTGAATTACGGATGATAAGAAAGAAAGATGTAAGAACCCGTTAACATTTTGGATTAAGTCTATATCGCAATGCATAATGCCACGAATATGCCATGCAATGAATGTATTAATTCGCTTGTCATTGAAGCTTTAATTCTCTAGCGGCAAGATTACCGGAGTTTGTGGTTCCGTTTAAATGCAACCTGGACCAGTACGCCCAATGAAACTTTTTGCGTAGCATGAGGTACGATGAATTGCACTGAGCGTTATTTTATAACAATTCTATTTAGGATCCCGAGGAAATTGGAATCACAAAAGCTATCATACAGGAAAAGATGCCGATTTAACAGCATGGTCCATAACCACCAATTTGCCAACAAACAGTGTATTAGAAGAAGGAACACGTGGATGGAAGAAGGTCAGCGAGAGGATGAAGAGGTTTTGGGGAAAGAAGAAAAACACATCTGATAAATAAGTTCATTCACGCTCCTCATTTTTGCATAACCACGGAAGAAGAAGAATTTTATTTAGTTAAGTGACTTGCTAGAACAATACGTAAAAACCGAAATTTTTGCTGGACTTTGTGGCTAGTAATAATAATAAAATTCCCATGTAGTATGTTCTGTCTTAAACGCTGAATAACTTTGTATGATGATTTTATCACCTGATATGTGGCAACTTTGAGTTATCTATGTGGCATGCTTCATAGTGTTGTTTGATACAGTAGTTATTCATTTAAAGATGACTGGAAGGATATGGATAGTAAAATAAAAGGTGAATAACAGGTATTTAATGTATATTAGTTATTACCACTGCTGAAACAGTTACGATAGTAACACTTAGTCGTTCCGTTCCCGCCATAATTACCAGCAAAGGATGCATTTACTTGTGTTGAAATCACTTTAAATTCAGTTAATTGCATACAAAGTGTTCTATGTCTAGGAATAGCATCTTTCATTTTTTTTTAAACATTGTTCGGGTTTTATTGCTTGTGAAACGTATATCAAAATTCATTCCCTTAGCAAAAACTGGTATTGGTGAATTGCATGATTTCTTCATCTATCAAAAAATGGCACCAACCTCTTCAAATCTGAGTTAAATACTTCAATATAATGTACTCGTCGCGTTCCCCACCCAAATTTTACCAGAAAGTCCCCTCAAATTAAATTAAAAATGCTGTAATATGATAAGTGTCGCAGAATGCGGTATCATTTAACAGCTGAGTAGTAAGTCATATTTCGACATTTTTAGTATAATTTGCGGCAACTTTTACGTAAAATGTTAGTGGGAAAGATGAATAATGATAACAAAGCAGTTAATTCAGATTTCAGGTTGTTAGTTCCATTTTTGTGATAGATTGCAGTTGTGAAATCACCAAAGTGTGCAATTAGGTTGGATTAGTTCAAGGCAGCTAATGTGGTGTTATGCTGTTCTAATGTCTGTATTTTAATTTTATGGTCATAATTGTGACTCTACTATAGTTCACTATACTGGCAAATTTTTTTTTTGTAATTTTGCAAATAGGAAACAGTAGAAGCATGTCATCATTTGTGTCAACACTAATTATGTCATAGCATTAACAAAATACAAACAGGTGTTAAGAACAGAAATTTTGTGCCAATTTCTACCGTGATATTGCACACGATTGTGATTGGAATGAAATTGGACTAGAATAATAATAAAAAAGTATGTAAAAGGCCTAGTTGTATGTTCTTAGTAATTTATTGTTTCTACAAATTAAAAAAAAGATATAAATCTGATAAAAAGTTCAATATGGAAGTCACTTACATGTTCCTGAACCAAATATTCCCACACAGTGATTAGTATGGGTATGAATAGTTTTTTTTTTTGCAGTTACTTTTCATCTATGAGAAGTTGTCTATTGAATTTCAAATCTCTTCTGTCATTTTGAGATTGATTAGTGCAGTACCTCCATCAATAATTTAGTCCAGTCCCTGAATCCCTTTACCTGCAAGAGAAATTTTCTCTCTTCCACATGACTGAAATCGTTTGTGGTGATTGTCATTTCTTCCTTTCCACATTCTTCTAATCCAGGAATTCTGCCAACATATGGCCTCAAACACACTTAACACTTTCTTCCCCTGCTTCCTGTTTTTCAAAGTCCCAGCTGTTTTAATTTAATTGCAATGAAGTACACACTTTGGTGGAAATTCCCCTATACACCCATATATATATATATATATTTCCTTTCTGGTACGGTACCTCCTTACTTTTTTCCCTCTATGAGTTTTACTTTTAAATTCCTTCAGCATTCTTAACAGATTAGTGGTCACTTCATTTGGTAACTTATTCGCTGAATCCCTTACCTACAGAAGAAAATTTTCCCCACTTCCCTATACCTAAAATTGAATACCAGATTTGGTTATGGTCATCTCTTCTCTTCTCCTAATTCTTGTACCAATATCCATCCAAGCCTCATCGCCAATATATGCCTTATACACTCCCAGCACTCTCTTCACCATCCAATGACTCCCAACCCAGCTCTTTTATCATATCTGTTACTAATTGTGTTCTGCAATAATTTCCAGAAACAAATCTGGCAACCCTTTTTTACACCCTATCCAACTCCTATATTTGATACCCAAAATGTGTGACCCATACTCAAGCAGTAGTCTGGCCAAAGTTTTGTAAACCAATTCTGTTACTTCTTTGGTACATCCTGTCATCTCCCTCTCCAATAAATGGAAGATTTTCATATTTTTCACCTATCCAATGTGTCCTGCCCAGCTGACTTTATTTTCAAATTGTATGGCAGAGGTATTTTCATTTTAAGTCATCAACAAGCAATTCCTTACCCATTCTATAGTCACAATCAATCTTTAGTTTTTTGTTTGTGTACCGAATAAGCTGAATCTTCTTCGCATTTATATTTATCGCATGCTAACCTACCCAACTTTAATTTAATTTAAATGTGATGGAACACATGCTCTGGTGGCAATTTTCCTCTTAACCCATTTCCCCCTTTCTTCTAGCCACCTACTTTTATCCTCTACAAATTTCAACTTTAAATTGTTTTGGTAAATTATTAATCGATTATCTTGGTAACTTATTCCAATCCCTGACCTCCTTGCACAGGTCACTTTGCATTTGTCTGTAGTTTTCTCCCATTTTGACCCTGTTATATAACAGTAACTGGCTGAACGATTTTTGCTCGGCTTCTTTTGATTTCTGTTCAACATGTAAGATTTTGTGTGAAGTTTGATTAATGTTAAATGTTTTTCTTGAAGGCTTGCTAGTCATTTTGAATGGTACAATTCCTTGCTCTGAACAAAGAGAAGCTTAACAAACATCGGTAGGTTTACTGGTGCCTGAATCTTCTATAAGATGAGTTAAGAGCTGTTTGCAAGACACAAATTACATGAGTTGCGTTCTTTTTTGGTAAAATCGTATTTAAACATGAAAATCAAAAGCTATAAACATATGAAATTTCATCCGAATTGCTAGAGCCATTTCCAAGATCATTCTGTTTACCATCCCATAAATTGCTTTTAAAGAAAATCCTATTATTATGTTAAATAGAAATATTAATACTAATCAGAGATTAATTAATGGTTCAAGATTGGTGGTTATTCATTTAGGTGAGTACATTATTGGTGCTAAATTCATTCACTCTTACAAAACTATGCGCATACCTTGCATTAATCTCACACCTTCTGATGCAACTGTGTCTTTCCAAATGACAAGAAAACAATTTATGATAAAAGCAACCTCCACAATGGCCATTAATAAAGCACAAGATCAGAAGTTTGTAAGCGCAGGATTGTATTCACGAGAACATTCTTTTTCATGTGTTTCTATATTAAATTAAAATTTTTGTTTGTGTTAAAGACACATAGTCAAAAAGTAAATGATAATATTAGGACTGTTAATATTTTGAAAAGAAGTGGTGTAAAGAAGTTTGAAAAAAAATTACATCTTCCAAGGCCAGTATCCATTTTTTAAATATCTACTTTTTAAATATTTTACAATTAAACATTCAGTATTTAATGATAACAATGTTTCACAATAAAAGTGATATTTTTAACTGCTCTTCAAAATAAAATACCTTTCATTAATAAATATACTTGCATTTACTTATTCCCACATTAATATTTTGCTATTCGGTGACTGACCACAATACTGTGTGAAATATTTGCGTGGGTCAGCTAGTATACAAGATTTGTTCCTTTAAAGATATAAGAGTTCCTTGTTGCAACCAAAGAGAAACTATCAGTAGGTTTTCTGGTACCTTAAACATTTACAAGATGGCATTGTGCTGTTTCCGAGATACCAAATAGAAAATTTGTTCATATTTTGTGAAATCGTGATTTTACAGGGAAGAGCAGATAAAAAGCATAACGTTATCTTATTATGAAATTTCATCCAAATCGTTAGATCCATTTCCGAGACCCCAAGATATACAAGAATTGCTCGTTTAAAGATATAAGATTATGCCATGTGCAAACAATCTAACTTCTGACTCTAAAGCATAAGCACAATCATTTGTTAGAATAATTAATATCAATGGTCCTAATGTGCTTCCCTGTGGCTCCCCCTTTTTCAATTCCATTTCTTTTAACACTGCGTCTTATCCCAAAACTTTGCTTTCTACCTTTTAAGAATTCTTCTACCCAGAAAATCTCTGTTTCATCAACTCCAATGGTTTTCACCTCATTTACCATCATTTTATGTCTCACTGTGTCAAATGGCTTAGAAAGACGTAGTATTACAATATCTCTTTGGCCTCAGTTGCTGATTCACGTGAAATATGTTGTATATAGCCTCCTAACTAAGATTCAGATAAATTTGCTTGCCTAAGGCCATGTAGCCGATCTGGAAACCAGTTTCTTTACTAATAGACTTATCTGAAGTGATTGCATATCAATCTCTCTATTAATTTATCTTGATGGCTGAACTATGCCATAAACATTACCCCCCCCCCCCTCCTTAATATGTGCCACTAGGGGCCATTACTTAGTGTGAATCATGAGAATGAGGGTAGAAGCACCACCATGACTAGAACTAAAGATGTTATGAAGGAATGTTTGTGTTGGTATCTGTCTGTTAAGTGTGTAAAATTTGTTATGAATGATAGATGTATTTTTTGTTTATATAATGTGTAGTTTATGAGGTGGAAATTGGGGACTGTCCCACCATTTGCTCAGATGATTGCATGAAACTGCCTAAAAACTGTAATCAGGGTGGCTGGTATGTGAGGACCAGCACTCAAACCTGGTCTGATTGTACCTCCGTATGGTGGTGGCTTGATGCGCGCAGCTGCACTGGCAGATGAATACACAATTTATTCATTGCACCCTATTCATTATATACAGAATCTTTCCCTGCTGTTTCTCAAACGAATCCTATCCAACTCAGTTAATCATTAAGTAATCTACGAAGGTATTTACATCAATTTATGTCATTCAGAACTGATCTGCTAAACTAGATATAATGTCAATTTTATTCTCTGACTATTCACGCCTCTCCTCTATTTCAACCTTATAAACTAGATTTTCTAAATACAAACAATATAATGACTATGAATGTTTCTCAGGAAATCAGCCAAGTAATACTATTATTTAAACACAATATTTCGGTGACATAAATCTTCATCGGCAACTTCAGGTGTAGTTGTAAGACTTGAAGTTTGTCTAGTGCATGGTTGAAAAACTGGCATGGCAACGGCAGATGTTGTTACATTGCCTAGCAGTATCTCAGACTTCATTAGACACCCATGGAGTACAAAACATAAAGCGCTGTTGACGAGCAGCCTCAATAGCAGGTATCCATGCATAACTTAACTGGAAACCACAATTCCGATTAACCAGATCATACATGAGGCGAAGTCCCAGAAGCTTCCTGCATGTCTCATAAACATACAAACTTTGTTCATTTATATTAAAATGACTGACTATAATGCAACAAGAGATGCATTTGTGAGAATGATGAAGTCAAGTGGTTCCAGTATTGTACTTTATGACACCCGTTTTGTTACTTCCATGTCTTTTGATAGCTCATTTGTTAACCTGATTCTTAACTTACTACCTATCCAAAGTTCCTTCACTTAGCAAGGCTCATTCATATACATTCATCATTTTATCACTATCTTTATATGGTTTATGCTCTGTAAGATGACACAAAAAGATCCATTAATATGTTGTTAAGTTGGTTTTACCTCTATATTTAATCTAACTATCTAAGATTCACATATGTACATCTCCTAAACCAGTTCTGCTATTTTTGAAACTACTTTCTTTGTTCACAGATATAGTTTGTTTTCAAGTTCTCAGTAAACTTGCTTAGTGCTAGATGTCTAGCAGAATGTACCACTGTTCCTTTTCTATTTATGTGTTAGCCAAACCAAGTTAAACTGCACTAGCTGGTGGTTTCAATAGCTAAAAATCCTATGTGTGTTTTAAGCAAAATCTCTAGGTTCACCTAACTGACTTCTGGCTTAATTGTGTCTGATCATGTCTATAAGGGGTCTGCAGCAATTTAGTCCTAGTACTCTGTGATTTGCACTATTAACAATTAATGATCACTTCCATAACTTGGTAATTAACAATATTGATTATAAGCTGCAGGTTCAATGTAGCATGTTCAGTCACTTCCAGAATCTTATAGTTTACAAAGGTAACAATAGAGTATAAGAACTGCCATGAGGTGATATTTATGTGGAAAGGGAAGATAAATTATACCCAACACTCACCAAAGTTGAAGGGAGGAGGGCAGCAACAACATGAACATTTTATACATTTTTTGTGTGGGGCTGTGTTGACTGCAAGTCTCGCACGAGCTCAGCCATATGTTCTTTCCACTTGACAACTTCTAGTGCGTTTTCCAATGCCTCATATATGTGATATTCCATGCAGGAGGTTGAACACAGTTGTCACTGGAGCATGTGTTGAACAGTGTGATCTTCTCTGTACTTACACTTGCCAGGTTATCCTTTTATCTGCCCATTCTTTATCTCAGCCTATTTAAAGGCTTCCATGTCAGCCATCCCTTGTCATAGTCAGGTGGCGCAATTTCTTAGCTTCCCGTAGTTGTAACCTGGCTTTTACAGTTGTACTTCTAAGTTCCTTCAATATTTTGGGGAACTTTCTGGGAATTTGCCTATGTGGTAAATGCCTCTGTAATGGACAAGTTCTTTCAAGATACACTATCTTCCTTTCCTTGTACCCTGCTGTTTCAGTTTGAAGTGAAGGTGGCACTATTCCCACAAAGTGGTGGAGCCATTTGACTGGAGTGGCTTTTAAACTGCCTGTTATGATTTTGCAGGTGTCACTGAGAGCTTTGTCCACCTGTTCTGCATGAGTTGAATTGTAAAACAGTGCTAAGACCGAAGATCGGATGGTTTCAGTTTGGATATGCCCAGCTTTTAGCTTGGAATTCATTATCCAAGTATTCCAGTTTGACCCCAGACCAAAATAACTTCAACCTAAAAGTGGCTTCCATATTCTATAAATGAAAAGCACATTCTCATATTTTGGAAGTATTTGGTTTAAGATGATTTATGCTGTAGTATATAAATTTTGTGTGATCAGAGCTTGATCATCAACATACAGGAAACTCCTGCTGCTGGGGTCTATAGGCTGGTCATTTGTGTATATAGTAAACAGAACTGATGCTTCCACACTTCTGTAGCCTTCAGTTACTGCACTGTCTTTGGATGTCTATGAAGAATCTCTGATTCTGCAGAAGAGTAGTGATAAACTTACTATGACTGAAATTCCTTGTAAAGTTATAGATCTGTATGTTCTATTATATGACTCGGAAAGATGGACTTTACACAAAGAAGATGTAAAGAGGTTGGAAGCTTTTAAAATGTGGATATGATGGAGGATGGAGAAAACAAGTTGGACAGATAAAGTAAGGAATGATGAGATGCTGGAACGATTAGGAGAGCAAAGATCCCTTATAAAAACTATAAGAAACCGAAAAAGGAACTGGATTGGCATTGTGTTGAGGAATGGGTGTCTGCTGAAGGGAAAAGAAGACGTCGACAAGGAAAATGCTTGATGACATTCTGATAAATGGAACATATTTAAGACAAAGAGATTTGCAGAGCAAAGGGAGGCATGGAAGACCATCGCTGTGAAAGGACCATTCTGAATAGCAGAAAGGCACTATGATGATGATGTGTAATAGAGGGTAATATTTACAACGTTTCAGTATTTAGTTTAAAATTTTCTCATGGTTGTTTATTTGTACCAAATTAAAGCCTTTTTCATAATATAATCTTAGGTTAATCTGAAATATTAGTTGTTGTCATGCAAAGTAAAATTTGAAGGATCTTGGTTCTGCTAAGACTGCAGAGGAAGAAAAGTTAGTAGTAGCACTGAGATTTATATTTTTCTGTTTCTTTGATGGCTAGATTTTTTTTACTGAACTAAAGAAATTTATAAACTGTATACAGGATGAATAAAATATTAAAAGTTATAACATGAAAATTTTAATGAAAAACATACAAGATGGGGTAGGTCTTGTAGATAAACTAGTTACAGAAAATGATACTAGTTAATGATGTTATTAATAATAGAATCAATTTAAAAATGCAATACCTGGCCACAACATTTCAGTAAATTATAATGATCAGACACTAGAAGACAGTACACAGAATTAAACTATAATGGATTGATACTTTGGACAACAGATTCAAATATGACTAGATTACAATGTTAAAACTAGTTTTAAAGTATAACAGCGAAACCAAAGAAATGATAACTACTCCAACTCTATTAGATTTCAGTTAATGGAGTCAGACAGAGAGAAACTTCAGACACAAGAATACAAGAATATCATCTGGTTGATTATGAACACAAATATAGGGAAAAGTATCAACAGTGTGATGTGGGACAGCTAAAATGTAGGGTACGGATAGAACTGATGTAAACAGATTATTCTTAGGAAAAGGGAAAAGGGGAGAGTGAGCTCTTGGCCTTCTGTAGCTATTTCTACTTTTATTATGAGATACTTTATTGTTTGTTTCTTTTTCTGATGGTGGTGTCCCTGAATGAAAATATTTCTTTTGATTTTCAGGACTGTTTAAACAGCAGATCATTACAAAGTGGGATTAACTGAAGACTGCAGATATCATGGAAAGTTCTAAAAGTTTGATAATATGTTTGGATAAGAGGACTAGATGTCTTTCTGGTGATTCTTATACCGCAGAGAAGGGCAGTATCAGCACTAATTCAAGTTCAATAAATTTATACAACTTCACCTGTACAAAGTGTGAGAAACCTTTCATCTTCAGACACCTCTTAGTAAACCATCTCTTTAGTCACACTGATAACATTAATCCACCGTCTTTCATTTGTGTATCATGTAACCATATATACCAAACGGAATCAGAACTTTATTTTCACAAATCAAGACACAATAGCCAAAGACATATAAGGGAGATATCATCATCACAGTTATTATGTTCTATGTGTAAGAAGCTTTTTTCATCAAGGGATTTCCTTATTAAACATCTCTTTCACCATTATCAAAAGATTTGTTGCCCCATACATATTTGTTCGTCATGTTCTGAGGTATTTCCAAATATTTCACAATGGGAACAACATTCATGTATCACCACAAGTCTTCAGCTCTCAACAGCCTGCAACTCAGGAAAACAGTAAGTGTCATTTGGAAATAGTTTCTTGGTCTTGTTGTATTTATGCTCCTTATAGTGTTTTATTAAATGTTATATTGCTAGTTGCTGTTAACACATAAAAAGACAGTTTTATTAGTCGCTAAGAAACCACACAAACTTGGACTTATTACTCTATTGTTTGCAGTTTTAATCTGTTAGTTTTAAAAATGATACTGTTTTCATATCTTAAAGCAATCTTTTTCCTCAGGGCAGTAACAGAAGAGCAGCAAAAGTCACTGTCTCATTGTAATAGTCTGAAAAGTGAGAACTTCATTGAAAACTTGAAAAGTGAGTTTATTGTATTTGAAGGTAACAAAAGTTCCAATGATGTGTACCCTAATAGCAGTGACATTTCCTTCGCGAGTTCACTGTTATTAAAATGTGCTGTTTGTCTGGAGGCCTTCCTATCAAGAAGTTCGTTGACGGTACATGTGTTTAGCCATACTCGTCATATTTACGCACCTTCAACTCAAAGCGGTGTATTGTCATATAAGGCTATCAACAGACACAAGAGTTTGAGTCAAGCATCTACATTACATTTAAAATGTGCTTGTTGTATGCAGATCTTCATGTCAAGGTGTTCTCTGATAACACATACATTCTGCCATATAACTAAAGTACATCATCCACACTACGTTTGCACACAGTGTTGTATGGTGTTTCCAGCCTTCCCAGAATTTAAACTGCACAGTTGTGACACAACAAGTATGCACAAACACTATGAAAGGTGAGTAAATTACTTACGTTACTTTGTTACAAGGTGTTTAAAAATTCTATTATCCAGCTATTTAAAGTGTGTCAAACTGATGTTCCTGTGGTAGCAGTACATCTAATTTCTTACACTATTCAGTATTTCAGTTTTTTTTTTTTAAAAAGAGTAGCTGAGTAAGATTTACAATATAATATTGATTTTGTTTATTCCTTATTTGTTATATAGTTTTTCATGAATTAAACGTATTGTTGAAAGGATACAACCTACTTTGGGTAGTAGGCCACGTATTAGATATATATATAAATCTCGCAAAGTCCAAAAAGGAATTCAGTTTATATTAATATTTCTTATGATTCATGAAATTAAATTTGGTGATATACAATATTGTGTGACTAGATTAGCGTTTTAATGTTAAAGCAAGAAATTAATGTTGTACAAACTGCAGTCTTACTTCTCAAAACGTTTTATTTTTTATTGTGTCATATTAATTTGTGCATTCATCTGCATGGTAAATTAACAGACATAACCTTTAGAGACACTTCTTTCTTTCATATTCACAAATGTATTAAATTAATTAATTCATTAATATTCTCTTGAGATTGAATCCTTGAAAGTTAGTAGAGAGAAATTGTCATAATATAATAATATAATTCTTGGGTCTCTAGCCACTTAAACATTTTAAAGAAATGAAATTTCAACCAATATAATCACTGTAATTTTTTACACATATTGAAATAGTGACTGCTAGAATGTTCTGGCCTATTGTAATATATCTCATTAGAGGAATTGAGGAATTTGCCTAATAGCAGTGAAATGTGAATACAGTAGAACTCCAACTATCTGAACTCAAACTATCCGAACTCCAACTATCCGAACTCCAACTATCCGAATCACTGAATATCAGAATAGCTTTTTTAATTAAGATGGAAACCTACTGTGATTTGCAAAATAATGATTCTGACTGCACACTGTTATCGAAACCATGAAACGCCATTATAGAAGGCAACTTTCAGGGGAACTTTTGGTGGAGGGCAAACACGGAGAAGATGTATTGGCTAGCCACAATCAAAAAAAATTTGAAAGATTGCACTTACATGGTGGCGGAAGCTTGGTTAAGGCAGTCACATTAAGATGTGCGTGGAACAAGTTGAAATGCATACCTACTGAAGAAGAGAAGGAAAAGAAGAAGGAAAAAAAGGTGCTCAAGAAAAGGAAAGGGAAGAGACGGAAGAGACAGGAGAAAATGGGAATGACGTGTCACTTGAGGAATTGAGAAACATTATTTTGAAAATTCCTGGATGTTCAGAAGTTAGTGCTGAAGATTTAGGAGAGTGGGTGGTGTGTGATTCGTCAGACCCTGGGTATGAAATTCTAAAAGATGATAAACTTATTGAAAGTGTGAGAGAAGAAAGTGTCGAGGAAGAAGATGACCTTAATGTCGAAGTTGAAGCATTCACGGCACCAACAGCTAGTGAAGCACTTGCCGGCCTTGAAACAGCGTTGAAGTGGATGGAGCGTCAGCCCGAGTGTGACCACATGCAACTTCTCACTGTCAAGCGGATGAATACAGTCAAACAGCTTACTCTGACCAATGTTCAGCAAGCAATGACTTTTATTTACTGTATGGCACATACATACTGTACCAATGTACAGCACTTGTAAGGGCGCATAACATGGTTGCCTTTTAATTTGATCCATTAAAAGATCTTTTTCTTTAAAAATATGTTTTTCTCCCATATTCAACATACATACAGTGGTTAACTAAAATAGACCCTTTTTTCAAAAAAATCCAATTATATGAATTTTTGATTATCCAAATGGGGTCCGGTTTCAATTGATTCAGATAATTGTGTTTCTACTGTAGTTGCTTAGTATGCCATGTGACTGCAGCGCCATGTGTATTGGATAATTTGCTTTAACACTTGAGGTATGAGGCACAGAATATAAAAAAATAATTTAATCTCAGATATCTGGAAAAATGACCATTGTACAACAAGACATGGAGGCACAAGTTTATGTTTAAAGCTAAACAAATCTTAGGCCATACTGGGACAGAAATGATTGAAATCAAATGGAATACCAACAATTAAAAAAAATTAAAACTATATAGTTACTGGGATCCAATAGTTCTAGAAATGTGCCATATTTGTATGCAATCCAACTGGCAGATGCAGGTCACTCATACGATATCATGATTTTTTTAACTTATGGCTTTACGCCTCATCGACATTGAGGTCATTAGAGGCATAGGACTAGAGACAAGTAATGCGAAGGAATTTGGCCATGACCTTTTTGAAGGAAGCATCCCAGCATTTGCCTGGAGTGATTTGGGGAAACCATGGAAAACCCAAATCTGGATGTTCATATAGGGATTAGAATTGGTGTCCCCCTGAATGCAAGGCCAGGGTGTTAACCACTCACCCACCAACTCGTGTCATGATTTCTATTGGCTAGTACCTCCAACAGACATGTTATGATGTGCAATCACTATATCAGCATCTTAGGAAGACTTTAGTGATAATGGTTTAGTCCAAACTCTTCCTTCAGTATTTTGTTCATGCTATTCACCAACTTCTCAATATCCTCAGCCCTCTCTGCTATCAAGACAATGTCATCAGTAAATCGTAGCATACTGATTTTTTCTCCTTGAACACTTATGCCACCTGCAAATTTTCCTTTCACTTCCTTTATTGCTTCCCCTACATACAAGTTTAATATTGATCGAGATAGAGTGCAACCTTATATCACACACTTTTTAAATGATGCATGTATTTCATGATTCTGTACCTTTTGTTATAGCAATTTGATTCTTATGTAGTTTATAAAGTATTCTTTTATCTCAATATTTTAGACCTGACCTCTTTAAAATTTTGAACATCTTGTCCCACCTAACATTATCAATAGCCTTTTCTAAATCAACAAACATCATAGAGTATATTTGTTTTTCTTGATCCGCCCTTCAAGCATTAATCTTGAAGCCAGAATTGCTTCCCTTGTACCGCGATTTTTCCTAAACCCAAACTGATCGTCACCTGCTATCCTTTCTATTCTTCTGGTCAGTACTTTTGAAGCTGGTGTTGTTAGACTTATAGTGTGATAATTCTCACATTGTTTGGCTTAGACTTTCTTTGTAAATGGGAAAATGATACTTTTATTAAAATCTGTTCGAATTTCCCGTTCCATAGCTTTTTGATGTGAAGTTGAATAATTTCTGGATTCCTTCTTCTCATAGGGATTTCAGTTCTGCAGGAATCTCATCAATACTCACTGCCTTATTTGATTTCAAATCATTCAAAGCTCTATCAAATTCTATCCTCGAAACAAGATCACCTAAGTCATTGATGTTGGCATCAAGTTATTTTTCCAATACACTGTTGTTCAAATCATCTTCACCATACAGTTTTTCTATGTATTTCTTCCTTAGCTCTATCTTCTGAGCCTAGAAGTGGCTTCCCATCAGCAACTTTGATGTAGATTCCTTTTTTCTTTATTTCTTCAAATTTCTGCTTGATATTCCTGTATGCCACACTTACTTTACCTATGATCATTTTCTTTTCTACTTCTTCACACCTTTCTTGCAGCCATCTTTCTTTTGATTTTTTGTATTACCAGTTTATTTGATTTCTAAATTGTCTGTACTGCTCTCTTCCTGCTTCATCCTGAGTAGTTTTGTGCCTTCTTCTCTGATCCATCAGCTCCAAAATGTCTTCTGTGATCATGGTTTTCGGGCAGCTTGTTCCCTAAAGCCTAATTTTTCTTCACAAGCTTTCATTATATTTGTCTTTAGTGCATTCCATTCGTCCTCAGTTGAGCTCCTTTCAGAGTTACTTCTTAGACCTAAGTCTACCATTTCTGCAAAATTTTCTCTGATGACTGATTGTTTCAATTTATTCACTTCCAGTTTGTTCTTCTATATTCTCTTGATTTTCAGCCTGCACTTAATGACTATCAGATTATGGTCAGATTCTATGTCTGCTCCTGGGTATGCTTTACAGTCTAGAACTTTATTCCTGAATCTCTATTTGGCAATGATATAATCTAGGTGATATTTTCCTGTATTCCCTGGATGTTTCGAGTTGTATACCCTTGCATGATTCTTAGTGTGTTCATCATTACTAGTTTATATCTGTCATAAAATTCTAACAACCTGCTTCTTTTCTCATTTATTTCTCCTAAACCAAAACTTCCTACAGTATTCCCCTCTTTTTCCTTCTCTTACTACCACATTCCCATCACCCATGATTATTAAATTTTCCTCCCTCTTCATATATTGGATTAATTCCTAAATTTCCATGTATATATTCTCTATTTCCTAATCATCTTCCTACGATGTTGGCATGTACATTTGTACTAATGTGGTTGGGACGGGCTTAGTTTCTAACCTCATCAAAATAATCCTGTCACTAAAGTGTTGATAATAACTAACCCGTTTCCCTACTTTCTTGTTCATTACAAATCCTACACCAGTGACTCCATTGACAGCTTGTGTGCTAATTATCCTGTGTTACCCAGATTAGAAATGCTGTGTGCCCGTCCATTTAATCTCACTAATCCCAACAACATCTAACTTAAATCGTTCCATCTCCCTTTTTAAGTTTTCTAACCTACCTGCCCTATTCAGACTTTTAATATTCCACGCTCCGACTCGTAGAATGTTTCTATCCATTCTAATGACCTGTCCCTGAGCATTTCCCACTGGGATATCCTATTGGGGCAATATTTTACCTCCAAAATATTTTAATCAGGAAGAAGCCATCATATTACATGTAATTTGCAATGATTACATGGCCTTGAGATACCCTTAGGGTCTTTAATGCACTGTATTCCTGTTGCTTTTAATCCCCCTGCCATTGATCATTTCTGATTTATCCACATTTAGGGTCTGCATGCACCCCTAGGGCATGAGGGCTCCCCTTTCCTATGCCTTCCTTTCAGAGGCCGTTGTCAGGTGGTGGGTGACTCCTTATTCCTTGAATCTTTCAGATGCGAGAGCCTCACCTATACAAACAGTGCACCACATGAAGGAGAGGCTGATATTTCATTGGAAGAATCTAATATAGTCTCTCCCAAATCCTTACACCCAGCACGAATATTAAAAAGTTATTTTTGAAACTATATGAAGTTTCTATTAAAAATAGCAAAATAATAAAAATCATTGACCATTGCCATTTCTGCATCTGAGCAAAAACATTATTTTTCAATACTGAAAAGAATAAAAGTCTTTCTATCAAACACCATGAAGCAAGAAAGACTGAATGCACTGGCTGTTATTTCAATAGGAAAAGAACAAACATTCAGAGATAAAGGAAAAATCATAAATCTGTTTTCAGAAGTTAAAACAAGAAGAATGGATTAATTTGAATGGATTTTAATGGATTATTCGTGCTGGGTGTAAGGATTTGGGAGAGACTATATTAGATTCTTCCAACGAAATATCAGCTTCTCCTTCATGTGGTGCACTGTTTGTATAGGTGAGGCTCTCGCATCTGAAAGATTCAAGGAATGAGTCACCCACCACCTGACAACGGCCTCCGAAAGGAAGGCATAGGAAAGGGGAGCCCTCATGTCCTGGGGGTGCATGCAAAAAATTTATGATTGAAGAGTTAAAAATTAGATTTGATATCGTTTTTGTTTGAATTTCTCTTGTACTTATAATTTGCTTCATTTTAGATATAAAGAAAAAATTCTTTTTGATTTAACAACAATATTTTGAAAGCAGCACACGCGCTAATTTTATTCATGAGTTTCACTGGTCATTATTTTAGTATCCCGGGTGCAATCATTGGCAATGGGCATATGTGTTATGAGACAGTACTGTTATTTTGCAATTAAATAGCTCGCAATAATTCCTATTTATACCACTATTCAACAAACAGTATAAAATGTATTTTTTCTTCATTTTTCATCATGTTTCTAATCAATATAGTTAGTAGTATTTAGTATGTGACATATATAAAAAAATACATCCATGAGATTATTAGTTATTTAAGCAAATTGTGTTCCACAGCAATTCACAAAATAAATCACTGAATTAAATTGATTTGTTTCAGTTACACATATTCTACTATACATTTGTTACAAATGTACTCTAATTCTCTTTTTTTAAAAGATGTTTTGTTGGTAGTCACATTTTGTTTGTTTTATCAACATAGAAAATTAAGAATATAACATCAGTTTGGACTGTATTTAATTTCTAAAATGTTTGTGCTCTTAAAATCACTTTTTGATTTTTTAAGTAGAATATTATATGTATATTTCTTTATTGTATTGTATTTTTGCTATATATTACTTTTTTACAGGTGCAGATGTGAGCAGGATAGCATATTGAGGCAGAAGAAACTACTGACTTGTAGGATTGGTGATACTATTAGTTCTCAAACCACAAACACTTATGTTTCAAATACAGTTGCTATACCATTTAGATTTGAGAATCATATGAATTTCTGTAATCTTAGTACCTGTTTTAGATGTGGCAAGTACACAAGAAGTACTTATCTAGATTGCAGTGATATCGGTAGGAAAAAATTATCATCCGAGGACAAAGCTCGAGAAAATGTGTCATTCCCATACAGTAATATTAACATGCATCAGAAAACCTTTTCCAATAACAATAAACTTATTTGCAACATTTGTGGAAAGTCGTTGGCGAACTTGGGTAGTCTTAAATATCACCTTAAAACTCATTCTGGTGAACGTTCCTATGTTTGTAACATTTGTGAGAAGAGCTTTGCAAACTCTTCAGGTCTGAAATCACATAAGAGGACACATTCTACTTGGAGGCCATTCGCTTGTGATATATGTGGGAAGCGATTTAAAGATCCACAGCACCTTAAACTTCACCAAATTATCCACACTAGTCAAAAGCCATTCGTATGCAATGTCTGTTGGAAGTCATTTAGGCATAAAGTTAGTCTAAAAACTCATATGTTACTTCATACTGATAGAAGGTCCTTTCCTTGTAACTTTTGTGGTAAGGAACTTTCACATGCTTCTAGTCTTCGAAAACATGAAAGAATTCATTCTGACGAACGGCCTTTTATTTGTACTGTTTGTGGGAAGAGATTTACACAGTCGGGTCATTTGAAATCCCACGAAAGAATTCATACAGGTGAGCGACCATTCGCTTGTAATATTTGTGACAAATCATTTAGACGGGACTTTGATCTAAAAATCATGAAAGAATTCATTTTGGAAGCAAACCATTTAGCTGTAATGTTTGTGGAAAGACATTTGTTCAATCTGCACATCTCAAAACGCATGAAATAATTCATTCTGGTGAACGTCCCTTTGCTTGTGAGGTGTGTTCGAAGAAATTTTCCTCTCAAGATGCGCTTAAAAAACATGTTGTTATACACAGTGATCAACGCCCCTTTGTATGCAGTGTATGTGGAATGACATTTAAAAGTTCTGGAAACCTTAAGAAACATCAGATGACTCATATGGAAAATAAGCTCTTTCCTTGTAATGTATGTGGAAAGAAGTTTAAACATTCAAGCTATATTAAAGTACATCAGAGAATTCATTCTGGTGAGAAGCCCTATGCTTGTAAGTTTTGTGATAAAACGTTTTCTCAGCCTAGCAGTTGTAAATCACACCAGTTACTTCACACTAATGATCGACCTTTTGTGTGTGGGGTTTGTGGAAAATCATATACAATCTCTACCAGGCTTAAAGAGCATGAGAAATATCACTCCAGTAATAAGCCATTTATTTGTAATGTTTGTAGTATGTCTTTTGTGTCAAATGGCGGGCTTAAAAAACATCAACAAATCCATTCTGGCATGCCTTTTTCTTGTAGGGTATGCGAGAAAAAGTTTAATCAGAAAGGTAATCTTAGAAGGCATGAAAGAATTCATTCTGACTGAAGGTGGACAGCATTTAAGCTTTGTGAAAAAAGTTAGTTGGTATCAGATATTTTATTCTGATAGTTATCCATTTGTTTGGATGGTTTCTGAAAAAATGTTTTGTTCCAATTCTGTCTTTTCATTTCTTTTTACTTTTAATGTCAGAGGTTATAAAATAGTGTGTGATTTTAGACACTATTCTAGTAGTTTTATTTACTTTAATTTTCAAACTCATCTTTTTACACAAGCAATGAGTTTGAATAGTTATTTTTTATGCTCCTTTTGTTGTACTGGTAATATTATTATGTTGCTTACTTGATACTTAGCCTTGGAAATGTCTATCTAAAACTTTTATTTTTACTTTTATGACTGTAATAATATTGTTACTTGGTAGAATAAAGCTACTGTAATAAAACCAAGTATTTTTTAAATTGCATTTAAATACTATTTTTGATGTGTATTTTTAATTTATAATTATTTATAAATGAGTAAATCATGTTTGTATACACATCTAAATGTTTCTCTAGGTATCTAATCTTTTGCATGGCATAATTAACTAAAAAACTGAATATTTCATTATTAATAAGAGAAGATGGAATTAAGCTTATTAAGAAAATATCTTGTTTATATATATATGGATCCACCTAGAGCCTGATATGAATTTAAAAATAATAGTAATGTGGAACTAATTGAAGACCCTCTTCTTACATATCAGAATCACAGAAAAACAGATATGAAATCTGTAACTGAAATAATTGTTAAATTACATAATTTGGCTCTAATATAAAAAAAATAGTGTAGAACATGGAAGTGCTGGAGAAGTACAAAGAAATTATTTACTGGAGATACTAAATACTCTTCTTGATGTTCCATATGATAAAGGAAGTATGTGAAGAGAGTGCTGGGAGAATGTAATGCATATATATGCAGTGAAGTGTGGTTGGATATTGTTTGAAAAACTGTCACTTGTTTTTAGGCGTAAGGGAGAGGAAAATTTTACCTTTGTAGATAAGGTAGTTGTGGACAGGAATAAATTTCTTATAGACCAATGGTTCCTAAACTCTTTTAGTTCAAGGTACCCTTGAAGGTTAAGTGTTTTGTCATGGTGTCCCTGTCAAAATATATGTGAAATGACCAGTGACACATTTACAAATTTTCCAAGCAAGGGCACTTTGTAGAAATGTGTTAGTTTTAGCAAAAAGTCTGGTTTGGTGAAATATATTGAGTTTTCATGATCTTCCTCTTGGAGAAAACTGTATTTTTTGACATAACTCGAATGTACGGGACAAGACATTTCCACTTGAGAGAGCCATCTTGATCTGCAGTAGTGTATCAGATACATGATTTCAGCACCGGTGTCAATACATAATTCTTGAACAATCCAGCTCTCAGTGGTCTGGTTTTTATGTACTTTACTGTACATGTTCTTTTACCGAGTTCAATTGAGAACTCGTAAAGTTTGATGCAAGTACTTCCCTATCAGTCTACATCATGTGATGAATAAGCGCCTGTAATTCACCATAGTGGCCAGACATTGATCAAGCACCATCAACCAATGCACTTTTCCAAATCCAAATCATTTTCTGTTATAAACTTATCAAGCATCTCAAACATGTCTTGAACCTTTGCACTTTCAGTAATATCTCTGCAGAACAGAAGTTTTTCAACGATAATAGTACATCCAGAAAGTGTACATAAGAAGCAATGTGAGAATCTTTATTATTCTCAGAGGCCTCATCAAGTTGTAGTCCAAATTCCTTTCCATTCATTTTTTCAATTAATTGATTATTGAGATCTTCAGATTTTTGATGGATTCTTCTATTAATGGTGTTGTTGGACTGAAATACCTTCGAAATTAGTATTCCCGCCGATTTTCCCACCACAACATCAAACATGTCAACAGCTGCAGGAAGGATAAGCACTTCTGCGATGGTGTGAGTTTTTTTTTTTTTAAATTTTGTCACTCTGTATGCATACTTGAAAGACGCTAGCAGAACGTTTTTAGGTACTGAACAAATTTATGGTTTTTGTAAATTTTGCAACTTACTGCTAAAAAAAAAAAAAAAAAAATATCGCGGGATTTTCCAACCGAATAGTTTAGAGATGCTGCTTTAGCTTACTGGGGAGCATACACTTGGCGCAAGAATTTTCAAACATTGAAAAATTGTGTAATTGACCTGGCAGTAGTCGCCAAGTGTAACCTCCCATTAAACATTAACTGACTGCTTCAGCATAAATTCGCCTGATATAAACTTCTCAATTACTGGCAACTTCGTTCTACTAGTCTTTGGACGGTATTTTGGCCCCTTATACATCGTGTTTCGACAGCGTACATAGTATGGAGATTACAATAAACTGTCAATTCTAATATGAGGTCAGGTGAATACTTTTAATAATTGATTAATGATTTTTATAATTCACTACAATCGGTTTTTAGTGTCAAGCACTACCATTAAACATACACTCCAAAAAATGATCAATAATAACCAATGCCGCAGCAGTCATCACATACCATGCGCGCTTTGTATATCGACAGTGACATGTGTCCTCACTACCATGGAGGAAGGAAATATATGGAGACGACGCAAGAGACCTTCACCACGCATTGAAGTGAAGCAGGGTGGAGGAGGAGTGGGGGGGGGGGGCATGGCCGGAGTGGAAGGGGCATGGCCGCTTCCATACAGACATGGGGAATATGTACAAAAACCTCAATGAGACTCTAGGATAAAGGTGACGCTGATATCTGGTGATGGATTATTATGTAACTCCATATGACAAATAAAATTTTTTTTTTTGATATTCTGCTTAGTTTTCGAGATATTCTGTCCCAAATGTGAAATGGTTTTGGTTGAAATTCAGAATAAAAAATTGGTTAAAGTCAAATTTGATGATGGATTCTTATTTAAAAAGACGAGACAAATGAAAAATAAATAATAAAAAATTTCGATATCTCACCTAGTTCTAGAGATATACTGTATCAAAAGTTATCAAAAGTAGGTTTCTTGAGTTGAAATGGAGAAGAAAAATTTCGCAAAAGTCAAATTTAATGATCGATTCTTATGTAACACGACGAGACAAATCGAAAATAAAGAATAAAATTTTTCGATATCTTGCTTAGTTTTCGGGATATACTGGGAACATCGCAATGTTTGGAAGCGCAATACCGCTGCTGCCGCCATGCGGGAGAGTTTAGAGCCTGCTTCACCGATTTAACGTCACTTCTACTCCATATATTTCCTTCCTCCATGCTCACTACCGAGCGCAACTTAAACTCTATCTTTGGCCTCTCTAGCGGGCCAAAGGTGTTAATACTACTTTTTAAAGATCTACCCTTTAAGATAACAAATGACAATAAAGATACTAAACATATCATTTCATTTCATTAATATAATACATTGGCCATAACTTTAATAATAAATAATAATCATAAGGCTGTTTATGTATAATTGTGGTGATAGCTTATTCTATAACTGCAGATCTTTCTTCAATGTTTACGTCTAATGACATAAAATCAGAATCTAAATAACTATCGTTGTATTTATGATATTTACGTTTTTTTGCTACCCCATCACTTGTCAATGTTTAATCACTCTTACTTGAACTGCCGATCTGCTTATTTAATAAATATCTCTCCATTTTTTGAATGAATTTTTTGGTAAAACACAAATCGACAGACTTAAAACAAATGATCTCACGTATGTATGTTTCCTACTGAGCAGTAACAATATATGTAGAGACTGTTCAAGGCCAGAAAAACTTTGGGGAAGTATACGCTAGGAGCGACACTAGTGTTCCAATAATCAGTTCAGAGAACTACGCTGTGACCTCACCTAAACACAGTATTTTGAAAGGTTTATTATGCTGGTCTACTGAGTGAATGACAGACCGAAGATCGCGGACTGGTTTACTGTTGGCGCTGTGGGGGAGAATAGGGGTATCGGTACACGAGCGGAAGTAACTGCCAACGAATGCAGCACGTGAAATTTGAAGTTTTTGTTTCTTTGTGGAGGAAGTAGGATACCCCTGTACTAGACAATCTCAGCTCAACACTGGAACCGACCATGGAGTGGAGGTGACAAAAGGGTAGAGAGAAGAGGGGTGGGGAGGCCGCCATATTAGATACCCCTAGAATATGCACAAATTTCTCAAGGGAATCATACGACAGCAGTGGCACCGGAATTTGATGATGGATAATTATATAACTCGACGAGTCAAATCGAAAGTAAAAATTAAATTTTTTCGATATCTTGCTTAGTTCTCGAGATATGCTGTCTCCAAATTGAGGTGGTTAAGTTATGATGTGGACTCGACCAAAAAACAATTTTACTAAAGTCATTACAAACTATACGCTCGACATGCAGAGTAGGTGTTTTTACTGTGGTTACCTGTGGTTAGGTAGAAACGTGGCATGGATCAGAATAAAAATGTAACCAAAGGAACAAGGAACTATACATATAACTAATTTTTGATAGTCGATATTTCGAGAACTATCAAAAAATTTAGTCTCGAGTTTCGATTTATCTCGTCGATTTACATGAGAATTAGTCATCAAATTGCACCGCCACGGCTATGATAGTGCTGCCTACCTCAACACACAAAATTCATTGTGAACTACATTTCTAGCAACAACAACATTGGCAACATCAGGATTCCTAGTTCACGTAGCATAAATGATCACAACTAATTTCAACATATACCTTCAGTATGAACTGACATTGAACTAATGCACGTGCAATAATAAATTCACTATATCGTGATATAAACTTGACCTGCTTAAATACACCAACACATTTTTGAGAACAGTGTCATCCAATTGAGAGCAATGACTAAATCTATAATGATAGGCCCTACTCTTTCAGATACCTACTTCAAGAACAATAATTACAATGTGACTAACTTATGAATCGTTATTCCAGGTTGTTTCCTATCTGGTTTGTTTGTACAACAGTATGCAACACAAGCTGGCATTATAAACATTTTTGGAATATTAGAAATTGAAATATTCACAGCAGCAATCAGCGTAATGTTTTGGGTAATCTATTATGGCCGCCGCGCATGCGCAGTAGGAGCCGAGTGTTTACAGGAGGCTTCACAGATTCAGCGGTATTTCGCCTCCATTCTTTTCCTTCCTCCATGTCACCAACAGGTGACACTTTTGTAGGAGCTGTGGAGGGTGGTCACAAAGCGAGCAGCCGTTCTCCGTACTGTATCGAACAGTGGAATTATTTCTGTTCATTATGTGGATCACCTTACATTTTTTTGCAATTGTCTCTTTTGAATTAGACTAAAATAACATCAAGATCACTTTGAATTTCTGTGCAATCAGCAGTACTCTTTACTTCCATAGAGACAACTGCATTTTCGGCAAAGAATCGGAAACTGCTATTGTTGCGTGGAAAATCGTTTACAAAAATTTAGAAAAGAAGTTTTATTACAATTCCTTGAAGGACGTCAACGACGACCCTTCACCAAACTATCCTTCAACGAGCTAGCAGTCAACTATCTGGCCTTCAAAAATTAGCCTTTGACAACCTAGCCTTAAAAATGTAACATTCAACAAATATGTAATTCAAAATAATTTAACCCTAAAAAACTAGACACAAACAATTGGGTATTTAACAATCTAGCATTCACCAATTCAGCCATAAAAAACTAGTCATCAACAATTTCCTTAAGAAACTAGCCTTCAGTTAGTAAAAAACTAGCCATCAGCTATTGGGCATCGAACTATCTAGCCTTCAACAACCTATTTTTCAACAAAATAGCCTTCACCAATCTGGCACTTATTTAGCCTTCAAAACATTAAAATTCAACATTTTAGCCTTCAACAAACTTAGCTTCAACAATCTATCTTTCAACTATCTGACCTTCAACAAACTATTGTTCAAGAATTTAGACTTTACTGTACTAGGTCGAACGACATGATAAAGCAGCTGGAATGGGATCCATTTGAAAAAAGGGAGAGCGAAGAGAGTTATGTGAGTGTATAAGGCGTATATTGGTGATGAGGCCTGGATGGATATTGGTAGAAGGGAAGAGATGACCATGACCACAAGCTGGCACTCGATTTCAGGCATAAAGGCGGCTACACACGAGGCAATTTCGGTCCCAATCGACAGGGACAATCCGGCAGAGGCCCTGCAGATTGCCGCGTGAGTAGGCTAATTGGGCATGTTGCTCCCGATATCGGGAGATCGGCAGAGCCCGACCAAACAATTTACAGATTGTCCCTGCAGACAGGGAGCAAATTGAGACGTGTATAGCGCGATTGAGACAATTTCGGCTCAGTCGGCTTTGAGCAGCGATCGAGTGCGTTTCGTGCCATTGGTTGTGTACATAGTCAGAAATGTCTAAAGAGAAAGAGGTGTGGTCTAATATTTTTGAAGTTTATAAAGATATGCCCCAGTAATGCGACAAATTCAACAAAAATTACATGAACCACAACATGCGGGAAGAAGGATTTAGAGTTTTGCTAGAAATTTACAAAGAATTGGACTAGGAGCCAACAGTTGCAGTTCTGAAAAAGAAAATATGCGAACAACTTACTCGCGTGAGTTAAAATAGGTAAGTAAAGGCTCAAATACCTAAATAATTATTGTTTTATGAAATGTAAATACATTATTATATTTATAGCAGATAATAATTCTTTGAGGAACATAAGGGTAATAGATAAAAGAACAGAAATAAATAACTTTTACTATAAATGTATTTATTGAATGTTGTTCAATTTAAATTATTTTAAAGGAAAAGTAACAGATTGATTTTTACAAATTGATTTCATAGTTAATTTTATTTATAGAACAAAGTTTCCAATAGATCGTATGGAACTAAATTCTGCCTTAACTGAAATCTGAATAAAAAAATATAATTTCATTAATAATGTGCTTTGTATTTAGAGATGAAATCTTGTATGCAAACGGGAAGTGGCACAGATGACATGTATGTACCGTCCCTTTGGTAACCACTTGAAAATCAAAAAGAAGCAGCTCAAGCACAAGAAAGAATTCCATTTAAAAAGAAGAAACCAAGAATAAATATTGCCATGAAACAAGAATAGCTCAGAGATTCTGCCCAGTGACTATTAAATTCAAAGGAAGATGAATGGGAGATTGTGGGAAAAATCAGTCGGCATTAAATTAAAAGACCTAAATAAGGACCAGATTGCAGTTACCAATAAACGTATACCAGATGCTATTTTTTATGCTAAAGCTGGAAGATTAACTATAGAATCTTGTATCTATTTAGAACTACCTGATAGCATATACAAAGTTCAGTCATCTACAGAGCGATTTCGGTATCCTCCTGAATTATCACCACATTCATCATCTGATTCGCCGCCCTTGTAATACTCAGTTGAAAACTATCATCCAACATCACTACTATGTGTGTCACAAAAGCCACCCTCCCAATTTTCTTCCCAGTCTTCATTTCCAGTTGAAAGCTATGATCTATCCTCATTAAGTTCTGGTGATATTAATAATGAAACACCTGTTATTGCACATGGCAATAGTTTCCAGATGAAAGACTTTTTTAATCATCAGACATAGAAAATAAATATTAACTTCGGAAATTTCACTACTATATAATTTTGAATTTGTTGTACTTCCAAGATTAGGTTCCTACCTTTTTGTTTTAATTAATAATACTAGTTTCTGTATTAAATCACAGTGTAAACAGTAATTGTTATAAAGGTTTTGCTTATATATACTACTACAATTTCTTCTTATCTTAATGTAGTGTTTCAGACATTTGTAGATACGCCAACATGTTTCGGGAATAATGTCCGAAAGCATTTGTGGTGAAGTCAGCGAACTAAAGCTCAAATCTTCACTTATTTTCCAATTACTAAAAAATACAGAATAACGTTTAATCGTTCTCTGGCACTTATTCTTTCGCGCATTAATGTATTTTTCTATTTTATATAAGGGGTCACTAGTCGGAGTATCTCTGCAAAACTTTCAGAATTCACTCCCAGAAAATTCGTAAAATCTTCCGGTTCAAGACTCCTCAAAATTTTCATGTGGGATAGATTTTTCCTTAATAAAAGCCACCTTTTCACCCAATATCTTTTTCATTTTGTACAAACTGTAGGAGGTACAGGCTGTTGTTAATACCATGCCAACTCTTTGTTGTTTTGAAATAAAATGAGCCATTGTTAAGCGCTTACGTCTTGCAACCACACGATCCAAATCTAAACTAAAATCGGGAGCGAAATTGTTACGTGAGGAGGAAAGCCCCGTATGATTGCCCGACGGATTTCCCCTGTAGATTGGGACCGAAATCGGGTCGTCTGTAGACACCTTAAGGGTGTGGGAAGCTTATTTCTTATGTAGGGAAGGGTATCAGCGATTGGGATAAATTATCTAGATAAATGATGAGTAATTTACGAAAAACATCGAAAGAAAGTTCAAATTAGTAGGGGGCAGAAGTAGTTGGGAGGAGGAAAGGGGAAAAATGGGCATATAGCGACATTGCCAGCAGAGCATGTGATCCATCGCAATTAAATTAAATACAACCCTCAACTATCTGGCAATCATCAAATTAGTCTCCAAGACTATATCCTTTCACAAATATAAACTTCAAAAATTTATCATTCAATAACTAGCTGTAAACAATCAAGGATTCAACAATCTAATAATTATTTGGCCTTTAAAATTTTTCGCATTAAAGAATTTTACATTATGTAGCTTTCTGTCTTTTAACAAACTGGCACAACCTGAAAAGGAAACTAAATAAACCCAACCTTACTTAACCTAAACTAATCTAATATAAGTTACTAAAATCTTTAAATTACGAGTACAATGAAATACTTCTTCCGCCAACCTATTTAGGTCGCAATGACCGGAGGGATAAGATTCGAGAAATAAGATGCCGTACTGATGCTTTTATGTATTCTTTCTATCCTCATGCTATTCGGAACTGTAATGTGCAGAATTAGGATTGGTACTTAGCACCCTCTGCCATCTGCAACGATTGTGGTTTGCAGAGTATGGATGCATGGAGGAAGGAAATATATGGAGACGACGCAAGAGACCTTCACCTATGGAGGAAGGAATATATGGAGACGAGATAACGCGAAATCCGTGAAACCTCGTGAAAAAACTGTGCCTGCGCGGCGGACATCGTAGGAGTACCAAAACATTGGGCTGTTTGCACTGTGTCAGCTGCTGAGAATATTTCATTTTCTAATATTCTAAAGTTTTCTATAATGCCAAGTTGCGATGCATATGGTTGCACAAACAGACGAGATAGGAAAAAACCTGGAATAGCGTTTCATAAGTAAGTCACATTGTAATTATCGTTCTTGAAGTATCTGACAGGTAACCACAACATTAGTACCATTCGCTATAAATTTATTCATTGCTCTCAATAGGATCATATTATTCTCAAATTTTTGTTGGTGTAGTGTAGACAATTAGCATATGTTACTATTTTGCACCTGAAAAGCTAGCCTTATTGTAGACAAATGTTGGAAATTTAATTTAAACGGGTCATGTTTACATCGCGACACAGTGAATATGGTATTCTGCATGCATTACTCACGTTTAAGTTTACGCTGAAATTGCACGATGAAATTAATCGTGATAATTTGTGCTGTGCGAACTACTAAAAGTGATGAAATAAACTTTGTTGACGGAAATGTAGTTCGCGATGCATTTCTTGTGTTTAGATGTGTCTACATTGTTTGGTTTTGTAGCGGCAATATTAATGGAAATGTTGGCAGGTTTAAATGCGGTGTATACCTGAACAATTGATTTATTATTAGCTGTTAGCTTCTGATTTTTGAATGTACTGATTTTTCTAGCAAAATTATATAGGCCACTACCAGTACAATATCAAGTAAGCTCAGAAACTATGAGGTTTTATGAAGTATTAATTTTTTTTAAAGCTCTAAACATTGACTTATGCTTTTTTTTTTTAATTTCAGATATGACTTGTTTCTATTTGTAAATATGTCTACAAGTATATTTCTAGATTTTGAAATCTTCCTTGTCAATTACTGAAATAGAATGTGAAAATATAACCTATTTGAACATCAACTAAAATTTAAGGACTGTAGAAATAAACAGTTTGTTATTCAAAAGCATTACCTGCTTATTAAGTTACGTCCGAATTCATCATCAAAAATGGATATGGCGATAGTTTTTTTTCTGGTCCAGGCCGCATTTCAACCTAACCACGTCAATTTTATTATGAGATATCAAAAAATTTTATTCTTTACTTTCAGTTTCCCTCATCGAGTTACATAAGAATTCGTCATCAAAGTGCGGCGCCACGGTTATCGTTGAATCCCCTCATAACCTAACAACCTCACTTTTGAGACAGTATATCTCGCGAACTAAGCGAGATATCGAAAAATTTTATTCTTTATTTTCGATTTGTATCGTGGTGTTACATAAGAATCTGTCACCAAATTTGACTTTGGGGACACGTTTCTTCTGAATTTCAACCAGAAACTCCACTCTTTTGAGACAGTATATCTTGAGAACTAAGAACGATATCAAAAAATTTTATTCATCATTTTTGATGTGTCTCGTCGAGTTACATAATAATCCATCATCAAATTGCGGTGCCACGGTTGTCTTATGATTCCCTTGAGGTTTTTGTGCATATTTCCGTGTTTCTCTGGTCAAGCAATATGGCGGCCTCCCCTCCCCACTTGTCTCCACCCGGTTTCACTCCAGTATGTGGCGAAGGTCCCTTGCGTCGTCTCCATATATTCCTTCCTCCATGCCTTCACCACGCATTGAAGTGAAGCAGGGCGGAGGAGGAGTGGGGGGCATGGCCCGAGTGGAGGGGGCATGGCCGCTTCCATACAGACACGGGAAATATGTACAAAAACCTCAAGGGGACTCTAGGATAAAGGTGACGCCGCAATCTGGTGATGGATTATTATGTAACTCGATATGACAAATAAAAAATGAAGAATAAAATTTTTTGATATCCTGCTTAGTTTTCGAGATATTCTGTCCCAAATGTGAAATGGTTTTGGTTGAAATTCAGAAGAAAAAATTGGTCAAAGTCAAATTTGAGGATGGATTCTTATTTAAAAAGACGAGACAAATGAAAAATAAAGAATAAAAATTTTCTATATCTCACCTAGTTCTAGAGATATACTGTATTAAAAAATAAATTTTTCCATATCTTGCTTAGTTTTCGGGATATACTGGGAACATCGTAATTGTTTGGAAGCGCAATTTCGCCGCTGCCGCCACTGCGCATGCGCGAGCCTGCTTCGCCAATTTAACGTCACTTCTCCTCCATTTATTTCCTTCCTCCATGTATGGATGTAGATTATGAGGATGTAGAGTCTGACCTAACCCATTCTGTGCTGGTAATAGTGAAGAATAATCTACTGACATGCATATGAAAGCATGAGGCTATTCTACAATGTCATGCATGACAATAAATTATTCTACTCTATCGTATGCATGTCAGTATATAGCTCTACACTGCATACACAACTGCAGATTATTCTAAAAGATGATATTATGCTACACTATTAAATGCATCACAGTGGATTACTAGATTACTGTCATATACATTAAAGTAGATTATTAGTATTAACTTTTAATTGTGCAATTCTCCTAGACATCTAATTACCTCTTTTCCAGGGGCGTAGCTACTATGGGGCTAGGCGGTGCAGTGCACCGGGGCCCCTACGCTCAGGGGGCCCCCAAGCTTAGTTCAGATGCCGACGAGCCTTCATGGCAAACTGGCGATTTTTTTTATCTCTACAGTCGTCTAAGGGTTGCCCCTTAGACACAGGAAGCCCCTCACTAAGGGCCCTCTCACTGCTCAGGGGGCCCAAGGTCGCCTATCTGGCCTGAGGGCCCAAAATACATTTTTTTCACCGGGGCCCTTGTTGACCTAGCTACGCCACTGCCCTTTTCATATTTTTTAAATTTTCTTTTATAACTGGAGTGCTAAATTTCCTCCCCCCCATTTAGTTTTTCTATTTACAAATTTTAAATTCCTTAAGCATTTTTGGTAAATTATTCATCACTTGGTAATTTGTTTCAATCCCTGACACCATTACCAACAAAACAAAATTTTCCCACTCTCTTATGCATGAAATTTCATCCTTTATTTAAAATCGAAAATTTATCTGTTGTCATTTTGATGTAGCTACATTCCACTTAAAAGTGTTCATTGGTTGGTTTTAAAAAGAAATGGCTATGTTTATGCCAATACTAGAATTTAGACTTTTTTGATAATGAAACCGAACTGTGATATAAAGTATGGAAGGACAAGGTTATGACAAGAGAAAATCTTTGAGAACTAGACCTACAGAAGTATTAAATAAGGCAGAAATAATTTTTTCTGAAATAAAAAACGCAATGCTATTTCCTTTCCACAGTTATGTACAACAAGTAATGTACAGTAGAGAGGTCGTTCTTTACACTGATGCAGATAGCAACAAAAGTACTTTTTTTTTAATCTCCATGTGCTAATAAAACGTTACATCAACAAAGTATTGATATATCTTTTGGCATTGTAGTCACCGATACTAGCGCACATCAAGCTGGTGTGGACCAATTAGTGTTGTAAAAAAAACGTTTTTTTTTGGACTTGAAAAAAAAATGATAAAAAACATGATAAAAAACTATGAAAACACACGTTTTTTTCTGGGACATGTTTTTTTTTCAGAACTACTAAATCTCATATTTGGAAGACATTTATTATTTAATATGACTGTTTTAGAGTTTATATGAAGTACTTAATTTTTTAATATACTTTTCTGGTTCAGTAGAAAAGAAAATTACGAAAATAATGGCAACATTGAAGTTTTCTTTTACAAACGGGGACTTCCCGAAGAAGTTTGGTTGCGCGAGAAGAAATTCCCGTTCCCGTTGTTTTGATTGATTCTCGCTATTTGAACTAGTGTTGCCAACGCTACGAATTTATCTGTAGACCTATGGATCTTTTCAAAAAAAATTAGGAATTTTACATTTATCTCTGTTTTTTTTTTTGCCTCATTTTATTACGTATTGTGCTTTCCTTATATTCGTATACTTGTTAGACTCTCAGCGTATAGTGAAACTGAGCAATTAAATTGTCAGTTATTATGAATTATTTCCTTGCAACCATTGGTGTAAACCAATGGTTGAAAAAAAATCTCCTATTTTGTATGATAATAGATTTAAATTCAAACTAAAAAAATTATCAGCACAGTCTTAACACACAATGTGTACTTTGCTCAAAATTTAAAACTGCAATCTCAAAATCTTTTGCGTACAATATATGAACAACCAGTAAAAGAAAATGTAACTAGTTAAAAAGTTATGGATCTAGGGGAGCCAGAAGGAGAAACAGAAAATTCCATCGACCGAACTAGTGTTGGTAGGGATTCCAAAATGTTACGATAAACTGGAGGGGGTTGTGACGATCACATATTTTATAGGTTATTCCATGGTTTGAAGCATACTTGTATACATATGTTCTCTAAAGTTTGTTCTTTCACGCTGTTGTTGTGTTATAGATGAGGTTGGTTGCTAAGGGCGACATAATTGAGCCTGTTGTATTGAGTCATTATCTTAAGTTCGCAAATTCGATTTACGAATTGGGAAGTATCAGGAAGAAGCCCGATATAGAAGTTTTTAATTTCAGCTGGGGTTGGTGGAAAATGTTAAATAATTAATTGATTGAATAAAAGTTATTCCAAGAAAGAAAAGAATTGTTTATGCAACTTTTTATAAGTAGATGCAGTCCATAAAATAAACTAAGGGAGAAAAGGCGACCATGCTTAAAGAGAATAAACTTATTTTGCACAAGGATTTATGAAATTACGTAAATCAGAGGCACCAGACTGAAACAATATATGAACAAAACTAATACAAGTGTTACCAACTGTTCCTAACAAAATGATACTCATCTAACTGATAATAAATGACAAATACAGCTGATGTTTTGGCAAATATTTTAAAAAGATACAGATTGTAACTTTGGGAAATTTCTGGGTTTAGACTGATTCATAATAAGGTTTTAATCTGCTATAAATCTGTAACTGAGGAAGTGAATATATATTTGGGAAAAGATGATAGACTGAATTTTTTTAGGGTCACAAAACCATTAATATTTTCTTTTTGAGCTATTATCACATTGTTTCTTCTTGAACCAAAATAAATCAACTGAACAAATTTTGAAGGGATTGTTATAGTTCAGTTAAAATCTCATGTGAGACTCACCATGCCTTGCTATTTAACAGTGGTGCAGAAAATTAAAACTGGTTGTGAACATTACATGTTTCCAATTATAAATTTTCAGTACTTGCAAACTACTTGATGATTTTTTTAATAGTATTTTCTGAGCTCAGACTTAAAATCTTAGGTGTATAACATCAGACTATATATAGAGATTCGTAAGTCATAAAGGGACCACAAACATGGCTGCCTCTTCAATGTATTTAGGAAGAGCAGCACTGCCGGTCTGCAGCATGGAGGAAGGAAATATATGGAGGAGAAGTGACGTTAAATTGGTGAAGCAGGCTCGCTCATGCGCAGTGGCGGCAGTGGCGATATTGCGCTTCCAAACAATTGCGATGTTCCCAGTATATCCCGAAAACTAAGCAAGATATCGAAAAAGTTTATTCTTTATTTTCGATTTGTCTCGTCGTGTTACATAAGAATCGATCATTAAATTTGACTTTTGCGAAATTTTTCTTCTCCATTTCAACTCAAGACACCTCACTTTTGATACAGTATATCTCTAGAACTAGGTGAGATATCGAAAATGTTTATTCTTTATTTTTCATTTGTCTCGTCTTTTTAAATAAGAATCCATCATCAAATTTGACTTTGACCAATTTTTTCTTCTAAATTTCAACCAAAACCATTTCACATTTGGGACAGAATATCTCGAAAACTAAGCAGGATATCAAAAAATTTTATTCTTCATTTTTTATTTGTCGTATCGAGTTACATAGTAATCCATCACCAGATTGCGGCGTCACGTTTATCCTAGAGTCCCCTTGAGGTTTTTGTACATATTCCCCGTGTCTGTATGGAAGCGGTCATGCCCCCTCCACTCCGGCCATGCCCCCCCCCCCACTCCTCCTCCGCCCTGCTTCACTTCAATGCGTGGTGAAGGTCTCTTGCGTCGTCTCCATATATTTCCTTCCTCCATGGTCTGCAGCGAGCTTCATTGTAATTTTCTCTTTATTATTATACACAACATGAAAATCAAGGTAAGATCCATTAGACCCAACAACAAATGCACTAACAATCTGGTTATATCAATTACCTGCAGGACTGTGTACTGTATTGCAACCAGGCAAATAAAAGTGACTGAAAGCTAATGTTTTATGAGTGGAATATTTATACAAACATGTATGTGGTCAGTAACTGCATTGAGAACTCTATTCTTAATTTACACTTACAATTTTATATTTTTCAAACAATGTAAAACAAGAACTTCAACAACCAACAACCAAAATTCATAACAGAGATATCTGATATAATGAATAAAAACCTCTGGTAACAGACCTCAGATTTTATATGCATAAGCAAGGAGAATGCTTATTTAAAACTGATAACTTTAAAAGGGGGGGGGGTCTCTATACAAACAATTTCAGATGGAGTCGCTGATGTTTTTTAAGATGCGCAGACTGTTTAAACGATTTAGCACAAATTTCACAAGAAAATGGACGTTCCCCCGAATGAATTCTATAATGTCTTTTAAGGTCCTCAGGCGTTGTAAAAGATTTTTTACAAACTTCACAAGAAAATGGCCTCTCACCCAAGTGATTTCTCTCGTGGGTTTTAAGATCCCGCGGGCGAGTAAAAGATTTTCCACAAATGACACAAACAAAAGGCCGTTCAGTCAAATGAATCTTCTGATGCTGCTGAAGATTACCAGAATATGTAAAAGATTTTCCGCAAACGTCGCAAGAAAACAGACGTTCACCAGAATGAATCCGAACATGTTCTTTGAGACTTGCAGAATGTTTAAAAGATTTCGTGCAAATTTCACATGCAAATGGTCGTTCGTCTGAATGTATCCTCTGATGCTGCTTGAGACTGCCAGCATATACAAATGATTTTGTGCACGCTTCACAAGAAAATGTACTTTCTCCGGAATGTTTCCTCTGATGCTTTTTAAGATTTCCAGAATGTGTGAAAGCCCTTCCACAAATGTCACAAGAAAATGCGCATTCGCTTAAATGAATCTTCTGATGGCCTCTAAGATGCCCTGCCATTTTAAAACTTTTTCCACAAAATTCACAATAAAATGGACGTTCGCCTGTATGAATCTTCTGATGCACTTTGAGATGGCTAGACTTGGTGAAATATTTTGCACAAACTTCACAAGAAAATGGGCGTTCGCCTGTATGAGTTCTCTGATGCTCTTTGAGGTTGCTAGACTTTGTAAATGATTTTCCACAAACCTCACAAGAAAACTGGCGCTCATCCATATGAATGCTCTGATGCTCTTCATGATATGCAGAAATTGTTTGGGCAATATTTCCACCAGGGAAAGAACGAGCGCCATAGTGAATTCCCAAATGCTTTTTAGGACAGCAAGATTTTTTGTATACCTCACATATAGGAAAATGTTCATTTAACTGAATACTCTTATAATATTGTTCATATTGTAGCTTATATTTGCAGTTGTATGTGGTGACTGATTCCTCCTTTAGGTTGCCTTTTAGATATTGCCGCTTGTTGACGTCAATATTACCTTGGCATTCTAGATAACGCCTAGAATCAAAAAAAGATGTGTGTTGATATGCAGTGACAAAAAAATTGCCGAAATTTATTCTAATACATCTTGTAAATGAGTAGATGTAAATATCATGTAACAATATTCATAATTACAGTAAAATCAAATAAGGCAATCTGAATTGGTGAAATTCTTGTAGATCTTCTGAAATCCCTAGGACAAAAAGGAATCCAAAGATCTTTCAAACTGATATCAAACAGTTATGAAACAGGAGAGATTCCAACTGTTTTTAATAAAAGTATCATCTTCACACTTCCAAAGAAAGTACAAGCCAAAAAATGTGATAATTATCGCACCAAAAGGCTATCACATGCTTCAAAATTATTGACCACGATAATATATAGAAGAATATAAGGTTTAGTAGGTGAAGATCAGGTTGGGTTTATGAAGAATTGCGGTGCCACAGAAGCTATTGTAACTTTAAGGATCGACTCAAAGGGCGGATCAAGGAAAACAAAGATACTATTTTGGCATTTGCTGATTTAGAAAAAGCTTTTTATAATATTCGGTGGGACAAGATGTTAATTTCTATTTAAAAAGTAAGGTGTAAATTATGAAGATAAAAGAACACTTTATAATCTACTTCTATATAAGAATCAAGTGGCTATGATAAAAGTAAATAATTATTAGATACATAGGTCGTTTAAAAAAAAGAGTGTGAGACAAGGTTGTATTCTATCTCCATTATAAACTAACCATATGTAGAGGAAGCAATGAATCAAGAAAAGAAAAATTTGATTGTGACATAACTGTTCAAGGAAAAAACAAATACAGTGCTGTGATTTTATGATGATATTGTCCTGTTAACAGAAAATACTGAGGGTATTGAGAAGCTACTGATAGAAATGAATAAAATACTGAAGGCAGATTTTGGACTAAGTATAAACCGAAGCAAGACAAAAGTGAAAAAATGTTGTAGAAATTATAGCAGTAATAGAGGATTAAATATAAAAACAGGATCGGATACGACGGAAGAAGAAAAATTATTCCATCATATAGGAAGTAAAATTACAACTGATGACTGACTCTGGAATGATGTTTAAGGCAGAATAGCACTAGAAAAAAGAGCCTTCGTGAAAAAGAGAAATCTTTTAGTTTCAAATATTGATCTAAAATTCACAAAGAACTTTTTAAAACTTTGTGTGCGGAGCACAGCACTTTATGGTAGTGAAGTATGGACTTTAGGAATACCAGAAAGAAGGAAAATTGAGGCATTTCAAATATGGTGCTATAGTTGAATACTGAAACTTAAATGGACACACAAAGTACGAAATGAAAGCGTTTTGGAACTGATGGGCGAGTAAAGCAGTTTGTGGAAGAGTCTGACAGAATGGTGGGTCACATTTGGTTAATTTGTTAGTGGGGGGAACTGAACTGTAGAGGAAGACAGAGATTAGGATACATGAAGCAGATAATTGAGGACGTTGGTTGTAAGGGGTATTTAGAGATGAAGAGGCTAGTGCAAGACAGGAAGGAATGATGGATTGCATCAAACCAGTCAAGAGACTAACTAGAGAGAGAGAGAAAAAAAAATCATTTTACTTCTTGCTGTAGCTAGTGGTACACATTACAATATTATTAACATCGCCACAATATGGAGCCACAACCAGCATGTGCGTACTTATTGACAATCCGCGCACGATTCTCTCTCTTACACTGGCTCAACAACCAAAGATCTTAACACTAGTTATAGCTATTAACTTATGCCACTTCCAAATACTACAAAGTTCTGACTGTTGAACCCTAGGATCAAGAAATCAGATTACATATATCAGTAAATTCTTCTACTATCATATTCAATAAACTAAAAAAAAATAATTTCATTGGTGGGATATCATATTCTCACAATTGTCCCTCATTATGACGTAATTAATTCAATATGGTGAACTTTGCATTTATTTGTCGAAATGTTCAACAATGATTGTCCAACACACCAATCATGTCTGGAAACATTGCTAATTATGAAGTTATTGTTGAAATAAATAAAACAAACACATTTGTAGTGCCCAGTTTACTAAATATAAATAGAGAAAGAATAAAAAATTATCCTCGATATCAGTTCACTTTGCATTTAGCCAGTCTTTTATACAGTCTTAAATCCAGAAGGTCCATAGTAAGTATTAAATAATCCTTAATTTCAGAATTTATTTTGCGAGACTTTTCCTGAGAACCAAGTCACCCAAATTGACCTTGGTTGGTTTTGTTACCTTTATCTCTCTTCAGTTTTCTTCTCTTTATCTTCACGTCATGCACCATTTCCGTTTATCTATAAATATTTCATCATTCATAACATTCTTCTTTGTAAATAATCGTGTAAACACTTGCTTCTCTCTCTTCTGATTATACATAATTTATCATAATTCAGTCATTTAAATATTTCCAATTGTCTTCAGAAATCATATTCTTTATTTCCATACTCACATATATTAAAACAGCGTCTGCTTCACTATTTATAAGGCTTGTTCGTAACTTGCTCCCTATGCGAATGATCGATGTTTTGCAGCTAACTACTTCATTTCTTCTTGGCAAAAACCAAAACCATATTTACATTTTTTACATTAACTACTCGATGTTTCTTCATTTCCAAGCTCTAGATTGTATGTTATTGCTGAATGTGTTTTATTGTTATTAACATTAGTATGCCTGAAGGCTTCGAATATTTTCTGCCCTCACTGATTCCATTGAATTCCCTTAAAACATATCCACTTTAATACTTTAGTGCGCCTATTCCCAGTTGCTTAATTTTCGCTGCCTAGTTTATCTTTATTTTTTGTCTTTTTTGTAGTTGTTATTCATTGAAAGTTTCTCTTCTTTTTCATTTTCGCTTCTGCTCATTGACGATCCTCTTCTGCATTCCTTCCATTTGTTCATCATATTTTAGGTCGTGGTATTCTTCATTTTCCGTAATTAACTTCCCTGAAACACCATTTTCTGCGAGGATATTTTCCACCCTTACTTTTCCTAATACATTTTCACGAAAAACTTCTAATTCTTGATGTTCCATTTCCCTTTCATTCCATTCTATCCAGGCCAAGTAAAAAATCCCGACCTCACATTCGGTAATGTTCTTTTCTGGTTGTCAATATGCATTATCAACTGTGTTGCATACTGTTGCTAGGATTTTCTGTCTCAAGATTTTGTCAAAATCAGGTAGCTCTTGTTCTAAAACTTTCACTGAGTGGTCATATTTCCATTTAAACTTCACTATATGTTTTCATTCAAGAAATAAAACCATTCTTAGTTTCATTCCAAAAGTACGAGGGGGTACTCAAAAATAATCGGAACAGCATTGCCGTGGCAGAGTTTGTGTAGTACGCGTTTCTGCCGGTAGGCGTTTATATCGCAACTCATTGTCTTTTCAGTGCCACCTGTGTTGAACCTGACTTGTTTTGTTAATCTGTAGTGATTGGTATTCCTCGCGCTGTTTTGTTATTGTTTCGGTTTTGATGATGGCAAGTTAAAGTGAACAACGTGCAGCTGTGAAATTTTATTTTCTACTCAGTTAAAATGTTGAACTGTTTAAATGTGGAAAACATCTTATAAAGATGACGCTACGGGAAAAACCCAAGTGTACGAGTGGTTCGGTCGGTTTAAAAATGGCGACATTTGATGACAAACCTCGTTCTGGACGTCCATCAACTGCCCGAATCGACGAAAATGTTGAAAAAATTCGAGAGCTTGTGCTGTCAGACCGTCGACAGACAATTGATCAGCTGTCAGAGATTAGTGGGTTATCTTGCAGCTCGGTTCAGCGAATTTTAAACGAAGATTTGTGAATGAAAAGGGTTGCTGCCAAGTTTGTTCCTCGGGCTCTGACTGACAATCAAAAAGAACTTCGAGTTGAAACATGTTGTGCTTTGAAACAACAGCTTGAAATTGATCCAGATGTTCTGTCTAAGGTCATTACTGGTGATGTGTCATGGTGCTATGGTTACGACCGAGAAACAAAGCAACAGTCAAGACAACGGAAGACGTCATTGTCACCCCGTCCAAAATTTGTCGTCAAGTCAAATCAAACATCAAAACAAAGCTTATTTCCTTTTTTGATGCCAAAGATGTAGTTTATTCAGAGTTTGTTCCTCCACATCAGACCGTCAATCAAACCTTTTATCTGGAAGTTTTAAGAAGATTACGCAACAGAGTTCGTAAAAAAAATTACAACCTATTTGTGGGAGACAGGAGACTGGTTCTTCCACCATGACAATGCACCTGCACATACAGATGTCTCTGTTAGGCCGTTTTTGGCTAAAAATGGCATGGTTCCGCTGCCCCAAGCACCTTACTCACCTAATCTGGCTCTGTGAGGCTTTTTCTTATTTCCACACATGAAAAGAGGCATCAAAGGACACCGATTTAACAACATTGAAAAGCACAAGAAAAAACGAGGGAGCAACTGTCAGCCATTTCTAAAGATGACTACAGAAAATGTTTTGAACAGTGGAAGCACCGGTGGGACAAATATATTAGTTGTAATGGAGAGTATTTTGGGATAAGGTTGTTTTATAAAAAATGAAAAGAAAATATATAGCTTTTAAAAACAATTCTGTTTTTTGGGTATGCCCTCGTACTATTACATAATTAATTAAACAAAATAATATGATTGGTTCGGTGTAATATTGTCTAGCTGTCATCCTTCTTGAGCTCAGTCCAAATCTTGAAATTCAGACTGATAATGTGAATGCCATACTTCACTACCATACACAGGCAATGGTTTGACAAAGTTTCTGTAGTCCAATTTCTTTGTTTTATAGTATAGCCCCTCACCACACCCTTCAATAAATATTCTGAAACTTCTCTCATCCACTTACCAAACGAGTACTGACAGATTTAGTAATGTGTAATTTTTATTTATTTTTCATATGATGCTATATGACATTTTATCAAATGTGCAATTGAATTAAATATAATTTCCAAATGCTGATGATAATTTCCGAACACACCTATCCTTTCCCTTTCCTGTACCTGCCTACTTTTGTCCTCTATTAATTTCAACATTAAATTCTTACAGCCTTCCTGTTAAGTTATTCATCATTTATCTTTGTAATTTATTCCAATCTCTGATTCCCTAACCTCAAAAGAGAATTTTCGCACACCCTTACGCCAGCTTTCGGTTATGGTCATTGTTTACTTTCCTTGCCGCTCTCCTAATTCTTCCATCAATATCTTTCTATGACTCATCACCAATATACGGCTTGTACACCTCAATAACTTTCTTCATCCTCCTCGTATCAATCCCATTTCAGTTACTGATTCTGTTGTGCAGTAGTTTTCACAGACTGATCTAGCAGTCCTTATCTGCACCCCCTCCGACTCCTGTATTTGATACCAAAAATCGGGGTCCCATACTATACCACCATTATCAAGCAATGGTCTGACCAATGTTTTGTATCCCAATTCCCTCACTTTTCTGGCACATCCGCTCATCACTCTCTTCAACAAACAAAGGATTTTGAAACCTTTTCCTACTATTGGCCAATGTGTCCTGTTCTTATCAAATGTTATGCCAAGGTATTTATACTTCTAGTCTTTAACAAGAGATTCTTTCTCCATCTTATAACTATAATCAATCTTTAGTTTTTTTATGTACCTATGAAACTGACTCTTCTTTGCATTTACCTTCATTTCATGTTGATCTATTCATCTAGATATCTAGTCTAGATCACTGCAGTTGTTCAAAATCTTCTACCATTTTAATCCTGTTATATACAGTTATATCATCTGCATACAACCTAACTTCTGAATATAATCCAGCAACATAATCATTCATTAGAATGACGAATAACAATAATACCAATACCCAAACGTTTTGCTTTCGACCTTTTAAGAACTACCTTTTCATCAATTCCAATAGTTTTTACGCTATTTGACACAATTTTATGTCTCACTCTATGAAATTCCTTTGAAAGATCTAGTGCTACACCATCAATTTGGCCTCCTTTGTCCATTTCACCAGAAATATCTTGCATATATCCTATTAAATGAGATTTGCATGAATATCCTTGCCTAACATGTTGGTGATTTATATTCCTCACATGTATTTCTGATGCCGTTGCATACCAATCTTTCCATTAATTTACCCACCACTGATGTCAGCCTAATTGGCCAGCTATTTTCAACTCTATTCCTCACCTCTCCTTTATGGACGGTTTCTACAATTGCACTTTTCCAGTCCTCTGGTAAACTGCAAGTATCCAGGCTCAACTTAAATAATGTTTCAAGATAAGGTACAATATAAAGTCCTAACCATAAGGCACTAGTAGTAATATTATCTACACCAACCTGTTTATGCTTTTTTTAGTCCCTTTCCGATATCCTCATCATGAATTCCAGATTTCTTAATCTGCTCATTTCTAGTTTTGTAATTAAGTTCATTCACTGATTTACACCCTCTCATTATGAATCATATTCCCCAATGGCTCAGTAAACGAGTTACTTAAATTCTCTGCATTTTTCTGTTAAGATTTTTAAATATGATACAAGCAATTATTGAACACGATACGTATTTATTATGTATTAGAAATACATATTACCGCACAACAGAAATGTAGCCGAGAGCAGCTTAGCACGGAATAACAACTGAACAGTTTATACATTGGTCAGAGTATAAACTAAGCTACAGATATAACAGAGATATTATTGAAGTATAGAAGGCAGTAATTCAAATTAAATAAGTATAAACAAACGATACTCTAACACTCCCACCGAATTACAGCCTTCTTGAAACAATTATAAACCAATGTTTATTATCACTGTTGTTCAAGTAACAGCTGCTGTATTTTTAAGAAATAAAATGTCACTGGCAAAGACATCATCACTGTACCCAACTAAGTCTGTAGTGTTTTTGTTAGGTAAGTAGCACAATCCATAATTCTTGCTTTCTTTCAAATATTTTAGTATTTTCTTGACAACAGTCCAGTGAGAATCATCATAAGAATGTAGAAGTCGATTCACCTGACTTACAGCAAATATAACATCTGATCTGCTTACTATTGCTGCATTGTTAAGTGATCCCACTGCTTCTGTGTATGGGTGATTTTTCTCAGGTACTCCTTTAACCTTTGAAAGTCTCACATGTGGATCAGCAGGAATACTGTTAGGATTGGCACCAATCATATCAAATTTCCTCAATAATTGTTCTTCATACTTAGTTTGGTGTATAAAGATACAGTCTTTAGTTACTTCATTCATAACAGTCTTATCTCTACAAATCAAAAGTCCATCATCAACATACAGACAAAGATAACATTTGATGTCATTGATTTGTCCAGTATAAACACACTGATCTCCTTTGGTTTTCACAAAACCAAATTTATTTAAAATTGGATTGAATTTTGTATTCCAGCACCTAGGAACTTGTTTTAAGGCATATAAAGATTTGGTTTTACATACCATATTTGGTTTGCAGTCTAGTTCCTCTGGTGGTGTCATAATAATTTTCTCTTCCAGTTCACTTACTGTTGTTGAGAAAGTCTCATCATAATCAATTCCTTCAGTTTGAGTATATATCTTTGTACAACATCTGAATTTGTAACCTGGACCAGTTGGTTCATCCTTAATGCAGAACACACATTTACATCCTGTTACTTTTGCATCCTGAGGCTTTCCTACCAATGTCCATGTTCCATTTTGATGATGAGATTTTAATTCCTTGTTTATAGACATCTTACACTTTTCTGAATCAGATAATGTTATTGCTTCATTGTAGTTATGTGGAATAGGAATTATTGTATCTACACAGTAGCACAGGTAATCCTTCTCAACTTTATCTTTTTCTTTAGAGAGCATTTGTTTATTTCTAGGTCTCAGAGTCATATTTGAGGGTAAAGGTGTCTCAACAGTCACTTTTGTTTTATACTCACTGCTAGTATTGGTATCAGAAAAGTATTCAGCAGTAGTAATTGTGGAATCTGATTTGTCACTGGAGCTCTCTGATGTATGATTGTCATTTAATTCAGATGATGTATCACACATTGATTCTGCCAAATCAACAGGGAGATAATTTCTTTTGACAGTAGATTCCAGAAAAACAGCATCTCTGCTTTTAATTACTAACTGAGAAGGAGGTATTATAAACCTGTAACTTTTTGAATTCTCACAGTATCCAACAAATTTAGCTTTCTTTGCTTTAGGATCCCATTTGCTTCGTTTTTCTTTAGGGAGATGTATCATCGCATCACAGCCAAATATTCTTAAATTACTCACATCTGGTTTTCTTCCTGACCACATTTCCTCTGGTGTTTTAAAAGTGAGTGATCGAGTTGGAGCTCTATTGATGAGGTAAGCAGCAGTATGTACAGCTTCAGCCCAGTATAGCTTAGGAAGATTAGCATTGATCAACATACATTTTGCTCTTTCCACTAATGTCCGGTTCATTCGTTCAGCAACGCCATTTTGTTCAGGAGTATATGGTGTGGTTGTTTGATGGATTATTCCAGCACCTTGTAAGAACTCAGAAAAGTTGTTGTTAACATATTCAAGGCCATTGTCTGAGCGTAAACATTTTATGTTACATTCTAATTGTTTTTCAACTTGCATTTTAAAATGTTTGAACTTTTCAAAAGCTTCTGACTTTTTATGGAGAAAATAAACAAATACCTTTCTTGAATAGTCATCAATGAATGTCATGAAATATTTAGCACCTCCTAATGACATGGTTTCCATTGGACCACAAATGTCAGTGTGTACTAGTTCAAGTAACCTTGTAGCTTTGGATCCATTGTATTTTAAAGGTAACCTGTTTTGTTTTCCTTCTAAGCAAGTTGTACAAACTAATTTGTCTGGTTTCTTGGACAATTTTACACCTTCTGCATTCTCCACTATTTTCTGCAGATCATTAAAGTTCAAATGACCCATTCTTTGGTGCCATAAGAAAATGTCTTGCTCATCAACATCAGATATGTATGCTTGATGATTATATACATTTAATCTATACATATTGTTGATTAAACTGGCTGTCCCAACTATTTCATTATTCCTGTTTATTATTATACAGCCCTTACTGTTGAACTTTACTTGACCACCATTTCTAATTATCTGACTGACAGATAGTAAATTTGTTGACAACTCTGGCACATACAGAACATTTTGAAACAAAATTTTCTTACATTGGCCATTAGCATCACACACATTTAAACTCAGCTTACCTGAGCCTTTTACTGATAAGCATTTGTCATTTGCAACCTTAATTGAGTTGATGAATGGTACTGTTTCTTCTTGTAATATATTTCTGTGCATGGTCATGTGCATAGAAGCACCGGAGTCTATATACCAGGAATCACTGTTACTCACTGGAGCTATGAATGCAGCGGCATAGCTTGAGTTTTCCTGATTTTCAACTTTGTGTTTCTTCTTTGCTTTAGACTTGCACTGTGCACTCAAGTGGCCATGTTTATTACAAGTGTAGCAACGAGGTCCTTTTTGAAACTGTTTCTTGAAGCTTTTGTTGTTCTTATAATTTACGGCAAAAGCTGATGTTTCACCATCATTAATTTTTACATCTTGTAAAATTTTAGCCTTTACGGAGTCAGCACTTATTTTCATACCGGAACTTTCGATGGCAATTATCATCGGTTTGTATGAATCTGGTAGACCGGAGAGAAGCAGAGTTCCAAGCCACTCGTCGTCTACTTTAAATCCAATATTTCTCAACTTGTGTGCTGTTGTCATGATTTTGCTAACATACTCTTCTACATTTCGACATCCGACTAGCGTTGTTGTGCACAGATCACGAAGTAAGCCCACACGACGCGTTAATCCAGAATCATCGAAAGCGTTTGCTAAGTTGTTCCAAACTTCTTTCGCTGTCTTTGCTTCCTGAATGTGGACATAGTTGATTGAATCCACTAGCAGAATAATTTTTGACTTGGCTTTCAAATCGCGTTTGGGATCAACGTGATCATCACTCGCATTTTCAATGCAATTCCACAGTCCTTCGTGTTCCAGATAGGTTTTGACGGCAAATCTCCATGTCGAGTAGTTTTCCCGACCAGTGAGTTTTTCTATCAAAGTTAATTGATTGCTTGAGCTCATATTTTCGCACTTTTAAATGCCGCGTGTTGCCTAGGTTGTAAGTTTTACTTTCGTCAGATATTTATCATCTTTACATATGCCTGGCTACTGGGCCCATAACCTGTTAAGATTTTTAAATATGATACAAGCAATTATTGAACACGATACGTATTTATTATGTATTAGAAATACATATTACCGCACAACAGAAATGTAGCCGAGAGCAGCTTAGCACGGAATAACAACTGAACAGTTTATACATTGGTCAGAGTATAAACTAAGCTACAGATATAACAGAGATATTATTGAAGTATAGAAGGCAGTAATTCAAATTAAATAAGTATAAACAAACGATACTCTAACATTTTCAAATCCTCAGTAACTTCTTCTCCATACTTCTCTATAGTTGTCTAAATACCCACCCTTCAACTGTTTTCTTATATAGGTATAGAAATTTCTAAATGCATCCTCAGAGGTTCCCCTGCAGCAATAGTATTCATCATAATCCTGTCTTTAGCCACCTTCTTTGCTTAAATGAATCCCTGTTTTACTTGTTTCAAGTATTCCCTACTTCCATGCTGTCTCTTTTCTCTGTATTTTCTCTTCTCGCCAACTTTTATTACAGTATATAGGTGCTGTACTTCTCTTTAGTTTCTGTTTTGGAGTATATATTTCTTTTTTTTTAATTATCTCCTTGAAGTCTTACCACTTTGACTCCACTGTAAATGTGGCTTCCTTCCATGAGCTCAAACTTTCCTTAAAATGTCTCTTCAAATTCGAAATCTGTGCCTTTTATAACTGTACCTATTTCCCTCTTCAAATTTGACCCAATTTACTGAATCCTCTAATATACATTACAACTGCTTCATGATCACTTATTCCATCAGTTATTTTTGACTACAAAATGCCTAAATGACTACTTGCATGAGTTCAGCCACATGTTTTCATTTTCTTGAAATGGGGCATGGCCCAAAATATTATACTTTTTTGTGAACTACATTTTAGTTGCTGCTGCGCTCCCCCATTTAACTTTCAAGAATGGTGGGTATATTTTATCTTCCCTTACATTTAAATATAATCATATTTAATTTTTTCCTACTCCATCATTGGTGAAACAACTATACATATAAATATATGTTACCTACAGTCTTAATAATTAACTTATAAATAGTTTGAATTGATAATAATCAAACAAATATAACACAAGTTTTAGTGCCAAAGGTCTTGTGATAAGACATAACAATTTTACACATAAATTAAAATTAAATCCCAAAATAAATGTGACATTAGTATGATATAGGAATATCCTCTCTTACCTTCCTTGTGAAGTTCTGCTGGAATATTTTTGTGGATGGAGTTTGGCCACATCTTCAAATACTTCAGAGCAGTATGTACAACTATATAAGGGAGTTGAAACAGCTGAGGTGTGGGTGAACACATGGTTCGTTAGGGAGCACCAAGAGAAAAATGTTTTTGCACAAAATGCACAAACAAGTTTTTTGAATGTATTTATCTTAGTCTCTTGAAAAATATGGGCTGATAACTTTGCTAAATTTAGGAAAACATCACCACAATATTGGCAAATATGTAATGGTGTATTTACACATAGTTGATGACTAAAAACATGCCTTATTAGCATGTTCCACGTAGAGAAATATTGAAGACATGTGACACATGTGTATTGCACTGGATTGATCACTAAACTTTTGGTACTACTGGTGTTGTCAGATATACAGGTATTGCTCACATCAGATCCAACCAAAAGGGTACTTTCAGCTTGCGGCTTGTTCACCACAGTAACATTTTGTCCAGAATACAGAGCTAAATTGTTTTGTTGAACTTCAACTTTTAACCTATTAAAAGAAATACGGAAAATGGTTTAAAGCAGTAACAATTCCATACAAATTAATATAAATATTTTGTTCGCAACAACTTACCTGGTAGTCATAATTATGAAATTCTTGATTGAAATATGATGCATCAGATATAAAAACTGCCTTGCAATATACTACTTAATACAGTAGATTGTAATAACTAAATGAAATTATTATTTTTATTTTATCATTTCACTAACAGAAAGAAATGTTTACAAGATCCTGCCACCAGATGTGAATTGACGAAGAAAAAAAAATCACACATTACGCTTCCTAATGTCCCAGACATTAGATTTTAAGGCTGCCTCATTTTTAAGAAAAACTGTCAAACTTAAATTTTTTTATTATTTGTTCACCAGGTGTACCTATTAAGTTTTCTTTAGCCACAACCAATATTGTCGGCAGCATTTATCATAAAACATTTGAAGCACAATTAAAGTTTACACTATGTACATTTAATGAACCTTTTCTTTTCTTTTTGTTTGTGTGTGTGTGGAAGTAAAAAAAAAAAAAAATTAGGACACAGATGCAACTGACATTTAATAATGTCACTCATTTCTAGATTAATTTTGAAGCAAACCACAAGCATATAAACCTGTATATATTATATGATAGCAGTTTAATAACAAAGAATTACCATACCTTTCAGGAATAGGCACCAATACTGAATCCTCTTGTTTGGTGTCTTCTGGCACATTCTGCAAAAAATAACAATCTCATAATATGTATACAAATTAAGAAGTAACATTACACGTAAAAAAAAACAACAACACAAAACTCTATCTAATGTTACTAATCCACACACACCAATGCATATATTAATGGCCCTCAGCATACCATAATAAATAATGTAAAAGAAAGCTAACTTAGACTACTCATGCCATAAAGCCCTAACAGTGGCAAATTATAAGATGATACTATGGGATTTGGCACCATCAGACTTTCATCTATTCCCCAAGCTGAAAAATTTCCTCGGTGGACGGAGATTTTCTACAAGGGAAGAACTGACATCCGAATTGGAGAGGTATTTTGCAGGCCTGGAGGAATCTCATTTTCGAGATGGGATCAAGGCATTAGAACATCGCTGGACCAAATGCATTAGTCTACAGGGAGATTATGTTGAAAAATAAAAGCAGTTCCACTGAGGTAAGATACTTAATTCTAACACATTCCGAGAACTTTTCAAACCACCCTCGTACAAGTTCTTTTTTAGCAGCAACTTAAAGTTCAAAGCGAACACACCAACAATTTTTACCAAGCTTGTCCAATATTATATCTAACTTCTCATTTTCATAAACGTTACCATAGCTACCAATTTCACAGAGTAATTATTTACTTTAGGTAGCCTGTTATACCACATCTTCCATCAGTGTTTTGTTCATGCCATTCATTCTCGAAAACTTCACTCTGGTAGGTAAACCGCAAGTAAAATCACAAAAGCTTCAACAGTTAACATAAAATTATTTTCATTATGAAATAAAACCTACCTAATATGTACACCTAGGTCTATAAATATATCTTAATTTCAGCAACAAATACATCAAAAATTGTTAAAATGTGCATTCGCTTGAATGATCAAAATTTAAAAGCCATTTATATCTCAACACCCTTATTTTGTGTATCACTTTTATTTATATGCTTAATGCAAAATATCAAAAGTGTGTTATTTTAAAAAATATATATAATTCAGTATTTTAGCAAGACACCTTACTCAGAATCACACATTTTCCTAATGCGACAAACACAAATAATTTAGAATCAAACCTGTGCTGGCACTTGTATTCAGCAATAAGAGGATACTAACTTAAGTGAAATCACTAATTGTCACTTATACAGTCAATTAGTATTAATTTTGTTTTATTTTCACAGATTTTACACAGCAATCTTCCATTCACTGCCACTTTGCTGAGTAACATGTATCAAGTAAATTTTCAATATACTTTCATTGCTTCACATTCAAAACAAACAACTATCAGACAGCTACAAATTGGTGACCTCAATAATTTCAGATCTTCGTAGCATATTTCTATTCATATAAACATAACTAAATACAAAATAAATAAATGGTTTGATAGAAATCACAGTACCGCATGTACAAAGTTCCATTCCTGTCGTCATTTCATATCTGTTACATGTGATAAACCTGTTTCCAGTATATGAACAAAGAACACTTTGTTTAGTAAATCACGGTGCACAAATTATCTAATAGATCTGATATAAAGTTATGGTACAGAAAGAAACAATTTCAAGTGCACTGCACAATTCCTTCATAAAACACACACAGTTTCAGTTGATACAACACGACACATGCAAACGCATGATGGACATTGTATAATTAAAGAAATTGTATGAGCTCATTTTGGATTTCGCATAAATAATAACGAAATTTTCTAGGATCACTAGGCGAGTGAAAGTAGTATTCATGCTGTCGGGAGACACACACACACACACAAAAGATATAACCCCACCTCTTCCTTAATATAGACAGCAGTTATTGGCTCCATGTCGCCTCCTCTTGACGACTCGAGAGATGAATATTCAATATTGATTGCAGCTCACACAACACGGAGTATGCACAGCTGACAACTTCAAAGATTCTGCATTTTCGAGAAGACACATTTCATGCGCAATTTTTGTTGTCACTTTTAACTAAATATTGAGGAGCATTACAGTGAACTCACTTTGATGTCTCGACCACCAAATTCGCCTGATCTCAACCCGATAGTAACATCTGGGACGCAATCGGTCGCCCACAAGCCACCGGCCCGTAATTTAAGGCAATTGCGTAGCCTGTGCTAAGACATCTGGTGCCAGACAACTCCGGAAACCTACCAAGGACTTGTAGAATCCATGCCAAGCCAAATTATTATCATTATTATTTATTAACAAAGAATGAAGATGAATGGGATTCATTGCAAGACAGGAGGAGGATCAGGAGTAGTTAATGGAAGGGAAAAGATGACAATACAATACAATACATTCATTTTCCATTGATCCCAATATAAGAAACTACTCTGTGGGATGTGGAAAGTTGTCAATTTACAGATAAACAGTTGCATAATAAAATAATAAGTACACCAGTAGATGTACAGTCACAGCATACATTGTACATTAAACAATTCCATAGCAAAATAATACATACACCAGAAGATGTACACACTTTGACAATAAATTTGGCCACCGCTGAAAAATTCTATCGCTCTTATTTTGCACAATCTGACATCAATGTCATCCTAAGAAACAGTAACGCAATACTAGCTTGCCAGTATTGCATTACTGTTTCCTGGGATGATATTGATGTCAGATTGTGCAAAATAAGAGCGATAGAATTTTTCAGCGGCTGCCAAATTTATTGTCAAAGTGTGTACAGTCATAGCATACATGGAACATTAAAAAAATTCCATAACAAAATAGTAAATACATCACAAGATGTACAGTCATAGCATACATGGTACTGTAAACAATTGCATAACAAAATAAATACATACACCAGGAGATGTACAGTCATAGCATACACGGTAAATTAATTTACACAAGATACTGGCAGTTATTTTTTAGATACCTTAGAAATAAATTCTTCGACAGAGTAGAAGGAGCTGTCAATTAAAAATTCTTTAAATTTTTTCCTGAATTTATTCTTATCATCTGCTAGACATTTAATATGTTTCGGGAGTTTATTGAAGATATGTATCCCTGAATATCGGACCCCTTTTTCAACAAATGACAATGACTTGTAATCCTTGTGAAAATCATTTTTACTTCTAGTGTCATAATTGTGTATTTTACTATTTGTTTCAAACAAAGTATATTTTTGTGACTACAAAGGACATTAATGTGTATATATACTCAGACGCTAATGTTAAAATCCCTAACTTCTTGAACAGCTCTATACATGAAGTTCTATTGCTAACCCCACGCATAAATCTCATTACTGGGTTTTGGGCTCTGAACACTTTGTCTCTATGGGTAGAATTGCCCCAGAAAATTATTCCAAGGAGTGAATTATAAGGAGTGAAAATAAGCAAAATAAACTAGCTGCCTCATACGGAGATCATCTATAGCTGAAATTGTACGAATTGCAAATGTAACTGCTCCCAATCGCTTTAGTAAGTCAGAAACATGTACTTTCCAACTTAAATTATGGTCAATATACAAACCTAGAAATTTCACACTCTCTACCTCTTGAGTGGACTGGCCTGCAAATTTTATGTCTATACCTGTTGTTAATTTGTGTGGTGTACTGAATTGCATATACTGAGTTTTATCAAAGTTTAAACCTTGACAACAAGCTGGCACTCGATTTGAGGCACAAGGGTGTGGGAAGATTTTCTTTTTTAAGTAAGGGTGTCAGGGATTTGAATGAGTTACCAAGGGAAATGATGAATAACTTACCGAAAACGTTAAAAGAATTTAAAGTTAAAATTTGTAGAGGGCAAATGTAGGTGGGTGCAGGATAGGGGGAAGTTGGGTGTGTAGGGAAATTGCCACCGGAGCGTGTGCTCCATTGCAATTAAATTAAATTAAATTATTAAATTAAAACAATGACACAATTTAAATATGGTTTAGAGTATATACGGCTGTATTGTAAATCCCACATAAGGTAAAACTTGTGTGTGGGTTTCAAGTTGTAACTAGCTTGATTCTTATATTATGTATATTTACAGTGACTTAAAATCTATGGGACAATATATACATGATTGTGTGTAAACAATAATCAAAAAGCACATGAGGATTATGAAATCGCAAGTGATACAATCATTATAAAGATCAGTTCCATGTACGTGGTCATTGTAAAAATTATGAGCACATGTTAAGACCTATATATATTCATATTGTATTTACCAAGTGATAAAAGAGTATTAGTTCATTTAACAATTCATAGTTATCTAAAAGCCATACAGATATATATTTCTTCACGGCATGTTTTGGTTTATTGATAACATTACTTACTTACTTCCAAAGCCTGTTCCGACCTCATTCTTCCGACAATCTCTTCCTAGATCTTCCAATGTTCCTTCTGCCTGTTGGATGGTGTTCCAGGGCAAACTTAGCAAATCTGTCATTTCCATCCATAGTTCTTACAGTTATCCCTTTTTTGGGTAATTCTGTCATTTAGCGGGGAAATATTCAGTTGTTCCCTTATTTCATCATTCCTCCTTCTATCATTTAGGGAATGCCATTTTACTGACGTTAAAAACTTCATTTCAGATAGTTGAATTTTGTTTTTGCATTGTGTTTTATTTACCCATGTTTCACTGCCATATAGCAGAATCGGTACGGCTATTGTTTTGTAAATCTTGAGTTGCGTCTCCTCTCGTGCCTTACCTTTCAGTGTTCGTCGAGTTGTTCCATAGGTAAACTGAAATCGGTGAAGTTTCTTCTTCACCTCATTATCCTCATTAAAAGATAATTCACATCCGAGATAAGTAAAGCTGGAGACTTGTTCTATTGGCTGATTGTCTACCACTATTCTAACTCTGATAGGATATTTTCCTTGCCATGCCATAACTTTTGTTTTTGCACGAGACAACTGCAGATTGAAATCTTTGCTGATAATGTTTAGTATATGAATTGCTTTTTGAGGTACATCTTCATTTTACTGGAGGATAAATTGGTCGTCTGCAAACAACATACTGTTTTTATAAGTTTTGTTGCTTATAATTATACCAGGATGGACAGTTTCTTTCCATTTTCTAATTAAGTCATATATATATATATATATATATATATATATATATATATATATATATATATATATCTTGAAGACTGTTGGAGACAAGCTACAACCTTGCCGCACTCCTTGGTTAGTCGCTATTTCTTCTGTAAGTTTATTTCCTAGATCTAATACAATTTGTGTCCTTCTATACATATCATGGATAACTTGTATCAAATGTTCTGGATATCCATTTCTTTGCATTATTTCCCTTAATTTTTTGTCTATTTACTTTATCGAACGCATTTCATAATCTATAAAAGCAATGGACGTATTTAAATCAAATTCTCTTCTCTTTTTCAGTAGCTGTTTAAGGCAAAATATATTATCTATGCAGGATCTTCCTTTCCTAAACCCACATTTTTCTTCTCATAGGAGAGCATCTGCTATAACTTTTAGCTTACATAATTACGTAGTCTTTCTCGTCGTTGAGAATATAAATAATTTTCTCGGGTGACTAGCCGAGTTATATGAGTGTTATAGTTACACGATATTTCGGCGCTCTCAATCGTCGGCGCCATCTTCTGGTGAAGTGAGGTCAGGAACGTGCGAAGTTGCTGAGCTAGACCTCAGCAACTTCGCACGTTCCTGACCTCACTTCACCAGAAGATGGCGCCGACGATTGAGAGCGCCGAAATATCGTGTAACTATAACACTCATATAACTCGGCTAGTCATCCGAGAAAATTATTTATATAACTTTTAGCTTGTTATTTATTATTTTCGCATATATTTTGTAGCCGGAATTTAATAAACTAATTCCTCGATAGTTATCACATGAATTCCTATCTCCTTTCTTAAAGAGTGAAATAACTTTGGCCTTCCTCCATTCTTCTGGGATGATTCTCATTTTCCAACACATATTAATTGAGTATAAATTTCAAAATCATTCACCCATACTTAACCAATTCTAAATTAATTGTAGGCCTATCTAGTCCAGGAGTTTTTCTATTTTTAAATGATCTTAGTGCTGCATCAACCTCCTCTACGTCTATAACAACAATTTCTTTAATATCCAAATGGTCAATTCCTGTTTTCTTTTCTCCTCTTTATAATTACTACTGTACCATAATTTTTTGTAGTGCTTTATGCATGCCTCTTCTTCAATTACATTTATGTTTCATAAATTTACAAGCAATCTCTTGTCTACCATGGACATCTTCTATTGGACTGATTAATTTATCCCATGACTCTTGTTTCAACTTCTTTGTTATTGTCTTAACAATATCTCTTCTTCTTTTATATCCATTTTCTAGCGTTCGATCCTGTATCATTTTTAGATTTTGCTTTTGTTTGACGTCTTCTGCAATTTCCTCATTCCACATTTTAAGTCCAGTTTTTCTTCTAACTTTATTTTTCTTGCCAATGGCTTCATATGCTGCTTTCAGTATTGATGAAGCTATAGTTTCCCATTCTTTTTTGATATCATTATTTTTTGAATTTTCCAGTAAACGATGTTGTAATCGGCTTTGATATAGATGTCTTATTCCTTCGTCTTTTAAAAGGTAGGCCTTAAAAACTTCTTGATCTTTTTTAAGTTTTTATTCATTCTTATCCTCTATTTAGCAAATATTCTTATTTTTGATATAAGGAGATAGTGATCTGTATACATATCACTACCTCTATGTACACTGGTGTCTACTACATCTGGACCTAATTTTTTTTTAACCATTACATGGTCAATGATAGACCTTTGTCCTCTTGCCGTCCATGTAAATTTATGGATATCTTTTTTTTTTTGTAAATAATGTATTTGTAATCTTTAAGTGGTTGAAGGACACAAATTCTCACAGTAGTTTTCCATTTTCATTTAATGTGTATTCGCCTTTATTCCCCATTACCTCTGAAATTAGGCTATTTACTATGGGAGCATTAAAATCGCCAGCCAGTATTAGGAAATCACTTCTATTAATTTTGTCTATCACCACTTGAAGCTGTTCATAAAATTGTTCAGATTCTTCTCGTTTCTTTTCTTCTGGGGCATATATGGCGATCAAGGTTAGGTTGCCTCTCTCTACTTTCAATCCTTTCACTTATCATAGTGTAACTGACAATTTTATTTTTCCATTTCCTATCCACTAATATTGCCACTCCTACTGCAGCTCTTTTCTGTCGTGCCACTCCACTGTAGATCATTGTATATTTATCTATATCTTCTGTTTCCTTCAATTTCTTTTTTGTTTCTGTAATTACAGCAACATTGATCCGCTTTCTAGCTAACTCCCTGTCCAGATCGTATTCTTTATTATTTAAACTTCTCACATTCCACGTCCCTATTATCAAATTATCTTTGATTCCAAATCGTATGTCCTTTGTCCTTGCCTTTGTTGTCCTCATAGGATCGATGCGGATTTTCTTACTTTGAGGTTTATGAGTAATATATGTTTTTATGTGGAAAGGTTACCAGCCCTTCGCACAACCCCCATTCAGGAGGACCAGAGTTTTAGTTCAGGGTTTTCCTTCCCTTAGCCAGAGTGCCCAAGTTTTAAGGCGCCGGGGGCTCGCCTTCCATCCTCTCCCGTTAGCTACACTCAAAAAGTGCATTGCCCAGGGGTCACGCGGCTTTCACCTTCGTGGACGTGGGAGTAGGGTTTGCTGGCAGAGCTGCTAAGATAGATCGCAGGGGCATTTCTCAAGGTTTTATTGCCTCAGCCTATCCGGCATAAGCTGAGCTCCTTGAGACCATACCAGCCTTAACCCCTTCATCTGCATGCAATTTATTATAAATTCGTGGACTATGGCGGCTTGGATGTCTTTCTTCTTCGCTGTTAACTTCTTTCTTTAGTCGTAATTTTCAGAACTAGAAATAATTCATATACATATTTTCAATGAAGGAAGGCTCGTTTCATAATAATTCCATTTTAATAACAACGATTCCTAGAGCAAAACCAACACCCGTCATGCAATCTACATGGGTTGTTGTTTAAGACTTCCTTTCCGAAAAATTGCGGGTTCATGAATTGGTAATCTGATTTCACGAAGCGACGTCTACTTTTCAAGAAGTTTTGAGTTCATCTGTTTGTTGATAATGACCAGCGAGAGGTAACACAGGAAATCCAAAGCACTTATATTTAATGTTCTCCATGGAATTTTAATCTTTCATTCAAATTTAATAATTTTATAAAGTTATTGCCTTTTGGTATTAATCAGCCCCATTACAGTATTCTCCATTTCTTCTTCTTCTTTTTTTTTTTTTTTTTTTTTTTTTTTTTTTTTTTTGCATTCTGTTGTTTAAGTGTGGTAGTTCACTAGCGTTGAAGACTTTTATATTGGCATGTATGTAAATGACCGTTGTAACGTTGAGCAACATGTTTTGTTTGAACAGCTCACAGGTTGGAAAGTGTATGGCTTTTTTTATATATCACTTTCAGGATGCAAGTTTGGCATCTGTTGACCTGAGCTAAGTGTGTATCAAGTATTCCTCCCAAGCTGTTTATACCGTATTGAAAGTATAGCTGCCAAAGTTGGACCGGCGTGCTACTAAGCAGATTTCATAATTTTTTCGCTAAGCAGTGTATGTGGATTTAAAAAAATAGTAAAGAAATGAGCTGGTGTTTGTGAATTGGTGATGCAGGGATGAAAGGGTACTGTGGCAAGAAATCTCGACTGGCTTTGTGGTGATTATGATGGGATTGTCTCCTACCATATTGTGGGATGAAAAATGGCCATTGGAAGAGGATAAATCTGTCCGTAAAAATGATAAGGCCTCGATAAAAATATGAAGGCCTGCGAGTATTATATGCAAAACAATACGCTCATATTCCATTGAACCCACTATGAGAGACTGGCTCTGTGGGATGTGGAAAGTTGTCAATTCACATATAAACAATTGTATAACAAAATAATAAGTACACTAGAAGATGTATAGTCACAGTAAAATAGATGGTACATTAACTATGTCAACTACATTTACACTAGTGGCAATTATTTAGTAGACTCTTCGACCGAGTAGAAGGATTTTTCATTTAAAAATTCTTTCAGTTTTTTCCTGAGTTTAATCTTATCATCTGATAAACATATAATTTAATTTAATTTAATTGCAATGGAGCACAGGCTCCGGTGGCAATTTCCCTACACACCCATCTTCCCCCTATCCTGCACCCACCTACATTTGTCCTCTACAAATTTTATCTTTAAATTCCTTCAAAGTTTTCGGTAAATTATTCATCATTTCTCTTGGTAACTCATTCCAATCCCTGACACCCTTACCTAAAAAAGAGAATCTTCCCACACCCTTGTGCCTGAAATCGAGTGGCAGCTTGTGGTCATGGTCATCTTTTCCCTTCCATGCACTACTTTTCATACCTATTGCAATATCTTTCCATGCCTCATCGCCAGTATATGCCCTGTACACTCCCATGACCCTCCTCATCCTCCTCCTGTCTTGCAACGAATCCCATTCCAGCTCCTTTATCATATCTGTCACTGATTGCATTTTGCGATAATTTCCAGAAACAAATCTAGCAGCCCTTCTTTGCACCCTCTCCAACTCCTGTATTTGATACGTAAAATGAGGGTCCCATACTACACTACCATATTCGAGCAATGGTCTGACCAAAGTTTTGTAACCCAATTCCTTTACTTCTCTCGTACATCCCCTCATCACTCTCTCCAACAAGTGCAGAACTTTGAAACCTTTTCCTACCACCTGTCCTATGTGTCCTGCCCAGTTAAGTTTGTTATCAAAAGTAATTCCAAGATATTTGCATTTCAAGTCTTCAGCAAGCAATTCTTTCCCCACCTTATATTAATAATTAACCTTTTGTTTGTTATTTGTGTATCTAATAAGCTGACTCTTCTTTGCATTTATCTTCATTCCATGTTTACCAACCCAATTAGATATCCTGTCCAGATCACCCTGCAACTTGTTGGGAACTTATTGAAGATATGTATCCCTGAATTTTTTAGTTGTTTTTGAAAAAATCAAAAAGATTTGTAATCCTTGTGAATATCATTTATACTTCTATTGTCATAATTGTGCAATTTACTATTTGTTTCCAACCAACTATAATTTTGTGACTACAAAGGACATTAACGTGTAATAATACTCGGCCACCAATGTTAAAATAACTAACTTGTTGAACAGCTCTTGTAGTATAACAGGCTACCACAATAATTACTCTGTGAAATGGGTAACTAAGGAAACGTTTATATAAACAGAAAGATAGATCATGACTAGACAAGCTTGGCGAAGGCCGTGTCGTGTTCGCTTTGAATTTTAAAGTTACTGTGGAAAAGAACCTTTACATATTCAGATGATTAAGAATGTTATGATATTATAATAAAAAAGGGATTTAATTCACATTAGATTATTATTTATTTGGCGAAGCTTGATGATGGAGAACGGAAATTGTGTTTCTTATTTTCTCATAGTTAAGGAAATAAAGCCTTAGAAGAAGCTGCAATAAATAATTAAGCAGATATTTTCACTACGACGACGAGAAAAATAAATAAAATTACGAAAAGTTCTGAGAAGATGTGCATAGAAATACGTGAACAGTAAATAAGAAGAACAAATAGAAATACGAGACTCTCTGCATGAAGTTCTATTGCTTACCCCACGCATCATTCTTATTATTCGCTTTTGGGCTCTGAACACTTTGTCTCTATGGGTAGAATTGCCCCAGAATATTATTCCATATGACAATAAGGAGTGAAAATAAGCAAAATAAACTATACTGCCTCATACGGAGATCACCTATAGCTGAAATTGTACGAATTGCAAATGTGGCTGCACCCAATCGCTTTAGTAAATCAGAAACATGTATCTTCTAATTAAACTTATGATCAATATGCAAACCTAGAAAGTTTACACGCTATACCTCTTGAATGGACTGGCCTGCAAATTTTATGTCTATACCTGTTGTTAATTTGTGTGGTGTACTGAATTGCATATATTGAGTTTTATCAAAGTTTAAAGACAAACCATTAGCTGTAAACCATTTATTAATAAGTTCAAAGACATAATTTGAAATATATTCTGTAGATAACCCTGGAGTATTTTTAATTCCTATGTTTATGTTAGCTATGTGCAAATTGGACAAATTTTGAGTTTTTAGATGAAACGCACGGTAGATCATTTATCTATATTAAAAACAATAGTTGCCCCAATATAGAACCCTTTGGTACTCCAAATCTGATTAATTCCCACTCAGAAAACAGTGGATCACTTAAGGCAGTCTTAAAATTCTCCATTGAAACTTTCTGTTTTCTGTTCAGCATGTAAGAAATAAGCCATTAATTATTAATGCCATCTATTCCATAATACTTTAATTTGTGTATCAGAATTTGATGATCTACACAGTCAAATGCCTTAGATAAGTCACAAAAAATTCCAACAGGAATTAATTTGTCATTTATTCCTTCTACAATATTGTCAGTGAATGAAAATATAGCTTGTTCTGTTGAATGACCCTTTTGCAAACCAAATTGTTATTTAGTTAGAATATTATTATTTTAAGGTGTTCATAAACTGTATTTTACATTGCTTTCTTGAAAACTTTGGAGAAGTCTGTTTGTAATGAAATAGCATGGTAATTAGATATGGCTGATTTATCTCTCTTTTTATAGAGTGGTTTAACTACAGCACACTTAAGCCTTTCTGGAAAAATACTCTCAAGTATAGGTATATTAAACAGATAACTTAGCATATTACTTAATTCTGTGGAGCACAGTTTAATTTATCTGCTGGAAATTCCATCATAAGCACTTGAGTATTGGGTCTTACGGGAACTGATAATTATTATTTCTTCTGGAGTAGCTAAATTTACAGACATAATGTTAAATTTTTCTTGGCGACCTGTTTTGACAATATCCATATTGTGTCACTGAGCTATTGGCAGTTAATTTATCAGCAACAGTTAAAAATGTTTATTAAATATATCAGCAATTGAAATATTAGATTCTACTGAATTTTATTTGTTAAAAATGTCATTACATGTTTGACTATTTTTTCCTACTTCCTTTTTTTACAATATCCGAGATTGTCTTAATTTTATTTTCAGAATCATGAATTTTATGTTTGTAGTACATACTTTTAGATTCTTTAATAACCTTTTTCAGTATTTTGCGGTACTGTTTGTAATGTGTTTTAACATTAGCATTGTGACTGTTCCTAGAGGCAATATATAACTTCCATTTACAAATGCATGATATTCTAATGCCAATAGTTATCCATGGTTTTTGTTGTTTCCCAGAAGCATGACACTTTTTCAAAGGGAAGCAACTTTCAAAGTAATTTAATACCATGCTACTAAAAATGTTGTATTTTTCATCCATAGCTTGAGCACTGTAAACATGTTCCCAGTTAGTGGTATTGAGGCATTTTCTAAAACGAGTAACTGACTCATCATTTATTACACGTCTGAACTTTAAAAACATTACTCTTAGAGTTAGTTCCTATTGAAGTGTTGATGGTTAGTTATTGGGCATCGTAATCCGAAAGTCCATTGATTGTTGGTTTGATTGTATAACTGAATTTTGAGGTATGTAGGAAAACATTGTCTATAGCTGAGTGACTATTATTGATTTTCTATGTGGTGTATTAATTACCTGAATTAAATAGAATTAACTGACTAATGATTCTAACATGACTTTTGCAGGGTAAGTTATTAAAAAAAATCTACATTTAAGTCATCACACATGACTATGTTAACATCTTTTCTGTTTAAAAATGTTAATAAGAGTTCAAATTGGTTCAGAAAAATAGAAATGTTTCCCAAGGGTGCTCTGTATACAATTACTATTATGAAAATTTCATTATAGAAATTTAGCTGTGTAGTACAGGCTTCAAAATGTTGATCAAGACAATACTTGCTAATACTTACTACATCCTCAAAATTATAACCATTTCTAATATAAGTGACAGCTACTTCTCTCTCCAGGTTTGTTCTACAGCAATGAGAAGCTAAATTAAAGTAAGTTAGATTTGACATTCCTATTTCTGTAGTAATAGTGTTCGAACAATCATAAAACATCAGTTCTATTGATAGAATTTAATTCATTTATGTGAGCTAGGACTTAATCTACTTTGTTTGATAACCGTCTGATGTTCTGATGTAGTAGATTAATACCTATACAATTTTTAATTTTGGTGTCTGAATACTCATTATTGCTTAAACCAATTTCACTTATACCTCTCTGCCTAATGCTTGACACTAATCTAAAGAAGGGGTTGCCCTGACAACAGTAACAAAAGGAACCTTTTCATGAGAATTTGTGGTCCCAATTAAACGTCCTTCTTCCAGATCTGAAAGAACCCCCTTTCCTCTAGTACTGAGGTCTAGGACCAGCCTAGTATAACCCTACCTTTCAATAGCATCTGCAGGTACCAAGCCCATGCCAGAGCCAATATCAGACATAAGAAGCAGTTCCAATTCCGTATTCACTCGCTATTACAGGATAGTTCGTATGTGGCCAATCATATCGTCTCAGGACTAACATCATATTGACCCAGGCGTGGCACGTTGATTCTGTTATTTTATCCAGGTCATCTCTGATACTATAACTATTATCTGTGCCCAAACTATTTTCCAATCCTCCAACTAACACTGTATGATCCTGATCTGTGAAATCTTTACTCAAAGAACCTATATCTCTTACCACGTGAGCAAGACTAGAACTAGGTTTGAAGAAGCCCATGACCTGGAACCCTGATCCTAATTTTACGTTCACCAATGGGCCGACACCTCGTCCATGGCTACTACCTAGTAGCAAGACTTTCTTTTTCCCTAATCCGTGCCTACCAAACTTAACTACACAGCTTTTCCTATAAGTCTGCTGGTTTTTTCCTACACCTAATGCTACAGAAGGCTCATCCCTGGCAATAGGCAAACGTGTTTTCCACCCCAACAACAAAATAATCAGATGCCCTTGTTTTTCTGGTTGCCCTTTTCCATGTTACCTGTTTCTAACCATCTCTGTTTCCCTCCCTCCGCGGCCTATCCAACTCCTTTCTAGCATCTATCAGTTCAGCCTCAAGGATACTAATCCTTATCTCCTACTCTAATATCTTTCTATTTTGGAAACAGTCTGTAAGGAACAATGGGAGAGGCTCCTGAATTGTCCCATTTTCTACGGCACTACAGTTTTCTCCTGAATGAAACCATTCTCTTTGCAAAAAATTCCCACCTTCACTAATTTATGGAAATTTTCAAACTTTTCATTCATGATTACAGGCAACTGAAAACAACTAACAAAAACAAAATACGGAATGTGAGAGAAAATTTTTTCAACTTAATCTAAGAAAAAACTGCTAAATTAATTCACAAGTAAGCTATAGCTAAAGAATCAACAAATCAGTAATTAAAAACACTTAACATCACCTATGGAAAAGATCACTGATAATATGATTACCAAGAACTAATGTAAACGATATTTACACTTTGTAGCAAAAACGTGAGCTTAAGCCTAGTGTTCAAAAATGTGAACAAATCTCAGAAACAAACAGGGAACAGATCTCAGCACTAAATCACAATTATTATTATTTTTTTTGCACGAAAAAAATCTCACTAACACTCTCAATAGTAAAATGTATTACGTTATAAAGGTTCAAATTACTATTATAACAAAAACTAACTATTAACTATATTTATTTATCATTTAAGTGCACACGGTACGTGCTTCCGCGTTATGCCAGAGATGATGTCTGCCAAATATTCCCAGCCCAATCCACAAATCAATTCGCGAGTATAGTGGCAAACCGTCACAAATAAAGAGGATCTTCTCTGTACGTTCTCTATACTGTTAATCAATCCATACAAAACCGATCCCAGACAGCACAACAGTAGTCCAAATGTGGTCACACGAGAATTTTGTACGCATACAGAATCTCCTTTGTTTGTGTATTATTGTTTTTCCAGATTCGACCTGTGAATCGTAGCCTATCAATAGTTCTACCTACAACCGATTTAATGTGAAGGTACCATTTCATGTTGCTTTGTGCTTCTACACCCAAATACTTCAAGGAATCGACCGTATCAATAACTGACCTGCTTACTTTGTACTTCTGAATAATAACTTCTGTAGGACATGACTAGTAAAACCCCACCTATAACCTCGAAGTTAGGACTAATGCCTTTTCCATGTTTCACCGCCGATTCCACATTTATTCTCCTTGCAGCTTGGTTCAACTGTGGTCGGTGACGATGATTTAGAAGGTGCATGAGTTCCACCCTGGTTTCCTCAGATCATTCTCTATAATATAACTCACGTTTCTATTAATACTATTCTCCGCACAGGACCGAATGTAGGTTTTTTGTGGCCCTAGGCTATATATGTGGGCGGCAGTGGCCTAAAAATTATGTGGTGACCTTTTTTTAGCTGTACTACTTGTCGTGCGAGCCCCTTCTTTGTGGAGCAGGCCCCCCTTTGGGGTGCGGGCACCTAGGTTACAGTCTGGATAGACTATGCTCAGTATGCGGGCCTGTCCCCGCACCTCCTAGTATACTACTACATTAGTGTCCAAAGGTTAAGCATAATCAGGAAAACCGTAAATTGAAAGGAGGAAATGTGAGCGATCGCTGATAATCGCACTCAGTATTTATCTACCAACCATACGTGTTCTCTCTGTAGAGGAAAGGAGTATTCCATGATTTGACTAGCGGCATAACTGCAGGGTAAGCAAGGCCAGTGCCTGAGACCACTGATTCCTCACTCATGTTTGTCCTGTTACAGTGAGCGGGGTGTAGCCTCGTGGTGAACGAGACGACATAATGGCACAACGACGCCATTTGGACCCTATACTGCAGAGTAGAATACTCGGCTGCCTTGAAGCAGGCCAGACACAGACCGGAGTCTCAGTAGCATTGAATGTGCCACAAAGTGTCATTTCTCAGGCTTTGGAGACAATTCCGAGACACAGGAGATGTTTGTCGTAGGCCAGTACCTGGTCGCGCAAGAGTAACCACCCAAGGCAGAAGGACCGATATCTGGCCTTAACTGCCCGACGAAACCGAAATGCACCTGCACCGACCAATTGGTAGCAGATCTTGCAGCTGACTCAGTGGTAGCAGTTTCCCGCCAAAATGAGTACTGGAGGCTCAGAATCGCAGGCCTGTTGCCAGACGTCCAATGATGTGCGTTCCGCTCACTCCAGCACAGAGACGGGTCCGTTTACTGTGGAGTCGGCAACATCGAAACTGGACCATGAATGAATGGAGGAATGTGTTCTTCACAGATGAATCCCGCTTCAGTTTACAGGAATGATTCCCGTCGCACATTAACCTGGAGAGAACCTGGTAGCCGATACAACCACAGGAACATCGTGGAAAGGGACCAGTACAGTTGTGGTGGTGGTGGTGGTATCATGGTGTGGGGAGGAATCATGTGGAATGGTCGTACGGACCTGCACATCTTCCATGGTGGTCCGAGGAACACTGTTACCGCTCAGAGATACAGGGATGAGGTAGTGCGACCACATATTCGACCCGTCCGCATCGCGCTGTTCTGATGGAATTAATTCTTGAAGAGGAAGATATTCATCGCATCGACTGGCCTGAGAGGTCTGGGGTTATGAATCCTATTGAACATGCCTGGGATGCATTAGAGAGGCGAATTTCATCTCGGCAGCCTCCACCAAGGACTCATTTCGGAGGAATGGGATCGCCACGAGAGCTCTTGGACCATTTGGTAGAGAGCATGCCACGTCGCTGAGAAGTATGTGTGGCCGTTTGGGGTTACCACACACCCTATTATCAGCTTCTTTTGCTGCGGATAAGGTGTCAGAACCTTTTAAACACTGTTTTTTTGCACTAGTTGTATGACATTTGGTGTGTTATTAAGTTTCAATTTGTTCAGAAATCCTTCTGACATTCTGATAAGCAGGTACAGTCTAGTTTAGTGATTAGACTTAACTTTTGGACACTAGTGTATATCCTCCTTAGTGAAAGCCGTCCTGTATTCTTTATTACCTGACCTAATATTACACTTGGTTTGATAAAACTTTGTTACCTAGTAGCCTGTGCCTAACTGATTCTCCAGAAGAGAGCTTACACCTTTCTCATGGCTACAACTTTGCAGCAGAACCCGTATATCCTGTTTTTGCCTTGCATGTACCTATTCCTAAATGCCTGCTGCACCTACCTACTCCCACATCTGCGTGAGGCTCTTCCTAATCTGACTATGGTAACAGGTCAAACCTATTTCTTTCCACGATTTTTGCAGTCACTGGCTTCTTTATGCCACTATCTGTTATCATCTCTCAACTATTCTTCTCGCTCCCAGTTCCTCATGTCTCCTTTCTGCCTCTACAGGCTAACCCTTTCACGCAACTCACCGATCTTTTCATCATTGGCACAAAACAGACAAAACCAACAGCAGAGCAGCCATTCTCCGTCTTTCCTGAAACATAAAAGACAGTTGATGCTGGAGGGTTTGTATTTCGACATTTCCTCCGCTGGTTATTAGCTTGGGTTTAACATAAATGATGATTTGTCTGAGTTGTTGGCATTTGTTGAGGTGGCGTCAGGTCCAATGCTCTCCTGTGTCGGCCAAGGAGAATTTCGTATCGGCCGAGCACATTTATCATCGGGTTTGCGCTGGTTTCCGCTTTCCGGTAGCATGCTGTTGCCAGCATTCTGAAACGATCCCTTATTGGCATGAGGCCGGTGGCTTCATGCAGGGCCGCTGTTGGGAAGCGGAAGGGCAGATGGAGGGCACGATTAAGTGCCCTGTTTTGTTTGGGCTATAATCGTTGTAGGTGTTTGGGGGCGGCATATCTCCACACTGGGCAGGCGTACTCCAGTAGAGGCCTAACCAAAGTGAGATAGATGCGCACTCCCAGGGACGGTGACAGTGCGCTGTTCCGATTCAGTATCAGGTAGATTTCATTTAGTCTCGCGCTGGCTTTCCTGCGGACATCGTTGATGTGGGCGCGCCAGGTTAGCTTGGAATCAAGCATTACTCCGAGGTATTTCAGTGATGTACTCCAGGGTATGTCTGATCCATGAAGTCTCAGCAGCGGGGCCGGTTGGCCGCCGTTGCGTGGGCCATACTTCCTTGTGAATATGATTGCTTGGGTCTTGGTAGGGTTGACTTAAATTCGCCACCTCCTAGCCCAGGCATCTGTCTGCTGGAGATGCCCTGTAGTCTTGCGGTGGCCACGGCCTTGCTTCTACTGCAAGTAACGTAGGCCGTGTCGTCCGCGTATGTAGCAGTCTGTACACGGTCTGCCGTGGGCATGTCGGCTGCGTACAGGGTGTACAGGACAGGGCCAAGCAATGATCCGTGGGGGACTCCTGCGAGGATATTTCTGCTGCCTGACTTTGTCCCGTCCACCTTGACGTGAAAGGTGCGGTCGAACAGGTAGGAGTGGATAAGCTTCACCATTGGCCCTGAGTAGCCTTGCTGGTAGAGCTTTAATAGTAATCCAGTGTGCCAGACCGAATCATAGGCGCGCGCTACATCCAAGGACACCATAGCGCAATACTCTTTGTGCTGGAAGGCACGGGTTGCAGTTTCTCCTATATGAAGGCTTGCATCCTCTTCAGGAGCAGCCTCTCAAACACTTTGCTGATCGATTAGACAAAACCAAGGGGAGCCTCATTTATCTTATGTGTTCCCTCACCCACCACATGCTCAACGAAACCACTTCTTACACTCTGCAACCCACACCATTCGCCATGTAAATGTAACTGCGTAGTTATCTTTTTTTGATTTAATGTTACTGTGTTCTATGAGGAATATACTGTCGTTGAGGCCTGGATGTCTGTTGATAGAAGGATCAGGATGTTATCTGGATGGGAAGCACGACCACAAATTGGCACTCGATATAGGGACTCAGAATTTTTATTTGTGGGTGTAGAGGCAGATACTTGAGTAATTGATCTCAAACGATAAAAAATCTAAAATAGAAACTGTTAGGAGGTAGCGATATTGCCGCCTTGGAATAAGGTATATCGCAATTTATAATAATAATGACATTTTGAATTGTATTTTGTTGTTCAAGGCATATGTTAGGAATGGGGCTTGGAAGGATATTGGTCGAAGAATTAGGAATAATGCATGGAAGGGAAAATATGACAATGACCACAAGCTGGCACTTGATTTCATGCATAAGCGGGTAGGAAAATTTTCTTTTGTGGATAAGGGTGTCAGGGATTGGAACAAATTACCAGGTGAAGTGATTAATAATTTACCAAAAACGCTGAAGGAATTTAAAATTAAAATTTATAAATTACAAAAGTAAATGTGGAAGGAATTTTGCACTCAAATTATATAGGATAATTAACCAGTTTTTCATATCAATGGGCACCTTACAATATTTTTTTTTTTTTTGATGTTTGAAAAAATATTATTTGTGGGGATAGAATGAGAGAACGACAGTTAATAATTATAATTCGCAGTGTAATTACTTCAAGAACAGAAACTGAGTGCGGAGTTTATTCTGTCTAACTTGCAGTATCTTTGTTGCAGCATTTGTTTTCAGATGTGAATACTAAACGTTGTGTTTGTCGTATGTGATATTGTATAATTCTGTCTCAAGATATGGAGCCAATGAATGCTATGTCTATTAAAGAAGAGGTGGGTTTGTAACTTATATTTGTTGTGTATTCGTACAGTACATGGCATTACCAAATACTGTACCGCAACAACATGTGTACTATTCTGACTCGTGATTATTTGTGAAAGTTTGTTGTTATAAATGTGCCATCCGAGTTAGCATATTTTGTTCTTTAACTTGTATAAGTTGACTCGCATGAAGTTTACCGTACGTATCAATGTGTTGTGTTTCAACAGCTGGGACGTGTGAACAAATTCCCATCCCGAATCTACGAATGTCGATTTGAATAAGTCTCTTGTTAAGTTTACAGCGTTGCAGTGGTATCGCGATGCAGAATTAAACCGAAATCCTGACATTGCGATTCAGAAAACAAACGTTTTCTTCCAATTACTGGGTAACTCATTAATTTTTGTTTGATTTTGGGTCTATGTTAAAGATACTGAAATTAATCACTGGTTGCGATTTTCTTTGTACTGCTATTTCTGTCTTCCTGTTTTGTGTAATTATTTATGGTTATCTGATAGCAGTTTGTTGCAAAGTTACTGAAGTCTCCAGTTTGTGTTTGTCTGTAGTAATTTTCTTGAATATCTTCCATAAACATGTTACTTATATATTTATCAACAGAATCGTACTGACTGTTAGATATTTGTGTAAAATCATGAAACGTGAGGGAAGAAAACTACTTCATGTTGTAAGTTAAATACAGTGTTTTCACTTCTATTAGTATCCTCTTATTGCTACAGCCACCACACTTTTCCTGCCAAATTGTTTTTTGGTGTAGCTGTAGTAAGAGATTTGAGTTATATGTCTATTTTACTATATTACTGTAGTGTGTTTTACTCCATGTATACAGTTGTGAAGAGCCCATGAAAATCCTGCTTTGTTTATTTATGTTCTCAATGACAATGGGTATAATAATTGATGGTGTTTGTTTTACTGTTTGGTTAGTGTTGGGATGTATAGCAAAAGTAGAGTTGTATAGTTAGTTTGATAATATTGGAACCAGACGGTTAATATTATTGTCTGTTTGATTTTATGTCTTTTATTTACTTCCTGAATAGAATTTTTCTAGTTTCCAGTTTTCGTTTGACAGTAATGTGAATATAGGCAGGTAAACTAGATCACGATACCACTGCAACCACTTACTGCCTAGCCGACTACAGCGCTGTAAACACAAATATCACCTCGTACATATGACATCATTGTTTTTCCGTGTGTGACGTATTCAGTCTCCATGAAGTAGCAAATGTCACTTATGTGACTGCGCAGAAAACAAGCATTTTCGGGTGGGGAGAAATTAATTTATTTTAACTAAAATTCTTACTGACTTTATGAAGCTAAATATTAATCAGAAATTTCAACCGCAGTTTTGAAGATGTACCATATAGTATCAGTATATAGAATATTGCCTATCCTCGTAATTCTAAATTGCAATACATAATGTTATTACAAATTTCGAAATGTAATTGTAGATTTTAAATGAATTAATTTACACATCACATGTGATTATACAAAAAACCATTTACGAATCTCCATTGTATACATTTAATGAATATCAATTTTCAACGTCCTGTGTATTATTTTCTAGAATTAAGCACATCTGCATAAATAAATATTGCGATATCCAAATTGCATTATTTTTTAACACCATCGTTGCTAGGAATAATATTACCATCTATTTCCAGAAATTACCTATTGTTTCTGGTTAGTCGACAAATGTTTCAGAACTCTCTAAATGACTGAAGTTGCAAAGTGATCAGGAAATTCTCAAAATGGTGGGTAAATGATTACTTTCATTCGTAGTAGGCTCATCTATTTAATTAGTTATCAAGAGAAATACTTCTATTTCACATCCAGAAATGTAGTGACATCATCTTCTTTCCATCTGAAAAGTGTTTATATTGTGAAGGGGTAAGTGGTTGTAGCAGTATCGCGGTCTACAGTTTACCCACATAGCCTGTGGACCCATCTACTGAGTCAGCAGTAGTCACTATCTGTACTTTAAATATGTTCTCTAGGTTTGTTGTCTCCTTCTGTACCAGTTGTGCTAGGCAATGGTTGATTGGTACCATTACATCTGCATCAGCCAATACAAGTGCTTAATTCTTTTAAATCATATTTCACTGTCTTGCATAATTTTAATAATATTGTTTCCCAGACGTCATTTGTCCATTGCAATGTGCAGATCACACTTTACTAGATCTTGAGGGATTACTGTAGAACATGATACCACTAGACCTACTTTCCACTGTGCTAAACTGTGGCATCGTAAGATGCCACTTATGACGTAAATACCAGCCTGTACAGCTACAAATGAACCACATGGGAACTAGGGCATTGTCTGGTTGCGGAACAACAACCGTCACTACTCAAAAAACATTTTACGAGCAACTGACATTAATTGGTATTGTCATATCCAATAAACCCCATCCGTCCAAATGTACAACACCATACTACCATATTAAAAATTATATAAAACCCTATCACATACTAAACAGTAAAATAACTCTAAAGGGATAGCATGGAAAATAGTGAATTATCTACCTGTGAAACAAGAATCACTTCTCAAAGCATTTTAAAACTAATGAAATGATATCAACATCTCCAAAAACCCCATCCATTCAACTATACAACACGATAATAAAAATTGTAACAGTACCGCCAAAATTTACAGTCTACCAAAACACAACAACCGTTACAGGTCAACTAAGCTTGATACAACGGACCGCTAAAAAATTAAATGAAGTCGGAATTAATTTTAATTTAATTTAATTGCAATGGAGCACAGCTCGGTGGCAATTTCTCTACACCCCATATCCCCCTACATTTGCCCTCTACAAATTTTATCTTTAAATTCTTCAAGTTTTCGGTAAATTATTCATCATTTCTCTTGGTAACTCATTCCAATCCCTGACACCCTTACCTAAAAAAGAGAATCTTCCCACACCCTTGTGCCTGAAATCGAGTGCCAGCTTGTGGTCATGGTCATCTTTTCCCTTCCATGCACTACTTTTCATACCTACTGCAATATCTTTCCATGCCTCATCACCAGTATATGCCCTGTACACTCCCATGACCCTCCTCCTGTCTTGCAATGAATCCCATTCCAGCTCCTTTATCATATCCGTCACTGATTGCATTCTGCGATAATTTCCAGAAACAAATCTAGCAGCCCTTTTTGCACCCTCTCCAACTCCTGTATTTGATACGAAATGAGGGTCCCATACTACACTACCATATTCGAGCAATGGTCTGACCAAAGTTTTGTAACCCAATTCCTTGACTTCTCTCGTACATCCCCTCATCACTCTCTCCAACAAGTGCAGAATTTGAAACCTTTTCCTACCACCTGTCCTATGTGTCCTGCCCAGTTAAGTTTGTTATCAAAGTAATTCCAAGATAGCATTTCAAGTCTTCAGGCAAGCAATTCTTCCCCACCTTATAATCATAATTAACCTTTTGTTTTATTATTTGTGTATCTAATAAGCTGACTCTACTTTGCATTTATATCTTCATCCCATGTTTACCAGCCCAGCTAGATATCCTGTCCAGATCACCCTGCAACTGTTTACAATCCTCTATCGTTTTGATTCTTTTATATAGCGTTGTGTCATCTGCAAACAATCTAATTTTAGATAGTAAACAATTCAACACAATTATTCATTAGATTAACGAATATCAAAGGTCCCAATATGTTACACTGCTGCACTTCCATTTTTACTTCCACTCCTTTTGATACTACATTTCCTACCCCAACTTTCTGTTTTCTACCTTTTAAAAATTCTTCTACCCAGCAAATCAATTTCTCATCCACTACAATAGGTTTTTACCTTACTTACTACTATTTTATGGCTCACTCTGTCAAACACCTTTGACAGATCTAGTGCTACACTATCAATTTGGCCTCCCTTGTCCATTTCATCTGAAATATCTGCATGTAACCCACCAACTGAGATTCGCATGAATATCCTTGCCTGAACTCATGTTGCCTGCTTGAAAACCACTTACGTTCCTCACATATATTTCTGATGTGGTTGCATATCAATCTTCCCATAATTTACGTACCACTGATGTCAAACTGATTGGTCCTGTAATTCTCAACTCTATTTCTCACCCCTCCTTTATGTACCAGTACTACTATTGCACTTTTCCAGTCCTGTGGTAACAGCAAGTATCCAGACTCAATTTAAATAATATTTCAAGGTAAGGTATAATGTCACATCCGGCTATCTTTAAGATATCTGTAGTAATTTTATCTACACCAGCCCGTTTATGTTTTTTCAGCTTTCTTATTTCCTTCAAGATTTCCTCAGGATAAATTTAAATTTTTTTAGTATCTTCATTTCTAATTATGAAGCTCATTCTCCGAATTAGACCCTCCCGTTTCATATTCATTGTCCCTAATGGTTTCACTAACCAGTTACTTAAAATCTCTGCCTTTTTCAAATTCTCAGTAACTTCTTCTCCATCCTTATCAATAAGCATCTTTACTCCCTCCCTGAATTTCCAATATGATGACAAAGAGAAAAAAAAAAAAAAAAAAAGAAAACCCATGCACAAAATATTAATGTAACAATAAGTGACGCTTCACTTAAATCATAGGAAACCATCACTATATCACCAGCTGACTTTCAATTTTACTTCAACCGCCATAAACCACACAATACTTACATCAAATGCAAAATACACAAAGTCACCAGCATATAATATAATTCAACACCATCCTTCACTATAAATTCCTGCAAACACAACATTAAAACCACACAGCTATAAACATGAAGAACGAGCAGCAAATATGCAGAAACAAATTCAATATCAGTTGTCTAACGCTACAAAACAACTTCATAACCTGAGAACCTATACCTAAATGTATCTCAATTATGCCCATTTATACATCCAATATTAAACACATCAAAAAACTACAAATAACAAACCCGACACACCAACGTAAAAACTACCACTTATAAAAACTACAATCCCCATCAAAACAACTGAAGTAAATATCAGTCCACACAGCTACATATGTCACTAACGGGGCCACATGGGAACTTACAGGGTTGGGCATAATGTTGTAGTGGAATCACGATCTCCAATAGACATGAACTTTATGTATGAGTTGTTCCCATAACCTGAATTTTATTTGAAATCTTAAAAGGTGCATTGAATATAAATATTTCTTCTAATTGGCAAATGGGATTCTTATGAACTGAACCAATCATAGGCTGGTAGGAGCTGTAGCTTATTAAAAATCGACCATGAACTAGTTCATTGATATCACTCGCTTCCCACTGTCCAGTGGCCAGTTGTACTAGATTATTAATTGCACTAGTCACTAACTAACAATGAGTAGTGACTGGCATTTGTTTCTTGTGTACATGTGATATATCTTGTTGCAGTGGAAACTTGTATAATTATGAGTATCAAGTAAGTTGCTGTGAAGAAAATATGTGGTCTGATTTACATCCAAATCGTAGATTTTTTAATCACTTTAATATTTTTAATGTAAGATCCATGCTGAATTTGCAATTCTTTATCTATGATATCCAGTTAGGAAATGGAATTTTTTATCTTTTCTGTTTACAGGTCAAAGGTTGAGCTTAAAAAAGCGTTAAGTATTGTGAACAAAATGATGTTAGTGTAAAGGAAAAGTTGCAAGTTATAAATACCATTTCGTCAGATCTGATGCGAATAATATCAGTATATCTAAAGGGAAGAGTGGCAGCATCATGACAATGGAAAGATCATCACGATATAGATGTGTGAAATGTCTTCAATATTTCTCCACATGGGACTTGCTAATAAGACATGTCTTTAGTCATGACCTACGTGTAAATACACCATTACACATTTGTCCATTCTGTGGTCAGGTTTCTTAAATCTACCGAAGTTGTGTGCCCACTATTATCAAGAGGGCAAGGAAACTACATTTAAAGAGCCGCCATCAACGGAAACTTTGTTGTGCATTCTGTGCAGCCACTTTCTTATCTTGGAGCTCTCTAGCAAAACATGTGTTCAGCCATATATCAGCTATTTCAGCTCCCTTATTTGTCTGCACATTTTGCTCCAAGGTATTCGACAATATGAAACAACTCAATTTTCATAAGTACACTACCAAAGCTTCACAACTAAGGTAAGATGAAACAGTTCTTTTTTCATATATTGATGACGAAGTTTTTTTTGTTAAGTTTTAATTTATGTGAAGAAAAAAATTATTTCTTGTGGTTTCATAGTTTTGCACTAAATACGAGGCTATCCAGAAAGTAACAGACGTTTTGATCCGCCATCTTGTCATAAGAGAGTTCCTACACTCAGTAAGCAAGCAGCTTGCTCACCATACCTCTTGTACTTTGTATACAGTTGAGTGTTAAAAATGAGCGCTGCAATTGAAAATCCCGCCATTTGTGAAGTGCGAGCTGTGATGAGGTTTTTGTTGGCAAAAAATCACAAAACAATTGAAATTTATCGCCGCGATTTGTGATGTTTATGGCCATGGAAAAATGAGTGAAAGCCGAGAGAGGCAGTTGTGCATTGATTTTAAAAATAGCCGAACCAAATTTCACGATGAGGATCGTAGTGGTAGCCTAGTGATGAATTGTTGGCGAAAAAAAATATCTGTGAAAATCGCCGTTTCATGATTATGGAACTCTCAGAACATTTCCCCCAAATTTCACGGTAATTGTGGTTGGTAAACTTGTCTTACCACAAATTTTGTGCCAGCTGGGGTTGCGAAAATCCTAACAGAAGACCACAAAAAACAGAGACTTGCGGCAGCACTGACATTTCCGACAAAAGTGGAAACCAAGTTATCGATCGTGGTCGTAACTGGTGACACAATACTTGGGTAAAGCACATCACCTGTGAAGCAAAACGGCATTCGATGGAATGGGGACACATGCATTCGCCCCAAGAAACCGAGGAAGTATCTGCAAACGCTGTCAGCAGGAAAAATCAAGGCTACTGTGTTTTGGGACCGCTCACGGAGTGATTCTCGTTGATTTTCTTGAACGTGGCTAAACAATCAGAGAGGTATTGCAAAACACTCAGAAAATTAGGGCGCTTGATACAAAAGGGAAAACTCAGCGAGAAAGTTTTGTTTCTACATGACAACACTTGTCCACACATAGCACATTGTACCCAAGAGCTCTTGGATGGGAAGTTTTTAAACATCTACCATACAGCCTGGATTTGACGCCAAGAGACTACCACCTGTTCCAAGCAATGAAGACGTGGCTCGCTGCGCAACGCTTTGCACTTACGCTGAACTGCATGCTGATGTAAACCAGGGTATTGAAAAGTTTGTACCATGTTGTGAGAAATGCCTTAATTTAAATTGTGATTATGTAGAAAAATAGCCTAAGAGGTTACCTCCAAAATGTTTATATTTTTTCATTTTATTTCAAAACGTCTGTTACTTTCTAGTTATCCCTCGTATGTAGTGATGTCTTACATTATTATCATCAGCTTAATGAATTGAAAAGTTAATAACTGATCCTTTAGGTGACATTTTTGCAGGTGTCTTATTGGCTGAAGATTGTAATTGAGTTATTATAAATTTAAATATTCCAAGAATAATACAATGATAGAATAATAGTTTCTTTGGTAATTTCTTTGAATATATCTTTGTCAGCTGTGGCTAACTGGCCTCAGTAACTAATATTATGAAACTGAGGAAGTTGCCAGTTACAGAAAAGTAGGATCACCATACAAAAGGCAAAAGATATACTATTGTTTGTGAGATGGAAGTGAATATGTTTCAGCCAAATAAATGATTTATATTAGTATGTTAACTTCAAGATACAATAGATTATAAAATGGTGTTTATTAATACTGTGATAAAAAATCAATTATTCTGAGGATTGAAGGTATTCAGATTCTAAGGAAGAGTGGTCTCTTCATATTTATTATATGAAAATGTTCATCTTAATATCAGCTCTTTCATTTTGGAATGCTGAATTTCCATTTGTTTAAAAAATGAATTTTATTATTATTTTTTATTAAAATGAGGTCAGAAATTCAAAAAAATTTGTGGAAATTTTGTGCATGTTACTACTTGTGACAGGTGAAATAATGTGGGAGCTATATTATTTTCATTTAGTGAAAGAAATAGTGAAGGTGACAAGGAGGGGAGGTAGAATTGTCTGATGAAATTGAATGGACTAGGGTTAGCAGTGACTGTATGTTAGGCAGCTGGTTAAGAGAGCGGTGCATTTGAATAAGGCATAGGCTATCAGTAAGGCCTCAGTGAATATCAGGTAAAGAATGAGTGACTGTATGTAGAAAGGAATAGAGAATGACAACTGTACATTAATATTTGATTTCAGTGAAAGTTTTCATTTTTTATTTAGGTAGTTGCATCTTCAAATATTTTGTGGAAGAAATGCTGAAGATGTATATAGCAAAAGAATTTAATTGAAAATTCACTATATTCTTTAGGTTATAGGGGACATTATCACAGTTGTATAATTTCATTTCCAATTAATAATAGTAATTGGGCACATATATCAATCATATTCTTTCCCTGTGTGGCTTGTCATGGAAATATACATGCCATTGTGATTAAAAGAACATTCTGAATTTAATATATAAGGTTTTTTCTAGTAAAAATTATAGAAACAACAAGTAATCAGTATCAGCATTTATAAATTTACTTATTATTGCAAAATGTTACTTAATTAAATAGTGTAAAAGCCTTTTATTTATTCAGAAGGTATTTGCTCACTTAAACACTTTTTACACTGTTGGTGATATCTGTTTTAAATTGGTATTATAAGAAAATGAGCTGCCTTGAATTGTAAAGTAAATATAGCTTGATTACAAAGGCTGAAGGAAAGTGGCGAAGGAGGCACTTCATTTTAGGGTTGAGCTCATGCAGGTTCTAAGTCGCCATGACCAGCCACAGTTGAACCACGCTGTGAAATGGAGGTGCTGCTTGGGAAAGTCATTAGTTCTAACTTGGGGGTTTCGTCTATGGACACCATTGGTAAGTGGGTTACTATAGCTACAGCCTACACCTAAAAAAAGGAGCAAGGGTGGCTTTTTCTGAGTTGTTACTAATGCCTTAAGAGACACAAGTTCCAGTGATGATGAGGTCAGGACTTTGCCTTTATCAGATTAGAGGCTGTTGGTAAGGGGATAAAAATAGGTGTTGAAAGTGATACTGATTATAGATCCACAAAGTTGGTAATGATAAAGAAATAGATGAATCTGGCGAAATAGAGCACAGCTGAGGAGGTGAAGATTAAAGCTGAAAATATCACAAGGCTAGAAATAAGAAGTGTTACCAATCGAACTGTAGAAGTACAAAGAACAAAGTTATTGAATTTGCAAATTTAATACAGGTATACAAATCACAAGTAATTATAGGGGTACGAGTCTTGGTTAAAAGGTATTCTAGACCCTTGTGGTCACAGAGAATACTGAGGAGGTAGAAAAACAATTGGTGGAGGCATTTGTAAAGACTACTGCTGTTTACTGGTGTTGGGGAAGATTTCTGAGGTAATAACAAAAATTAAAAGTGAAGTATTGGCTGCTTACTATAGTGGAAGGATGAATGATGAGGATCAGACCCTGGGGGTGGAAACCAAATTTGTATTCACAGTGAGTGTAGTATGGTCATTGGTGGGGATTTAAATTTACCAGGTGTCAACTGGAAGAGAAATAAGATAAATAATACAAGGGAACAGAGATTTGCAAATATCTTAGCAATAGGAGAATTTACACAAATGGCAGAGCAGAAGAAAAGGAGACATTGGATGTCTTTATAATAAAACCCAATTATAACATTCTGAGGAGTCAAGGAAGTGAGGGAATATGGGATCATGAAATAGTTCTGATGGATGTTAGGGCTTTTAATAAAGCAGTGATCAAAATCGATGGGAAAAAATAGGTACAATTATAAAAAGCACAATTTTTGGAGATATTTCGTGGGACGTTTCAGTAATTGGAAGGATAGAACAAGTACAGTGTGAAGAGTTCAAGGAGATTATGAAAAAGGGTTATGAACTATATATTTCAAACCAAAAAATAAAGAGAATTACGGAACCTACATACTATTATAGGGAGGTGGTGATGTTAATGCGGTTGGTGAGAAGAGAACACAACAAAGAGAGAGAAGTTCAGCAGGAGATACTCAAAACAATTAAATAATGAATTATTAGTAGCTAAGAGGGGTTTATGATGAATATTATTGCTGTACAAGGACAACTGAATGATGTATCTAGAAATTTTTCTGGCTATGTTTGAAAACTGATAGGAAGGGAAGGTATTCGGACTGTTGTAGATATGAATGGAAAAGAAGTTACTAAGGATTTGAAAATGGTGGAGATATTAAGTGACTGGTTTAGTGATACCATTTAGCGATTATGATTCTGAAGTGGGGGAGGGGTTTAAATCGGAGATTAAGCAGACTAAAAGATTCAAAATTTATCCTGAGGGTATTATGTAGGTATTAAAGAAGCTAAAAAAAGTAATAAAGGGGCTGGTGTAGATAATATTACAGTGGAGTCTTAAAGATAGCAGCATGTGAAATTTACATTACCTTGAATCATTAGTTACATCGAGTCTGGATACTTTCTCTTTACCAGAGTACTGGAAAAGTGTGATTCAAGTACTGATCCATACAAGAGGAGGTGTCAAATATGGTTGAAAATTAGATTTACATTAGAGGTACTAAATAAATGGAGAGACTGATATGCAACCATTTCAGAAATGTTTGTGAGGAATGTAAGTGGTCTATAAGTCGACAACATGGATTTAGGCAAGGATATTTAAGTGAATCTCAGTATTATATATGCAAGGTATTTTACATAAAATAGGCAAGTTGATAATGAACTTTAGAATGGTGGTAAATACGCTAAAATTATTGGAGTTGATAAAAAAGTAATTTCCTGAGTAGAAGAATTCTTAAAAGAAATAAAGGTAGATTAGGAAATGCAATATCAAAAGAAGTGCAAGTGCCACATGTAGATTATTCGGACCACTGCTAATTGTTATACTAATGAATTATTGTATGGAATATTTTTCTGTCAGAAGTAAGATTGTCTATAGATGTAATTTGATATAATGGGGTCAAAATGGGAGAAGATTGTAAATAGCTGCAGTGTGTTCTGGACAGGATATCTAGTTGGGTTCATAAAAGTGGAAAGAAGATGAAATGTAAAGAAGAGCCAGTTTATTAGATAAACTGATAAAAAACTAAAAGTTGGAAAAGAATTGCATGTTGCACACTTAAAGTGTAAATTTCTTGACATAACATTTTATAACAAGCTTAACTGGGAAGGACACATTGGATAGTTAGTATGTAAAGGTTTCAAAATCCTTCTCTTCTTGGAGAGAGTGATCTCTGTACTTAGCATTTGAGAAACTGTGATAAGATATGACCCTTTCATGGCTTTATGACGGCAGAAGTTTCTTTTTTCACAGCATAGTGAAGAACTTAATTGTTGTGGCATTGGCCAATGTTCAACTCCATACAGTAACACCGACTATGTAATATTTCTCAATTTACTAGCGACTGATGTGAGATTGAAGGCTTTCACGGCGTATCGATGAAATGTAGTCTTCACGGGTTTTCCGCCGTATGTTGTTGAAATGCGACAACGAGCTTTCGGCGGCTGATTCTGCCGCCATCTTCAGGTTGGATGTTGTGCAGGGAGAACCAGCGATGTCTGGCCTCCGCGCGCCCTTATAAGGCCTGGCCTCTCCCCTCCCCTCGCTCCCTCCCGCGGCTGCCATCTTGCGCTCGTCGTTGATTGGCTGGTGGAGCGACTGTCCTAGCCAACCCCAGCGAGCCGGAAACATTTTCCGGCGGCGCCTCTCCACCTTTCTGATTGCAGGGTGAATGTTTTAGAAGGGACAGAGCCGGCTTCCACGTGTCACTGAGCCAAAGACCCGTGTCCCTGTTGACCGTGTTGTTGTCCAGCCGTATTTCTATTGCTTCTTTGATGACTGACTCCCAGTAGAAGGAGCACTTGGCCAGTACCTTTACATTGCCCAAGTCCATTATTTGGCCGTTTTCAATAACATGCTGCGTGACTGCAGATTTATCTATCTGGAACATGCGGATGTTGCGTTCATGTTCGGCCACCCGAGCCTTGATAGTCCGGATCGTCTGACCAATATAATTTTTGCCACACTGAAATGGTATGCTGTAAACTCCTGGAGTCATCAATCCCAAGTAATCCTTATTCTGATCGGGAAATAGAGCGGGCGATTAAAAAGAAAAACAAACGCCCGGTAGTCCCAGATGTCCAGCCAGAGGCTCTGGCCTTCATTCCATATTCAGGCAACATCTCGGGGAAAATAGGTAGGATTCTGGCGCGACATGGTATCAAGAGCATATTTCGTCTTCCTGCCAAGATACGAGATTACCTCCGGCCCGTGAAGCTCGTTGTCGCATTTCAACAACATACGGCGGAAAACCCATGAAGACTACATTTCATTACTAGCGACTGCCATAATATGGGTAATGGCTACAATCTTGATATTAGGGCAACATTATAAAAAATGTAATGTTGCCCTTTAGAATCAAGCAATATTCTAGATGTCTTTTGAGTCTATATATATACATATATATATCTAGGGTAATTACCAATCTTCTGGTTTATTATGAAATATTTTTTTTTAAATACCTGGAGTCCATGGTTTTTGTCGGTTATGATTTTTTAAGAAGAAACTGAATATTTTCAAAGTTTATGATGGAGTTAACAGTGCCAGCTGCATAGTGCATGTCGTTCAGTTGTTTACCATTCATTTTGGATTGTTCTTTAAGCTGCCTTCAACCATGATCTGTATTGTTTGAGTCTATTACAGCTATCTTATAATGCTGTTGTGTATAATGTCAATATTTGATTTAACAATATTACTTTTTAGTTTCTCCTTTCAAAGATACAGGACAATTTTGCATTATTTTCCCCATATTTTAGCTTTTGTATTATTATAAATCTCATCTTTCTAGCAGCTACTATTCTGAATTTTACAAAGGTTAGTAGGTTGATGATTTTCTTAAGAATACAGTGTGTTACTTTATTATAAAACTTTAGTAAATACAGGTAATTTACATTTATTAGTTGAAAACCTAAAGTAATACCACGTTTAAGGATTATATTTAAATATACTTCTGTAGTATATTGATTTGTCGCCAAATAACAACCAGTAAATTCTCTTGTTTCTAGAGGATACTGTGACTGTAAAAGTAACATTCACACACTTGAGCAGCAGCTTTATACAGCAGAACTTGAAAACGACAGTATAGGTGAGGATCCAGTTAGTAACTACAACTGGAGTAATGGATTTAAACACAAACAACGCCAGATGAGGAGTGAGTCAGTTGAACTGTACACTTCGTGTGAATTTCGTAAAACATCGCAAATGCAGTCTCAAAAATTTTATGTAGGTTATGCCCCTTTTTCTAGTGAATCTTGTAAAAAGATTTTCATGTGGTTTAAGAATCTTCCTGTGTATCAGAGTGTTCCTTCAGCTGAACGTCAATTTTCAAGTGAAGTTTGTGGAAAATATTTTATTCAGGCTGGCATGCGCAAAGAGCGTAAGAGGATTCATTCTCTCGAAAAAATATTTTCGTGTGAGATTTGTGGGGATTCTTTTACGTGGTCTGATATTATTAAACAGCATCGTAATATTCATTCAAATGATCGCTCATTTTCTTGTGTAGTTTGTGGAAAATCTTTTGCAAACTCTGATTATGTTAAGAGGCACCAGAAAATTCATACAGGTGAGCGTCCATATCCCTGTGAAGTTTGTGGGAAGTCTTTTACACAGTCAGGGAATCTCAAAAGGCATCGGAGAATGCACATTGAACGCCCATTTTCTTGTAAAGTATGTGATAAATCTTTTAAGCATTTTATTACTCTTAAACAGCATAAAAGGACTCATTTAGATAACAAAATATATTCATGTGAAATTTGTGGAGATTATTTTACACAGCCTTATAATCTTAAACGGCATCAAAATAGTCATTCCTATAAAAGTTTATTTTCTTGTGATGTTTGTGGAAAATCTTTTACACGATCTGGGAATCTTAAAAGACATAAGATAGATCGTTGTAGCGAAAAACTATTTTTGTGCTAAATTTGTGAGTAATCTAATTTTAAGTATCATGAGCAGATTTGTTTGGGTAAACGTACGTTTTCTTGTTAAATTTGTAGAAAATCTTTTACACAGTTGGACATCTTAAACTGCATAAGTGGATTTGTCAAGTTACACTCAATTTCTAAGTATGGCATTTTGTTGAGTATTATTTATGTGCTCTGTGCAAGTAGAAAGTATCAGATAATTCATTCAGCTTGACGCAAGTTTGATGTAAAGTTTATGGAAAGTGTTTTCCGTATTGTTATAACCCGTGAGCTTCAAAGAAATATGTCACCATTGGTAACTATTTCCATGCCAAGACTGCAGAATTGTTTTACAAATTCCGGAAGATTTGAAGCCTACTAGAGAATCTGTTACTTTCCTCTTCCAGTTTCGTGTAAAACATACAGTAAATTTGAGATTTTATTCATCTAGAGTACTTTAATTATTTTTGTTTCTTATGGTATATTGTTTCCTTTGCTAACCTCTGTGCAAGTGGATTTAAGTATATGTATAGAAGATGAATGAGTTTTACCATCTTTGTTGGTAGGATCACAAGCTGCTAATAAAAGTTAATGAATTTTTTTTGGGTAAATTCTCACATTATCTGTTGTAAAAGCTGTTACTGTTGGGTGCAAAGTTTCCTACTGTATCTTTTATGCTGTCATTGGATATGAGAAATAATTTGAGTACAAAATTCATGCTAATGTCATTTCTGTGATATAATTCTATCTGGCAATATTCACTCTGCTACAGTGAAAGTCAAACAGTGGACCTGGGTACTGAAAATAATCCCACTCCATAATGGAACTAATAATTTTGGACAGATGTGCTCTCTTAGTAGAGGAGAATGTCCAAATACAGGCTACCGCTTTTATTTTAGTCCTACTGATTTACCTGATCACTCAATGTGGATAATTTTGATGTCACTTGCTTGTATAAACAATCATAAAGTGACATGTGGTTTCAAAATGTCAATAACCAAGTTTAATTTTAAAAAATCAAAGGATTAAAACAAATTTAAAATGACTGATTTACAAGAGGTGGTGAAGATACGGGCTACTTGTATAAAAACGGAAATTTATCTTCTAATAAAGTAAAGAACATTAAATTTTGCTCAAAAACTTTATTAGCATGACATTTTAAATCTTCTTCCCTCTCTCTCCATCTTTTTTATTTTTACTTGCAGTATTTACAAATATATTTCATTTTTTACTCCAGCACATTCAATCTCTGCGCCAACCTTCACACTTGTAGAACTGAATCCACACTTCACCTCTGACTTCATTTGAAAAGAGTCCATCACAGAAAATGCACGCTGCATTTTCACCACATTTATCACCCAGAAAAATCGACAACTCGTTATCGTTATTGTTGTTATCAGTAGCAGTTATCCTATAGCCTTTTTCCGAGTCCAGCTCTTCGCTCTGCTTACCTAATGGGCTTTTTGGTTTGACTAGGCAATTTCTGATTCTTTTTCATTGCTGAAGCACCTGATTACACTTTCACAATCATCTGACAGTTGTTCAAGACTGTACACTCACACTTTTCTTCAGTCATTCACTATAAAGAGATCCAGTTTTGAAGCAAGTCCTGGCGTACTTGTTACCACAATTTCTATGCAATGGTGGGGATCGAAGGTACCTAATTTGGACGTTTTGGATATTGAAGTTTGAGCAGTTGGTCGTTGATCTGGGGTGTTGAAATCTTCGCATTTCCTTGTAAAGAGCCAGCCCATTATTGGGCCAACAATGGTAGCCCATTTTTAGACCATGCAGTACTTCAAATTGACGGTCTCGGCAGCTGTCGCAAATCAAACAAATTGATCAGGACAGGTGACCTGCATGAAGCTCATATCCTGTACATAATGGATGCCATTTAATTTACTGAATAAGTAAAAAAGAGTTAAATTAATGATGACATACCTTGAAAAGTGATGAGTTTTTTAAAAACAAGTTTTCGGTAAAACAATTTACGCCAATGCATGTATCGCAGACCAAGTTCATTTGATCACTACAGTTCCCCCACCATTTGATGTTCCTTTTGGTGCCATTCTTGTGACCATGTACAGCCCCCTTCTACCACTTTCAGCAAGTAGCCTGTATTTAGACCCTAGCCTGTCTTTGGACCTTCTACTCTATTAATTCCACTTGCATAGCAGTTTTTTCCCATATTAGCTATGGTTACTGTAGGCTTCTGATCTTCATGATCTTCTTCTGTATATTCTAGACATCTCACTATTCTTTTATCACAAGAAAATCTTATTATTGATCATGTCACTTGATCTGTCACAAACTTTCAACTCTCAAAGGAGAACTACAGATGATGTATCACTATAGAAATTGCTTTATAGAATGATTTTCAGCTAATTGTTTCAAATCATGTATATATATATTATGTTGTATGAGCAAAGAACATATTTTTAATTACCTTACAATAAGCCATAACAAATCATACTATGTAATAATAATGGTGGTCTCACCGTGCTCCTTTTGTAATATTTTAATTAAGATAATAAATGAAAGTGTTCTAATTTTGCAATATTTTACACAAATTACATAAAATCAATTTATTTTTTGTTTTATATTATTAATTAAAAATGTCAATGCAGTGATTGTATAATTTTTAGCAGGGTGAACTTTAAGCAATTGGAATTAATTATCATAATTTTCATAGGTTTTTATTTTCTACTGTGAACATTCTTAACTATGAAGTCTATTTTAGTTGTTTGAATTTTTATGTTAACTGATTATAAAATTGTTGATTGTTATTGAAACTTTTATCTAGTAAACATTTATCGCATCCAAAATAAATTGACTTTTTAATCTCTCATCACAGACGCTTCTTGTAGCACTGATGTAGTCAACACAATTCTCCTTACCTGCATCACATGCAGCTTGTCTAGGAAGTATTTGAACAGAGGGATTTATTGGATAAAGAGATTTTTGTAAATGTAGTATGGTATGGTGTTAAAGGCAGCCAAGCCAGGCTTGTAAGTGCTACCTCACTGTAGATAATTTAATACATTGAGTCAATCTACAACACTGATAGGAACTATTACATCGATGCAGTCTACCTCCAAAGGAAACATATATTTCTCGCTCTCATTCTGTGTGTAGCTTCCATTGAGTTACTATAGGTAAGTAACTGCTAGGTTGATTCTCTTACAACATATAGGCTTTTGTAACATTATGGGCCCATTCATTATGCATTTAACCAACCATAAAGTCTTCAGGGTGTTGTCAATTAGATGCAGAGGTATTGTTTATAGGAGGAGCCAGCCAGATCCTTGCAGATCATCTTATCAACTGTAATGTCTACAATCTTCATTGGTCTTGATTCTATTAACTGTTGGTCGCTTATTGTCTTTTATCAGGGTAGAGTCTCAACTAGGCTATTTGGCTGGTGTCAACTCCAGACTTAACATCTCCTATAGTAGCCCATTCAATAGAAGAGCTCCAAATCGAGATACAAGAGATTTTTTTAACTAAATAAACATAACGAGGTTAGTAAACTCTCCTGTGGAGACACACCACATTAAATGTCTACAGATAAATCACTTGGCTACCCTTTCAGAGCAGTCATTTAGGCAGTACTTACACGGGTGTCAGAAGTGGGATAGCTTCGAAATCAAACTTCTAGAATGGAAATCTTCCTTGCCGTAGTAGCAAGAAGAAGAAACAATGGGGCTGTATTAAATGGCAATATAGATTGCATAGCGCAGACAAGCAAAAGAGAGGAATGGTAGGAAATTAACAATAATTGGTAACATCAAAAGTTATGGATGATAGGGCTTCAAGCAGCTAGAATTTAACAGCGGGCAAGAGTGTTGTTACGGTGGAGTGTCTGATAGAAGCAGAGTGACCTCATAGACAGTGGTAGTCTACAAGTAGATGCACTATGGTCTGAAAAGCAGCAAAATGGTGAGTTTTAGAACCAGATATATGTGGCAAAAATTTTAATAAGTTTTTTTGGTGAGAATCTCATGATTTTGCCAAGATGAAAGTATTTTAATGAGTTGAAATTTGTTGAATAATGTCCGCGATAAAATATGAAGTTTGAGTAATGCATAGGTTTTTTTTGGTCTTTAATAATGAATTATGTTTTTGAAAATAATGTCAACAGGAAAAGTTTTTTCAGTGTGGAATATAATCCAAAACCACTGGTGCAGTAGGGCAAAATTGCATCCAGTTTGATGAATCATAATCAATTAACTTTTCTTTATAAACGGTCAAATCATGATCTGTAGAGTTAATGATTCCATAGAACATTTTTCAAAATTTTATGTTTTGTGAATGAACATAACTTTTAATGAAAAAAACTTCTCCTAAATCATTTTGGAGTTAGTTATGTACTATGGTGTACATTGCATAGTTGAACAAACTTACGACCTTGGTCAAGAGTGTACAGCAAAAAAAGTAATAAGTTTCTCAACAGATTGTCTAAATGTTTAATCTGATTAATAATGTGTTTTGCAACCAAAAGAATATCTGTTGCTGCAAAGGATAAAAGTTAGTAATCCTTCCATCATTCATTAATAATATGTAAGCGAGAATAAATATTCTGCATTTGTATAAAACAAGTATTTAATGTGTTTCTCTATATTTTGTGCTTGGAAATATCAGATAACTAATTGCTTAAAATAGGCTCATATTGTACAAGATCGAATATGATGTTTCAATAGAAAAACGTACATACAAGCAATTTACGTCATTTGAAGTGTTGGTAAAATTTCTATTAATTTGGCGCACCTGCAACTGCACATTATACATAACAAATGGGGAACATGTTGTAACGGAGCAAAAGAATCCTATTGTTTCCTGGCAGGATACTAATTTCTCCTACATTTAAAGGTTGTAAGAACTCGGATCCATCATTTCTCATTTTTTTATGAAATTATTTTAATTTGCTCGTATGCATTTAGTGATTTCCGAGCATCATAATATTTTGTTTAAGTAGTAGGTGTAAATATAAGATTTGATACTATGTTTTAAAGCAAGTATAATCGTTTTGTGCTTCTTGAAATTCAGTTAATGCGTCAAGTTGTGTACACTGTTCTAATGCTATGTGAAACTACCAAATACTTGATGTTTCTTTGAAAATGAACATAACCAGCTGTAATTACAGAATATAGCGGTTAAGCAAGTGAAAAGCCTGTATTTTCTTTTAAATATCTATAGTGTAGGTCGTAAAGTATTAAGCATATGTTTGAATAATGTATTACGCAAAAATGGAAAGTGTCGAGTCAAGTAAACTGTGTAAAATTAAGCCAAGTAAAGTATAAAGTGCATTTCTGTTATCAATCAGTTAAAAATAAATTTGACCATCATATAAGGCTAACCATGTCATCAACGATATACATGATAGATAAAAACTACAAGCGTTACTCAATATGTGTCAGGAATATTGAGAAAGCTGTATAGTATATATAAGGTATTTAAACTTTATGTTTGAGCTAAAAAAGATAGTTGAAGATAAGTAAGGCATTTTATGAAAAGAGATAACGTGCTAATTATGTGTGCTATAATAATGGTTGATAAGAAGAGATATGCTGAATCCACTGGTAGAATAATTAATATGTGGGGAAAGCTAGAATGAATTGTGTAATGCTGCAGCATAGAGATAAAAGATCTGAAGACCAAAAGATGTAGAAGAAAAAAGACGAATTATCTGTGCCCATTATCTACTGAATACCCTCAAACTTCAAAATGGGATCGATTCCAGAAATTTTTTCAGAATTATTCATTTGTTGGGAGCAGTTTAGTTCTAGATTTTCAAAGGAGGGACCAATTGGAGACAATCTGTTATATCAGTGCACCACAATAGTAATTGTATTGATTTGTATAATTATGATTTTGATTTCAGTTATAGAGTTTTCATTTTTTTATCTGAGGTAGTTGCATCTCCAAATATTTTGTGGAAAAAGTGCTGAAGATGTATATAGTAAAAGAATTTAATTGAAAATTCACTATATTATTTAGGTTATAGGGGACATTATCACAGTTGTATAATTTCATTTCCAATTAATAATAGTAATTAGGCACATGTATCAATCACATTATTTCCTTGTGTGGCTTGTCATTGATATATACATGCCATTGTGATTAAAAGAACAGTCTAAAATAAATATATAAGGTTTTTTCTAGTAAAAATTATAGAAACAACAAATAATCAGTATCAGCATTTATAAATTTACTAATTATTGCAAAATGATACTTAATTAAATAGTGTAAAAGCCTTTTTTTATTCAGATGGTGTTTGCTCACTTAAACACTTTTTACACTGTTGGTGGTATCTGTTTTAAATTGGTATTATAAGAGAATGGGCTGCCTTGAATTGTAAAGTGAATATAGCTTGATTACAAAGGTTGAAGGAAAGTGGTGAAGGAGGCACTTCATTTTAGGGTTGAGCTCATGCAGGTTCTAAGTCACCATGACCAGCCACAGTTGAACCACGCTGTGAGACAGGTAATTGTTGAAATGGAGGTGCTGCTTGGGAAAGGCATTAGTTCTAACTTGGGGGTTTTGTCTATGGACACCATTGGTAAGTGGTTTACTATAGCTACAGCCTACACCTAAAAGAAGGGGATTTTTCTGAGTTGTTATCTAATGTCTTAAGAGAGACAAGTTCCAGTGATGATGAGGTCAGGACTTTGCCTTTATCACATTAGAGGTTGTTGGTAAGGGGATAAAAATAGATGTTGAAAGGGATACTGATTATAGATCCACAAAGTTGGTAAAGATAAAGAAATAGATGAATCTGGTGAAATAGAGCACAGCTGAGGAGGTGAAGATTAAAGCTGAAAATATTACAAGGCCAGAAACAAGAAGTACAAAGAACAAAGTTATAGAATTTGCAAATTTAATACAGGTATACAAATCACAAGTAATTATAGGGGTACGAGTCTTAGTTAAAAGGTATTCTATACCCTTGTTGTCAGAGAGAATACTGAGGACACAGAAAAGCAATGGGTGGAGGCATTGTTGTAGATATGAATGGAAAAGAAGTTACCAAGGATTTGGAAATGGTGGAGATATTAAGTGACTGGTTTAGTGATACTATTTAGCGATTATGATTCAGAAATGGAAGGGTTTAAAACAGAAATTAAGCAGACTAAAACATTTAAAATGTATCCTGAGGGTATTGTGTAGGTGCTAAAGAAGCTAAAAAAAAAGTAATAAAGGGGCTGGTATAGATAATATTACTGTGGAGTCTTAAAGATAGCAGCATGTGAAATTTATATTACCTTGAATCATTAGTTACATCGAGTCTGGATACTTTCTCTTTACCAGAAGACTGGAAAAGTGTGATTCAAGTACTGATCCATACAAGAGGGGGTGTCAGATATGGTTGAAAATTATATTTACATTAGAGGCACTAAATAAATGGAGAGACTGATATGCTACCACTTCAGAAATGTTTGTGAGGAATGTAAGTGGTCTATAAGTCGACAACATGGATTTAGGCAAGGATATTTAAGTGAATCTCAGTATTTTATATGCAAGGTATTTCATATAAAATGGCCAAGTTGATAATGAGCTTTAGAATGGTGGTAAACAAGCTAAAATTATTGGAGTCGATAAAAAAGTAATTTCCTGAGTAGAAGAATTCTTAAAAGAAAAAAGGTAGATTAGGAAATGCAATATCAAAAGAAATGCAAGTGCCACATGTAGATTATTCGGACCACTGCTAATTGTTATACTAATGAATTATTGTGTTGAATGTTTTTCTGTCAGAAGTAAGATTGTCTACAGATGTAATTCCATATAATGGGGTCAAAATGGGAGAAGATTGTAAATAGCTGCAGTGTGTTCTGGACAGGATATCTAGTTGGGTTCATAAACGTGGAAAGAAGATGAAATGTAAAGAAGAGCCAGTTTATTAGATAAACTGATAAAAAAAATAAAAGTGGGAAAAGAATTGCATGTTGAACACTTAAAGTGTAAATTTCTTGACATAACATTTTATAACAAGCTTAACTGGGAAGGACACATTGGACAGTTAGTATGTAAAGGTTTCAAAGCCCTTCTCTTCTTGGAGAGAGTGATCTCTGTACTTAGCATTTCAGAAACTGTGATAAGATATGACCCTTTCATGGCTTTATGATGGCAGAAGTTCCTTTTTTCGCAGCATAGTGAAGAACTTGATTGTTGTGGAATTGGCCAATGATCAACTCCATACAGTAACACCAACTATGTAATATTTCACAATTTACTAGCGATGCCGTAACATGGGTAATGGCTACAATCTTGATATTAGGGCAACATTATAAAAAATATAATGTTGCCCTTTAGAATCAAGCAGTATTCTAGATGTCTTTTGAGTGTATATATATACATATATATATCTACAATAATTACCAATCTTCTGGTTTATTACCAAATAATTTTTTTTAAATACCCGGAGTCCATGGTTTTTGTTGATTATGTTTTTTTAAGAAGAAACTGAATATTTTCAAAGTTTATAATGGAGTTAACAGTGCCAGCTGCATAGTGCATGTCGTTCACTTGTGTACCATTCATTTTGAATTGTTCTTTAAGTTGCCTTCAGCCATGATCTGTACTGTTTGAGTCCATTACAGCTATCTTATAATGCTGCTGTATATAATGTCAATATTTGATTTAACAATATTACTTTTTAGTTTCTCCTTTCAAAGATACAGGACGATTTTGCATTATTTTCCCCGTATTTTAGCTTTTGTATTATTATAAATCCAGTCTTACTAGCAGCTAGTATTCTGAATTTTACAAAGGTTAGTAGGTTGATGATTTTCTTAAGAATACAGTGTCTTACTTTATTATAAAACTTTAGTAAATACAGGTAATTTACATTTATTAGTTAAAAACCTAAAGTAATACCATGTTTAAGGGTTATATTTAAATATACTTCTATAGTATATTGATTTGTTGCCAAATAAGAACCTGTAAATTTTCTTGTTTCTAGAGGATACTGTGACTGTAAAAGTAACATTCGCACACTTGAGCAGCAGCTTTATACAGCAGAACTTGAAAATAACAGTGTAGGTGAGGTTCCAATTAGTAACTACAGCTGGAGTAATGGATTTAAACACAAACAATGTCAGATGAGAAGTCAGTCAGTTGAACTGTACACTTCGTGTGAATTTCATAAAACATCGCACATGCAGTCTCAAAAATTTTATGTAGGTTATGCCCCTTTTTCTAGTGAATCTTGGTTTAAGAATCTTCCTGTGTATCACAGTGTTCCTTCAGGTGAATGTCAATTTTCAAGTGAAGTTTGTGGAAACTATTTTATTCAGGCTGGCATGCTCAAAGAGCGTAAGAGGATCCATTCTCTCGAAAAAATATTTTCGTGTGAGATTTGTGGGGATTCTTTTACGTGGTCTGATATTATTAAATGGCATCGTAATACTCCTTCAAATGATCGCTCATTTTCTTGTGTAGTTTGTGGAAAATCTTTTGCAAACTCTCATTATGTTAAGAGGCACCAGAAAATTCATACAGGTGAGCGTCCATATTCCTGTGACATTTGTGGGAAGTGTTTTACACAGTCTGGGAATCTCAAAAGGCATCGGAGAATGCACATTGACCGCCCATTTTCTTGTAACGTTTGTGATAAATCTTTTAAGGATTTTAGTACTCTTCAACAGCATAAAAGTACTCATTTAGGTAACAAAATATATTCATGTGAAATTTGTGGAGATTATTTTACACAGTCTTATAATCTTAAACGGCATCAAAATAGTCATTCATATATAAGTTTATTTTTTTGTGATGTTTGTGGAAAATCTTTTACACGATCTTGGAGTCTTAAAAAACATAAGTTAGCTCATTGTAGCAAAAAACTATTTTTGTGCTAAATTTGTGAGTAATCCAATTTTAAGTATCATGATTTGTTTGGGTAAACGTACCTTATCTTGTTAAATTTGTACAAAATCTTTTACATAGTTGGACATCTTAAATTGCATAAGTGGATTTGTTAAGTTACACTCAATTTCTAAGTATGGCATTTTGTTGAGTATCATTTACGTGCTCTGTGCAAGTAGAAAGTATCAGATAATTCATTCAGCTTGACGCAAGTTTGATGTAAAGTTTGCGGAAAGTGTTTTACATATTGTTATTACCTGAAAGCTTCAAAGAAATATGTCACCATTGGTAACTGTTTCCATGCAAAGACTGCAGAATTGTTTTACAAATTCCGGATGATTTGAAGCCCACTAGAGAATCTGTTACTTTCCTCTTCCAGTTTTGCATGAAACATACAGTAAATTTAAGATTTTATTCATCTAGTGTACTTTAATTATTTTTGTTTCTTGTGGTATATTGTTTCCTTTGCTAACCTCTGTGCAAGTGGATTCAAGTATATGTATAGAAGATGAATGAGTTTTACCAGCTTTGTTGGTAGGATCACAAGCTGCTAATAAAAGTTGATGAATTTTTTTTCTGGTAAATTCTCACATTATCTGTTGTCAAAACTGTTACTGTTGGGTGCAAAGTTTCCTACTGTGGCTTTTATGCTGTCATTGGATATGAGAAATAATTTGAGTACAAAATTCATGCTAATTATATCATTTCTGGGATATAATACTATCTGGCAATATTCACTCTGCTACCGTGAAGCAGTCAAACAGTGCCAAATGTTGGGTGCTGAAAATAATCTCACTCCATAATAGAACTAATAATTTTGGACAGATGGGCTCTCTTAGTAGAGGAGAATGTCCAAATAGAGGCTACCGCTTTTATTTTAGTTCTACTGATTTACCTGGTAACTCTTTTTGATGTCACTTGCTTGTATAAACAGTCATGAAAGTGACATGTGGTTTCAAAATGTCAATAAACAATTTTAATTTTCCAAAATCAAAGGATTAAAAAAATTTAAAATGACTGATTTACAAGAGGTGGTGAAGATACGGGCTATTTATATAAAAACGGAAATTTATCTCCTAATAAATTAAAGAACATTAAATTTTGCTCAAAAACTTTATTAGCATGACGTTTTAAACCTCTCTCCATCTCTCTCTCTCTGTCTTTTATTTTTACTTGCAGTATTTACAAATATATTTTATTTTTCATTCCATCACATTCAATCTCTGCGCCAACCTTCACACTTGTAGAACTGAATCCACACTTTGCCTCTGACTTCATTTGAAAAGAGTCCATTACAGAAAATGCACGCTGCATTTTCACCACATTTATCACCCAGAAAAATCGGCAACTCGTCATCGTTATTGTTGTTATCAGTAGGAGTTATCCTATAGCCTTTTTCTGAGTCCAGCTCTTCGCTCTGCTTACCTAATGGGCTTTTTTGTTTGACTTGGCAATTTCTGATTCTTTTTCATTGCTGAGGCACCTGATTACACTTTCACAATCATCTGACAGTTGTTCAAGACTGTACACTCACAATATTCTTCGCTGTAAGGAGATCCAGTTTTGAAGCAAGTCCTGCCACCACAATTTCTTTTTCTTTGCAATGGTGGGGATCCAAGGTACCTAATTTGGAAGTATGGGATGTTGAAGTTTGAGCAGTTGGTTGTTGATCCGGGGTGCTGAAATCTTCGCATTTCCTTGTAAAGAGCCAGCCCGTTTTTGTGCCAACAATGGTAGCCCATTTTTAGACCATGCAGTACTTCAAATTGACGGTCTTGGCAGCTGTCGCAAATCAAACAAATTGATCAGGACAGGTGACCTGCATGAAGCTCATATCCTGTACATAAGGGATGCCATATACTTTACTGAATTAGTAAAAAAGAGTTAAATTAATGATGACATACCTTGAAAAGTGTTGAGTTTTTTAAAAACAAGTTTTCGGTATAACAATTTACGCCAACGCACGTATCGTGGACCAAGTTCATTTGCTCACTACGGTTCCCCCACCATTTGATGTTCCTTTTGGTGCCATTCTTGTGCCCATATACAGCCCCTTTCTACCACTTTCGCAAGTAGCCTGTATTTAGACCCTAGCCTGTCTTTGGACCTTCTACTCTATTAAATCCACTTGCATAGCAGTTGTTTCCCATATTAGCGATGGTTACTGTAGGCTTCCGATCTTCATGAAAGGGGCGTTCTGTATATTCTAGACATCTCACTATTCTTTTATCACAAGAAATCTTATTATTGATCGTGTCACTTGATCTGTCATAAACTTTCAACTCTCAAAGGAGAACTACAGATGATGTATCAGTATAGAAATTGCTTTATAGATTGATTTTCAGCTAATTGTTTCAAATCATATATATATATATTATGTTGTATGAGCAGTGAACATATTTTTAATTACCTTACAATAAGACGTAAAAAATCATACTATGTAATAATAATGGTGGTCACACCGTGCTCCTTTTGTAATATTTTAATAAAATAGTAAATGAAAGTGTTCTAATTTTGCAATATTTTACACAAATTACATGAAATCAGTTTATTTTTTGTTTTATATTATTAATTAAAAATGGAAATGCAGTGATTGCATAATTTTTAGCAGGGTGAAGCAATTGGAATTAATTATCATAATTTTTATAGGTTTTTATTTTCTTCTGTGAACATTCTTAACTATGAAGTCTATTTTAGTTGTTTGAATTTTATGTTAACTGATTGTAAAATTGTTGATTTTTATTGAAACTTTTATGTAGTAAACATTTATCGTATCCAAAATAAATGGACTTTGTAATCTATCATCACAGACGCTTCTTGTAGCACTGATATAGTGAACACAATTCTCCTTATCTGCATCACATGCAGCTTGTCTAGGAAGTATTTGAACACAGGGATTTATTAGATAAAGAGATTTTTGTAAATATAGTATGCTATGGTCTTAGAGGCAGCCAAGCTAGGCTTGTAAGTGCTACCTCACTGTAGATAAGTTAATAAATTGAGTAAATCTACAACACTGAAATGAACTATTTCATTGATGCAGTCTACCTCCAAAGGAAAGATATATTTCTCGCTCTCATTCCGCTTGCAGCTTCCATTGAGTCACTACAGGTAAGTAACTGCTAGGTCGATTCGCTTACAGCATATAGGCCTTTGTAACATTATGGGCCCATTCATTATATATTTAACCAACTATAAAGTCTTCAGTCTGTTGTCAATTAGATGCAGAAGTATTGTTTATAGAAGTAGCCAGCCAGATCCTTGCAGATCATGTTATCAACTGTAATGTTTACAATCTTCACTGGTCTTGATTCTATTAACTTTTGGTCACTTATTGTCTTTTGTCAGGCTATTTGGCTGGTGTGAACTACAGACTTAACATCTTCTATAGTATCCTATTCAATAGAAGAGCTCCAAATCAAGATACAAGAGATTTTTTAACTAAATAAACATCATGAGGTTAGTAAACTCTCCTTTGGAGACCCACCATATCAAATGTCCACAGATAAATCACTTGGCTACCCTTTCAGTACAGTCATTTATGCAGTACTTACACAGGTGTCAGAAGTGGGATAGCTTCGAAATCAAACTTCTAGAATGGAAATCTTCCTTGCCGTAGTAGCAAGAAGAAGAACAACGGGGCTGTATTAAATGGCAATATAGATTGCATAGCGCAGACAAGCAAAAGAGAGGAATGGTAGGAAATTAACAATAATTGGTAACATCAAAAGTTATGGATGATAGGGCTTCAAGCAGCTAGAAGTTAACAGCGGGCAAGAGTGTTGTTGCGGTGGAGTGTCTGATAGAAGCAGAGTGACCTCATAGATAGTGGTTGTCTACAAGTTGAAGCACTAGGGTCTGAAAAGCAGCAAAATGGTGAGTTTTAGAATCAGATATACTCGTATGTGGCAAAAATTTTAATAAGTTTTTTTGGTGAGAATCTCATGATTTTGCCAAATTAAAAGTATTTTCGTGAGTTGAAACTGGTTGAGTAACGTCCGCGATAATAATATGAATTTTGAGTAACACATAGGATTTCTTTTTTGTCTTTAATAATGAAATCTGTATTTAAAAATAATGTAAGCAGGAAAAGCTTTTTCAGTGTAGAATCTAACCCTAAAACATCGGCTCAGTAGGGCTCAGTAGGCGTGATGAACCAGAATCGATTAAGTTGTCTAACGAGTCAAGTCTATAGGAACGATCAAATCACGAACTGGAAAATCAATCATACCATATAACATTTTTCGAAATTTTATGTTTTGTGAATGAAAAGTAACTTTTAATTAAAAAATTATCCTAAATCTTTTTGGAGTAAGTTATGTAATATAGTGTAAAATGCATATTTGAACAAACTGACGACATTTGTCAAGAGTGCACAGCGAAAGAAGTGTTAACTTTCTCAATAGATTGTCTAAATGTTTAATCTGATTAAAGACGTTTTTTGTAACCAAAAGAATATTCGTTGCTGCAAAAGATAAAAGTCAGTAAACCTTCTGTCGTTCATTAATAATATGAAGTCGATAATAAATATTCTGCATTCGTTTGAAAAAGTTTTTAATGTGTGTCTATATACTTTGTGCGTGGAAGTATCAGATAACCTATTGTTTAAAATAGGCGCATGTTTGTACAAGATCGGATATGATGTTTTAGTGGAAAGACGTACTTAGCAGCAGTTAAGATCATTTGAAGTGTTAGGAAAATTTCTGTTCATCTGGGGAACCTGCATCTGCCCATTATATAAAGCAAATTGGTAAAACGTGTTGTAACGAAGCAAAAAAATTATATTGTTTCTCAGCATTAGACTAAAGGCGGTTATGCACGAGCCAATTTCGGTCCCAATCACTAGGGCAATAATATGGCGCTTTCCTCCACACATAACAATTCCGTTCCCAATTTTAGTTTATATTGTGATTGCATGACTGCTAGTTACAAGCGCGTAACAATAGCTCCTTTCACGTCGAAGCAAAAAACAGTATACATCGTTTCAACAGTTAGCAGTACTACAGTTTGTACTAAGAGTAAAAAAAGATATTCGGTGGAAGAAATGGAATTTATCAAGAAAGAGGCAGAAGGTTTTAAAAATTTTTTGGGAGTAGATTCTGAAAGTTTTGTAGAGACACTGTACTTACTGACCCCTTATATATATATATATATATATATGTGTGTGTGTGTGTGTGTTCTTCCTCCCAGCCGCCTTCATCTGTGGTAAGTTTTGGGTCATATTTCCCTATCCATCCTTAGTTTTATTGCCTTATAGCATTTTCCTGTTCATTGTTGTTATATATATATATATATATATATATATATATATATATACACTCTAGTGCGTGAAAGTATAAGTGCCAGAGAACAGTTAGTCGTTACTTTGCAATATTTGGGAAGTATATAGACAAACCTATGAGTATATGAAATTTAGTTAGCCTTTTTCACCACAAATGCTTTCAGGCATCATTCCTGAAACATGGGATAAATGTCTAAAACATTACATTAAGGAAGAAAAAAAGACTACAAGTGTTACTCCCTGCTCCAAAACTTGAAATCCTTCTACGGCATTCCGCGGTTCGTGTAGTTTTGTTGTGTTTGTCCCACAATTAGTAAGATGGTAGAGCAGAATACAAGGAGACCAAACATGTTGGATGTATTTATAATAAAGCCTGACGAAAATCTTGTGGGGTGTCAAGTAACTGCGGTAATAAGTGATCACAATGCAGTTCTGAATAATGTTAGAGGATTCAGTAAACCAATGGCCAAAAAATTTTAAAGTCAAATCTAAAATTTTTCAATCCAAAATCAGAATTTCTGTTTAAAAATCAGAATTTTCCAATTCAAATTCAGTTTATTTTAAATAATAATTGACACGATAATTTTTTATTTTTGTTTTTACTTTCTTTAAATTTATAATGATTGTAGGACTGAATTGTTTGATGTTCCATTTCCGTCGTTATATGATGTGTAATAATTTCTGAATAGTCAAACAAGTCACTAAAATAGATAATTATTTCAATTAGGGGAAATGTAGGTGGGTGTAGGAAAGGGGGAAAGATGTGTATGTATGGAATTTGCCATCGGAGCATGCGCTGAATTGAAATTTAATTAAATATTATTATTATAAAACTTGTTGTAATTTATTTACCGCTGACTATCTAATTGCTTGAAACATTAACTTTTCGGTAATCGTCCAATTTATAAAAATCTGTACTTACTATTTCATCAATAATTTATTTGAAAATTGTCAATGTCAGTACATTGTTAATTTATATCTGCAGTTGTATAAAACGAAATGACATTCATTAAATAAATCAATATTTAGAACAAGACAAAATTAAGTAACACCGCTCTGTATAATACTAAAGCTGAACTGCGTAATCAAGTATAGCAGCTGGATCACGTGGCCGTGACATAGCTCAGCCAATCAGAGCCAAGCAGACCTCCAGCGGCGCGCTAGGCCGCGAGGTGAAAACAAAATACTTTGTTCTCTCATCGACATCGTGGTGAGCGGCGAGCAGCGGCGGCGACCGCGACCGCCTCGGCGTGCGCTGACCCATTACTAACAATGCTTTGTTTCACGTGGATGAAACATCTACCGCCACCGCCACCTGCACCGCGAGCTGCTCGGCATGTTTTCACCCTAAGGTGATAAGAGCTAACAAATGAAAGCAAACACGGAGGTTCCTGGAGCATAAATCATATACACGGTAAAAGTATTAAAACCGAACGTTCAGATGGGTTTTCTGATGCGCGAGACGCGGGATTCAAGTAGTAATTAATTTTTTATTTATGTTTTACAACCTCACTTTTTTAAAACAAAACATTACTACTCATTCATAAATTAATTAATTCTAATATCGTTAAACTTACTATTTATAATAATGTTACATCGAATGAATCTAAACGAGAAATTTTATTTAAGCAATTACTACTAGTATATACTTTACTATAAATTAATGAACTTTATTTTATTGATATAACAATAGCTAAGGAGAAAATAAAAAGATTTAAATATAAACTTTTCTCTATTCGGGTTGCTGCGAGAGGCCCCTGCAAGAGCGATGCCCGGGGCGATTGCCCTGCTCGCCACCCCCTAAGGCCGCCTCTGGGGAAGAGGTTAAGGAGATAAAAAAGGGCGAGGAAATGTTTATTCTGAAGCAGAAAATAAAGAGACATATGAAACCTATATACTACGATAGGGAGGTGAGGAGGTTAAAGAAGCTAGCGAGATGGGAACCCAACAGAGTTAAGAGACAGAAGAGGGAAGGCATAAAACTACTAAACAAGCATTTAAAAAGAGCAAAGAAAGAAGCAAAAGATGGATTTATAAAGAATATTATTGGTGAAGGGGAACCACTGAGCGATGCAACTAGAAATTTCTATGGCTATATTAGAAAACTTAAGGGAAGGGACAGTAATCAGACAACTGTATGATTTTAAAGTGTTAGAGATATTGAGTGACTGGTGTAATGAGACCACTAGGGAATATCATCCTGTGAAAGGAGGGAATAAATCAGAGGACAGTCTCCCTATAAGTTTAAATGTGAAAACCACAAAATTTGAAATAAATCCTCAGGAAATTACGAAGGAACTCAGAAAGCTTAAAAAAAAAAAAAAAAAATACGTAAAGGGGCTGGTGTAGATAATATTACTACAGATTTATTAACGATTGTGGGATACGATATTGTATCTTACCTTGAAATTTTATTTAAAATGAGTTTGGAGTCTTGCTGCTTACCAGATTAATTGGAAAAGAGCGATAATAGTGCCGGAGGGGTTTACAAATAGTGTTGAAAATTACGTCCCTATTAGTTTGACATCGGTTATTGAACAAAATAATGGAGAGATTTAATTGCAACTATACCAGAAATGTCTGCGAGGAAGGAAACTGGTTTTCAGTTCGACAACATTGAATTGAATTGAATTTTATTTGATCCATGAAGTCATAATTTATGACATAGGACAAGTCATCAGTAATTACAATAAGCATTACAATATAATTTTTCACACAATACAGGATTACAAATCATTATTATAATTAACATACTTAAAATTGCACAGTCAATACAAGCAGCATATGAAATACATATGTACAACTGAAGTTAAATTAATATTTCAATGTTTTACAAGTTACAATACAAAATAATTTAATCATGTTCGTTCATTTCTCGATGGTTCATATATTCATTGGCACTATAGAAGCTATTGACTAATAAAAATTTTTTTAGCTTATATTTAAAATTATGTAAATTTGATATTTGTGTTTATGTCTTCAGGAAGAGAGTTGTACAGAATTTTAGGCTGGTAGAGTACACTATTTTGGTATAGAGCTTTCTTGTGCCACTCTAAATGAAATTATTCCTATTCCTTGTTTCGTGTTTATGTATTTCCTATTTAGCGCTGCATATTCCTGATGTGATTTCAGGAAGCAGATACACTCAAATAAGTATATACATGGTAGAGTCAGTATTTTTAGTTCTTTAAAAATATCCCTGCAGGATTCTCTACGTTTCATACCTCTCATGATTCTTATAGCTCTCTTTTGAAGTATGAATGCCTGTTTTGCATGTGTTGAATTTCCCCAAAAAATTATACCATATCTTAATAAGCTATGCATATATGAATAGTAGGCACACAACATTGTTTTCAAAGAGCAGCAATCTTTAAGCATTCTTAAAATATAACAACATTTGCTTAACTTCTTATTCAGTGATTCAACATGTTTATCCCACTTTAAATGTTCATTCAACCATATTCCTAAAAATTTTGTGTCATGTACTTGTTTTATATAGGTATCTCCTATCTTCACTAAATTATTACTGTTATTTTTGTTTATTATATGAGTGAAACTAATCCATACTGTCTTTTCATGATTTACAATCAAGCAATTATCATGGAACCACTTTTCCACTTCTTTTGTTGTTGCAGTAATTTTCTGCTGTAGGTCAACTTCATCCTGCCCTTTTATAAAAATATTAGTGTCGTCTGCAAACAATACCTCATCAGCTGTTAATAAATGATTTGGTAAATCATTTATATATATAAGAAATAGTAAGGGTCCTAAGACTGAGCCTTGTGGTACTCCGTGGTCAACTTTCTGATACTCTGAAAAATATTCTTTACCATCATGACATACTTTTACTCTCTGGTACCTGTTGGAGAGATATGATTTAAACCAATCATATGCTTTGCCACGAATACCATATCTGTACAATTTTATTAATAAGAGGTCATGTCTAATAAGATCAAAGGCCTTGGACAGGTCTAAGAATAACCCACTGTTTATTTCACCCTTATCCACTGCATTGAGAACAGTATTCAGAAAATTGTAAATGGCTGTTTCTGTGGACCTATTTTTCCTAAACCCATGTTGTGAATTGCTTAGTATTTTGTTTCTAGTGAGAAAATCAGTGAGCCTTTCATACATTACTCTTTCAATTATTTTTGAAAAGCCAGGCAGTATAGACACAGGTCTGTAGTTCTTTATGTTATATTTGTCATCCTTTTTGTAAAGTGGTGTTACTGTTGAATACTTTAGTTCTGTTGGGAATATTCCTGCACTAAAGGAATCATTAATAATATCTGTAAGGTGGGAAACAATGGATCCTGAGCTGTGTTTAATGATTTTATCTGGGATCCCATCAATATGCAGGACATTTTATTTTTTAATTTAGAAATAGCATTTCCTACTTCTGTTATAGTAACTGGATATAGAAACATAGTTTTTTCATTCATGGGGACATTTATATTACCATTTCTACTGCACATCTCATTGGTGAAATTTTTTGCTATGTTTGTGTAGTGTTTACTGAAAATATCTGCAATCTTTTTTGGGTCCTGAATAATTTTTCCTTCACTTTTTATAACATATGAATTAGTTTTTGCTTTAAAATTGCCTGTGCTTTTATTTATAATTTTCCAAATGGATTTAATTTTATTTGAGCTCTTGGAAATATATGTATCATTTGTCTGCTTTTTTGCTGCTAATATTACTTTTTTGAAAATTTTTCTATAGCATTTTACATGTGACTTTAAATTTTTATTTTGTTTGGCTAATTTGTTTAAAATTCTAAGATTTTCTGCAGAATTTTTAATGCCCTGGGTTATCCACGTGATTGGATTGCTTGTAATTCTAACTCTTTTTAATGGGAATGCAACTTCAAAACAATACTTATAATTAGACATAAAACAATTGAACTTATCATCTATACTATTATGCATTCCTTCCCCCCACTTCATATTTTGAAGCATGTAGTTGAAAGTCACATATTATCATCATTAAAGGACCTCCTCTGCACATACTTTTCACCAGTCCTGCAAGATTTGGTGAATATGTTCTTTACAGATAATTTAATAGCCAGATGATCAGAGAAACCCATATCTATTGTTGTGATGTTATAGTTACATATTTCCTTGTTGATAAATATTTGGTCAATTGCAGACTCACTCCCGTTACCATACCTAGTGGCATCATACACAGTTTTATAACATGGCAAGGATATTCATGTGATTCTCAAATGGTGGGCGGTATGCAAGCTATTTTAGATGAATTTGTATAGGGAGGCCAAGCTGATAGTGTGGCACTAGATCTTTCTAAGGCATTTGACAGAGTCAGCCATAAAATGGTTTTTAATAAACTGTAATCCATTGGATTGGATGAAAAAGTTACTTGTTGGGTATAGGAATTCTTAAAAGGCAGAAAGCAAAGTGTTATAGTAGGAAATACATTACCAAAAGAGGTGGAAGTAAATATGGAAGTACCACAGGGTAGTGTACAGGGAATGTTGTTGTTCATTAATCTAATGAATGACTGTGTTGATAGATTGCGGTCAGAGTCTAGGTATTTGCATATGATATAGTGGTATACAATAAGATCAAAACAGATGAAGACTGAACAGCTGCAGGGTGACGTGGATAGAATATCTAAATGGGTAGGTCAGCCATGGAATGAAGATAAATAACAAGAAGAGTCAACTTATTGCGTACACAGATAAAAAAAAAAGGTTGTTTATGATCATAGGGTGGGGTCAGAATTGCTTGTTGAAAGCTTGAAGTGTAAATCTTAGCATAACGTTTGATAATAAGCTCACCTGCGCAGAGCACATTGGCAGGTGGTAGGGAAAGGTTACAAAATCCTTCATTTACTGGAGAGGGTGATGGAGGGTGATGTACCAGACGAAGTTAGGGAGTTGGGTTACAAGACTTTGGTCAGTACTGTTGGGTTAAAAGGGTGGTGTAGTTTGGAACCACATCTTTTGGATATCAAATACAGGAATTGTAGGGCGTTGGAAAGAAGAGCCAGTAGATTTGTTTTTTTGGAAATTATCGGAGAACCAGTTCAGTAACAGATATGACAAAGTAGCTGGATATGGAGTCATTGGAAGACAGTGAAGGTTAAGAGATTGCTGGGAGTTTACAAGGCATGTTGGTGAAGGAGCTTGGAAGGATATTGGCCGAAGAAATAAGAATTGCGCATGGAAGGGAAAAGATTATGATGACCACAAGCTAGCACTCAATTTTATGCATAAGGGGGATGGAAAATTTTCTTTTGTGGGTAAGGCTGTCGGACATTGGAACAAATTACCAATCGAGGTGACGAATAATTTAGCAAAATCGCTGAATGAATTTAAAATTCTTAAATCTCAAAAGTAGAGGGGGTAAGAGTTACTATTATTATTATTATTGCAGCTATATCGATCCTTTTTTCAGGATGTAGCCTCTTTAAGTCTAATGAGCTATATATTAGAATTTACTTCTACATAGTGTTGCTGTAGTTCTTTCCAGGCCGATCGATCCTGAGCCGCCCTCTTCCAGTTCACGCCTGTAACTCGACGTATATCCTTATCCCAGCGATCCGGGGGTCTTCCTCTTGCTCTTTTCAGGTTTCTCGGTATCCAGTCCAGCACTACCGTAGTCCATCTTTCATCTCTTTTGCGAGCAACATGACCGGCCCATTGCCATTTTTGGGTCATGACTCTTTTAAGATGTCTGCTACTTTAGTTATTGAATGGATGTGCACGGCCCTTTTCCTGTCTCTTCTTGTAAACCCTAGCATTGCTCTTTTCATACTTCACTGGGCAGTTCTCAGTTTTTGCTTCGTGTGGCTATTTAGGGTCCAAGTCTGGCAGGCATATGTGAGGACCGGTAATACACATTGTTAAGATACCTGTTTTTTAAGATGTATTGGCATGTTCGATTTAAAAACTATGGAATTTCTTCCGTATGCTCTCCAGACCAGCTTTATCCGTCTGTAGACCTCAGGCTTTGAGTCACCATTCACATTGATCAGTTGGCCAAGATAGATGTACTGATCTACGAACTCAATACCAGAATCTTTCATGTCTGCCTTTTCTTTATCTTTTTCTGCCCATTTGTTTTGCATGATTTTGCTTTTTGATATATTTATTTAAGGCCCACTTCACTGCACGCTGCCTCTAGTTCTTTTATCAGTTCTTTGAGCTCTTCCAGACTGTTTGAGAGTAAAACTATATCATCAGCGAATCTTAAGTTGTTGAGATTTCTTCCATTTATTCTCAAACCTCGGTTTTGCAGAGGGGGTAAGAATATAACACTCAAATTATATAAGATAATAATAAAATAAAAAAGTATTAATTTGATGACTAAAGGAATTGCCACTGGAGCGTCTGTTCCATCGCAATTTAGTTAAAATAAAAAAAGTAATTAAACTGTTAGCCACCTATTCTTATGAGGATATATTCTCAACTAGGCACTCAGAAAGCGCTAGTCTTGCTTGGCTGCTGAATCTATCAATCGGATGGTGTCAGATCTTATTTCATACCCCACTAGATAGAACACGGAAGAATTCTGTACCAAGATGTTCAGTATGGTCAAGATACAAGAGATTTCTTCAACTAAACGCCATGAGGTTAGTCATACTATACTATTAGAGTCCACGCCCACATCAGTGCCTGCAAATCACTCAGATCAGCTACACTTGCAACGATGTCGGTTAGCCTTTTCTCTCACATACGTTACGAATCATTAAACTAGTATTAAACTGATCATTTCTTATGTCTTTTACAATCATGTCCTTAAGCAAACTTCGAGATCGTCGGAGAAACTTTGGACACGGTGATAGTGTGTTCACTAAAATAGGCACTGGCAACAAATTGACTCGTATCACATTGCTACCGATACATTGCATATATAAAAACTAGACCCGCACAATAGGTATAATACACAATTATGGCGCTAGAAGTAAAAATGATCTTCACAAGAATTACAACTTACTGTCATTTGCTCAGAAAGAGGTCTGATATTCAGGGATACATATCTTCAATAAGCTCCCAACACATAATAAATGTCTAGCAGATGATAAGAATAAATTTAGGAAAAAATTGAAAGAATTTTTAATTGACAACTCCTTCTATTGTGTCGAAGAATTTATTTCTGTGGTATCTACAAAATGAACTGCTAGTAGTTTTGGTAAATATAGTTGACATAATTAATATACCATGTATTCTAAGACTGTACACCATCTGATGTATGTATAATTTTGCTATGCAATTGTTTAATGTACCATGTATACTATGACTGTACATCTAGTGGTGTACTTATTATTTTGTTATGCAACTGTTTATTTGTAAATTGACAACTTTCCACATCCCACAGAGCCAGTATCTTTTATTCCGATCAATGGAAAATGATTGTATTGTGAAATAAGTTATTTTAAAGATGATTTCAACCATATGAATTGTGTTAATTATGTTAAGTTTCTTGGTTTCTCTATAGATTCCTGTTTAAGTTGGAATAAGCATATACAAGCAACAGCTTCTAAATTGTGCCAAGGGATCTATATGCTAAGAAGACTGAAGTCTAGGGTGAGGCCAAAGATGTATTGAGAATGGTGTATTATGCTCAAATTCATAGTCATTTATCGTATGGGGCAATACTGTGGGCACATCTGTCCTCTGCTCTATGGTTATTCAGACTTCAGAAAAAAGCAGTGAGAATTGTAGGTAACCTTCCTTCTCACAGTCACTGTAAAAATATTTTTCTTCATTTTGGTATAATGACTCTACCAGCTATATTTACCTTTCAGTGCTTAATGTATATTAAGGAGAACTATGACAAATATGAACTGTTAGGTGTGAGTCATACTTACAGTACTAGAAATAGAGATGACATAGGTTTCTTCAGGTGTGGGTACAGTTACACTCAAAAAACTTTCTACTATCTATCCATCAAGCTTTTTAATGCCATACCAATGAAAATAAGATTACTTCCAAATAAAATGTTCAGGAATGTAATAAAAAAATTATTTGTTAATAACTGTTTATATAAAATTGAAGATTTTTATGAGGTAGCAGCTAACATGATATAAATTTGGAATATTTATAATGCATTGATGTATTAATTTTTACTGTCTTTGTAATGCTACAGATGTTCTCTGTAGTTTATAGAATAAATATACAAATACGTAATGCGCAATAGCTCCCCATAGTGTGGATAAGGTCGTCGAGGACTGCTTGCGGTAAAGCAACCCACTGCCGGCCAGCCGTTTATCGGAAGTCAACAGTGTCCGTGGGCGGTCTTTCAGCCTAGAGCGTCACATGTATGATCAATCAGATTTTAGTTCGGCGAGCGACTTGGACACTCTGAATTAGATGCGTCCCCGTATTTCAGATACTCGTCCACCAGGCCAGGTCCTGTGTGTTTGGGCACTCCCGTCAGTCAGATGGTTGTCGCGCCCAAATGCACCCTTAAAATGCCGCAGACACTCCTGGAGGATGTCATCCCTATAAAAATTAACCGTCACAGACCCCCCTGTAAACACATGCACAAGGGACGATCGTATAACTACTGGCCCACCTGGTGAAGACTGCTACCGGCACCTAATCTTGACCATGCCCAGGCCCGCCGCTATCTGTTTGAGCGCCCTTGTGCAGTACCGATTATGCCGCCCCTGTTTAGCTACAGCCAACGGTGGCTCTAGGAATTTTCCGAACCGGGTCAAAAAACTGAGAGATTTCCGCCCCTTCGAACAATATTTGCCGCCCCTCTTGTTGCCACCCCGAGTGTACCCGGCCGCCTGAAACAGCAGTTGAGCTAAAAAAGAAAAAAAAAAAGGCTCGCCCGCTACATAATACGCTACAAATTTCCTCGCGGCGACAATGGAGTGGCAACTATTGCGCGTGGGTCGGTGACTGTCGATCACTCGATTTGCCGCCCCCTTCGATGTGCCGCCTGTGTGCGGTGCACGCCTTGCACGCCCGCTTACGTTGGGCCTCACCACGCCTAATCGGTTCTCTGTACCACCCTATTTCCCTACGACTCGCGCTTAACCCAAATCTTATGCCGGTATGGACTGTTTCTGTAACACTAAGCAGTCTCGTACTGAGGGGTCATGTTTATCGTTTATTTGTGTGTTGTGCAGCGATAGTTCAGTCCCCAAATATTCACCATGGCGGAATGATTACTCGTGGATCTCTAAAATGTTTAACATAAGAACATGAGTGTATGGTAAAATGCTCCACATCTTTTTCGGACATAGAAATGTATTTCGTTACATTGTAGGCTGGTTCTAGCCTTTAATAATATCGTTTTCTATGATACTGATGAAGTTGTCTCATGATTTTTGACGTGCTTCTCTGATTATGCTTTTTGCTTTATTCTGGCAATATTTATATTATTTCCTATCTACGTCAGTTTTAGATATTATCGTCGTTTCTCTCTTTTCACTTCGCCAAGCTGTATATTCCATGTTCTCATTCCCTGCTGTTTTATGATTTTGATTTTCTTCCCAAAACCATTCATAGGCAGTTAGTTGTCTTAACACTTTGCTCTATGATCTTTCTTTTCCTTTCATACAGTTACGTACTGATATAAATAATAAGTAATTGCTTACCATCTCATAGTTTCGTTTCGTTTGGTTTCATCTTCCAACAAATATATTTAAAAAGCTCATTCAAACTATTTTATTTGTATGTACGTTGAATAAAACCTTCTCGGGATTCAAGCCGCGTCAAAATTGTGTATATAGGTTGGAAAGTAGATTAATTTAATTTAGATTATTACCAAGACATGTGACTAGATTAGTACAAAAGAATAATGATGTACATAATTATAAGACAAGGCAGGCAAATCATTTCCATTCGACTTATAATAGTAGTAGTAAAGCACAGAAAACAGTGTTGCACAAAGGTTTAAAAATATTTAACAAATTACCTGATGAAATAAAAAGGGCCAAAACTGTTGCAAGTTTTAGAGAAAAGTTGGGTAAATGGTTAGAGCAAAGAGATTGTAATATTTTCCCATGAAGGAGTTCATTGAAATTAACACTTTGTTTATATTTGTTTTTTTCTCTTTTATGTTTAATATGATGTATAAATTGTAATTGTATATATATATATATATATATTAGCCATAGGCTATTTGAAAATAAATAAATAAATAAATCTGGCGACGTTTCGGAATCTTGCACTGCTTCCATTGTCAAGCCCCGCTTAACATCACTGAAGTCTGCCGCACGGTTGTCTACTATATAGCGCCAGCAGCCGGGAGTGGAGGGGCGGTCTAGTTAGGCCCTGCTCGCTTGGTGACGTCACGATCGGGTCGCTTCTATGCCCTAATGTGGCTCGATTCCGTCTCGTTTGTAATAATCCAATTACTGGCTTCCAAGCTTGGCTTAAATTGAGGCCTTGATCACGATTAATTACATTATTACTAAGCCAAATCTCAATCGCCTCCTTCACAACACTGTCCCAAAAGTTATTTGCATAACAAAGTATTTACAGATCATTGCCGCCGCGAAAACGTACATAGTTATGTATGTACGTTCTTTCATCTTACCTAAGTAGCGATCCAATACGTCCTTGTACCTGTAGACACACATTACTTGGGCTAGGAATTATAGTTTCTCGTTCACAATTACATAACCTACGAGAAATGGGGTTTCTCACTTCAGGCATAGTTTTTATTTTTTTAATTTTTTTATTGCAATGGAGCACACGCTCCGATGGCAATTTCTCTACACCCCCATCTTCCCCCTTTCCTGCACCCACCTACATTTGCCATCTACAAATTTTATCTTTAAATTCTTTTAACGTTTTCGGTAAGTTATTCTTCATTCCCCTTGGTAACTCATTCCAATCCCTGACACCCTTACCTAAACAAGAGAATCTTCCCACACCCTTGTGCCTGAATCGAGTGCCAGCTTGTGGTCATGGTCATCTTTTCCCTTCCATGCATTACTTTCAATTCTTACACCAATATCTTTCCATCCCTCATCGCCAGTATATGCCCTGTACACTCCCATGACCCTCTTCACTCTCCTCCTCTCTTCCAATGAATCCTATTCCAGCTCTTTTATCATATCTGTTACTGATTGCATTCTGCGATAATTTCCAGAAGCAAATCTAGCAGCCTTTCTTTTCACCCTCTCCAACTCCTGTATTTGATATTCAAAATGTGGGTCCCATACTACACTACCATATTCAAGCAATGGTCTGACCAAAGTTTTGTAACCCAATTCCTTTACTTCTCTCGTGCATCCCCTCATCATTCTTCCCAACAAGTGCTGAATTTGAAACCTTTTCCTACCACCTGTCCAATGTGTCCTGCCCTACATTAATGCAACAACGGTGGCATATGGTCTGTAACCAAATTATTATTTATTTTTTAACTTCATAGGAAGTGTAAAGAGTGGATGGGAACCCCACCCAAAAAAGGTGGGAATTTTTATAAGGAAAAAAAGTATGAAAAACATAGAAATTTAAATAATTGCGTGTATACTTCGTATGGAATAACACCAACAATTTCACCGATAGCTGCGAATTCGTGTAAAAATTTATGATTTTCGCAAATGTAAAACGTGTTGACCGAAAGAAAAGACAACTGCAAGTATTTGGAAATATTTATTGTGAGACTTCCATTTCAATTAATAAACCAAGAGCGGAATGTTTCCTCTTCACTGTGTAATGTCTTTGTATTTTCCTGTTCTCAGCTGATTAGTGTTGGAAGGTGTTTGTTTCTCGAGTGTTAAACATTGTGGTTTATAGACCAGTAAAAGAAATGATCTAGAGCCACTAAATGTGACACACATTAAACAACAGGTAAGTTTCTCTCTTTCCACTATTCGGGGTACTGTGCAGTACTGGTATTGCGTATTTCAATTAGGAGATTAAAAGTGCGTTAATACACCCGATAATTGCTTTAAGAAATGTTGATTCGTTGTAGGGTTGGCTTTGTACAGAATTAAATCAGATCATTTTATATTAGATAAATGAAAATTTAGTCATAATTGATGTATGGTGTGTGCATAAGTTAAATCCTTGATTCAAAAGATATTCTCCGTTAGATTAAATATCTAATTTAATAAGCTGGTGAGGAAATTCTTCTATTTTTTAAATAGTAGTTTGTTCAAAAAGGGGTCCGATATTCAGGTATACATATCTTCAATATGCTCCCAACACATATTAAATATCTAGTAGATGATAAGAATAAATTCAGGAAAAAATTGAAAGAATTTTTAATTGACAACTCCTACTCTTTCGAAGAATTTATTTTTAAGGTATCTAAAAAATATCTGCCAGTATCTTGTGTAAATATAGTTCACATAATTAATTTACCATGTATGCTATGACTGTACATCTCCTGGTGTATGTATTTAGTTTGTTACGTAATTGTTTATGGTACCATATATGTTATGTACATCTTGTGGTGTATGTATTATTTTGTTATGGATTTTTTTTAATGTACCATATATGCTATGACTGTACATCTTCTGGTGTATGTATTATTTTGTAATGGAAGTGTTTAATGTACCATGTATACTATGACTGTACATCTAGTGGTGTACTTATTATTTTGTTATGCAACTGTTTATCTGTAAATTGACAACTTTCCACATCCCACAGAGCCAGTCTCTTATATTTGGATCAATGGAAAATGATTGTATTGTATATTGTCCCATTAATACATCGATGTGGAAACCCATACATTACAATTCGGGAAACAAAAGCTTTGTTCCAGTTACTAGGCAATGCATTAATTTGTTCTTGTAGGTGTCACAGGTACTGAATTTGTTAACTGGGACCCCATTTGCTGTGCAAGTGTTGTACTGTGATTTCTGTCTTGTTGTTTTGTATATACTTATTTACGGTTATCTGATAGTAGTTTGTTGCAAAGTTATTGTACTCACCAATTTTAGTTAACTGTCGTTATTTTCTTGAATATCATGGCCTTTCCATTTAGATAAGTTAGATCTGAGATTTTGAGAATATATTACAATTTTTTTTTATGTGTTGGTACAGTACAATACATTCATTTTCCATTGATCCCAATATAAGAGACTGGCTCTGTGGGATGTGGAAAGTTGTGAATCTACAGATAAACAGTTGCATAACAAAATAATAAGTACACCAGAAGATGTACAGTCATAGCATATATGGTACATTAAACAATTCCATAACAAAGTAATATATACACCTGATGATGTACAGTCATAGCATACATGGTACATTAAACAATTCCATAACAAAATAATATATACACCAGAAGATGTACAGTCATAGCATACATGGTACATTAAACAATTCCATAACAAAATAATATATACACCAGAAGATGTACAGTCATAGCATACATGGTACATTAAACAATTCCATAACAAAATAATATACACACCAGAAGATGTACAGTCATAGCATACATGGTACATTAAACAATTCCATAACAAAATAATATATACACCAGAAGATGTACAGTCATAGCATATATGGTACATTAAACAATTCCATAACAAAATAATACATACACCACAAGATGTACAGTCATAGCTTACATGGTACCGTAAACAATTGCACAACAAAATAAATACATACACCAGGAGATGTAAAGTCATAGCATACATGGTAAATTAATTATGGTCAATGCTTGCATAGAATCAAGAAAAGTAAAAAAGAAAATTAGTTAATATTTAATTAAATTGCAGTAGAGCGCACACTCCGGTGCCACTTTTTCTACACAACTATCTTCCCCCTTTCCTGCAGCCACCTACATCTGTCTCCTACAAATTTCAACTTTAAATTCTTTCAGTGTTTTTGGTAAATCATTCATCATTTCTCTTTGTAACTTATTTCAATCCCTGACATCCTTACCTTAAAAGAGAATCTTCATGAGTGACATGGATATTGGTGTAAGAATTAAAAGTAGTGCATGGAAGGTAAAAGTTGATCACGACCAAAAGCTGGCACTCGATTTCATGCACAAGGGTGTGGGACATTTTTTAAATTAAGGATGTCAGGGATTGGAATAAGTTACCAAGAGAAATTGTGAATAATTTGCCAAAAACGTTGAAAGAAGTTTTACTTCATGATATAAGTCACAGTGAGTGTTTTCAAATCAGCTAGTGCTGATACAAATTTCCTACCAAATTGTTTACATGTTACATTCAGCTGTAACCACACTTGGATACTTGTGCTGTAACTTGTGTCTGGATTCGTGTATTTGACAAATCGCGGCACTTTACCTCATACAAACTGCTCATACATTTGCGGAACATTGGAGCATCTAATTTGAACCCCTCATACATTTTGTATAGGCTTATTTTACCTTGTATACAAACATTAGGGAAACCTAACAATAACTCAAACATGAGGTTTAGTTATATTTACTCTAAGTGGAAGGTTGCCATTGTTCACTTAGTATATGTTGTTTTACAAAATTAGTTCATTTTTTAATATGGTGTGAGTACTATGTGTTTTTGTCTACATGGGAACTGTTGTTGCCACCAAGTACCTTTTATTTCCTTTTTCTGTAGGATATAAGCACAAACCCTTAAAACAAAAACACAAAATATTCCTCATCATATAATATTTTTAATACTTGGACAATTCAGGTAATATCTAGATTGGGATACCGCTGCAACCGCCTCGCAATGTAAACACTGCCGGATGGGTAGAGTATGATGTCACTGAATTTCTGTGTGTGGCAAGTTTAGCCTTCGATCGATTTGTGAATACATGTTAGGCCATATACCGTAACAAAAAGTAATAATAATAACAAAATTATCTACTAAAAAGTTAAAGAAAATTATTACTTGCACAATTAATAATATTATTAAAATATCAACAACATTCCAAACTGATAATTGATATAATTCATTAGTAACTCCATAATGTCCGTTCCTGTTACGTTAACGTTATTAGTCACAATTCCATTGATTTGTATTTGATTCTGTTCTTCTATATTTCCTCCCATGGCCATAATCGCTATTAAAATAATTCATACGAAATAAAATATTTATAAAAAAGATTTTGTTAGTAACCGTTTACGTTTAGGCTGTAATGCAGCCTGGTCAATGGTAACAGAGATAGATACAATTTGTAATTTGGGTATCAGCAATATTGTTTGCGACGGTTATGTTTCACTGTGGTTCGGGCTGCATTAAGAACTAAACAATAGTAACAGTATATGATATATTGGCCATCCTTCCACAGTTGCTTATTACAACTGGTTTTATTCATATAGCTGTTCGTCAGACACAAAGTATAAATTTCAATACATTTTGAAATAGTGGTATGGTTACCTCCAAAAAAAGGTTACAATAGCTATTCTCATAGTTATGTGGAACCATAACTACAGTTCAGGTCACAGAAAAGTGCAAATGGAGCTATTCATGACCACCATGTAACTGCCTTAACCATAAGTCGTAAGTAGAATGTAGTTTATTATTAGTTAGTTATGTATATTAATATTGTAAATTAGTTAACACCAAGTTGTATATACATCCACAGTCACTGACGACGCCCCATTCCACAAGGGCGAAACGCGTCTGATCCTATATGAATAAAACCAGCTGCTAATAGACGGTGTTTTCATTTACAATAGTAACAGTGATAGATACGACATAGAAATTAAGTATTTGCAATAAGGTGTTCAATAGTTATGTTTCTGTGTGGTCCAGGCTGCATGAAAACCTCATCATTAATGAATTTATTCTGGTACTACTGGTGGAGAATTAATGATTTCACGATATGTGACATGGACTACTTTCCGTGGTTATATTTTAAAATGCACGCAGAACGTGTACGTCACATTCAGCAACGTAATGATGTCATACTCAATTCAGAAGTATTTACATCGCGAGGCAGTAATGGTTGCAGCAGTATCCCAAACTAGATATTAACCGACAATTCAAATTAAGTTAATGGTAATTTGTATCACAAAAGGGTTTCTTACTTGTATATACTGATGAAAATGCCAGGTTCATACCCATTCAAGTCTATGAAGCCCTCTTACATATTCTGATACAAGTCTCAATACATGTTTTGAGTTTGTGCTAGATGTAAATGTAGCTTTAGGAAGAGGTATGTTAATCTGTGAGGTTTACACATGTCTTACTAAAATACTTGAACTATGTTTTGCTCCAGTAGTTTTTATGATTCTAGAAAACTCAAACACACACATATATATATTTCTATCCTTTCCAACAATATTACTCCTGTTTAACAAACAATAATGTTTCACCTTGCTCTGGTCTTAGCTGTCAGCTTATATAAGTCAAAGGTAGAGCTGAATATTTACTTCTGTGGTATTGACACCTGACTGTAGATGTTTTGTGCTTGATTTTCTGATTAATATTATGTTTATTGTTACTTCCTGAGGAGAGTATTTGCACTAGTTCCCACTACTCTTTTGATAGGAGTGTGATGCCTTGTGAGCCATTCCAGTAAGTCAGCAGTATTCTCCATCTGTACTTCAATTGTGTTACCCAGGTTGTTTGTAATCTGCTGTACTAATAGACACCTTTAGTTTTGCATCAGCCAGTAGACATATCCTATAAAAGATAATATTTCATTATCTTTTTTCAGATTCCTTGTTTTTATGATTGCATATTAATTATGGGATTGATTACCAAGCTCTATTAACAATCACAAAATCAAATAAAGCTATTTATTCCATTTGAAAATATTTTTTGTGTAATTTGTTCATTTAATGTAGTTATGAAATTCACTGCTAAACCATTTATTTGTTATTGTACAGTTCAGCAGCCAATTGAATTTAGCTCCTGTATGCAGCAGTCACTAACAAGGAGTAGCATCTGGCAGTTATTTTTTGTATCTCCTGTTACTATTGAAAATCGTATAATTTAAGTTCAGTTGCATTGCTATGAAGAAAATATGTGAATAAATATACATGCTGCTCACAGAATTTTTAACATTTTTGTAATATTTTATATAATGTATATGCTATTTCTGAACAATTGTTTATCCACACTTTATAGTAAAGAAATGCTTGTTTTCTTTATTTCTTTCACAGGTCAGGAGTTGATCTTCAAACAAACAAAATTTTCTGCGTTTTAAAGTGGGTTCATACCATAGAGAAGTTATAAGTTGCAAGTATCTTTTGTAGTAAGATCTGATATGAGCAGTACCAGTATGTCTAATGTGAGCAGTGACAACAGAATCTCAGTGGTCAGTCATTCACAGTATACGTGCGCTAAGTGTCTTCAGTATTTCTCCACCCGGAACTCTCTAATAAGGCATGTTTTTAATCATGACCCGAGTATAAATACACCATTATACACATGCGAAAACTGTGGCCACGTTTTCTTAAGTGAAACGAAGTTGTACGCCCATAATTTTCAAGAGAGCAAGATTACATTTAAACAGTCATCATTAATTGAACTTTCCTGTGCCTTCTGTGATGACCAATTTTTTACTTGGTGTACCCTAACAAAACATGTATTCAGCCATATTGCAGCCATTTCAAATCCCTTATATATATGTACATATTGTTCTGAAGCTTTTGAAAATATGGAAGAATTTCAGCTTGGCAAATACTCCAACAGAAGTTTGCAGAGAAGGTGAGGTTTTTGTATTTTATAGTGATTTTAATTTATTTGTATTTCCTGGTATCAGAAGTTTTGCACTAAAACTGAAGTTATGTCTGCTTGGTTATCTTTTGTTTATTCAATTAAGTTAATTCTTAATCCAACAGTTAAAACTTGTGGTATTGTCTGAGAGCTTCAGATTTGCAAGTTGTGAACTATTATAAATTTAATGAACAAAGGATAAGAAAATGACTCATTACCAAAGTTGAAGATTCAATGAGTGAAAAACATATGTTATAAACAAAAATATATTTGATGAACAAAAACATATACAGTATTTCTGTTTCACCCCTTATTTATGTGGTATGAAATGTGCCATATGGTTTGAGAGGTGTGCACATGCCGAAGTTTACCACATGACTGGGTGGGCAGCCGGAGACAGGGTGGGATAGGAGGTAGTGGGGACGGGAGAACTATTCAGAAGTAAACTATGAATATATCAGGAAAGAAAAGATGATATATGTATATTTATGTAAATTAATATAAACAATGATAGGGTACAGAGTGTTAAAGTGAATAATAAATAAATAAATTTGGAAGAAAATTTCTTAACATCATTACTGGTTAGATGATAATAATAGTAATAATGAGTGATGAGTCGAAAAGTAGAATTTTATCAGTGGTTGAGGCCTGGCGGGTGTTATCGTTCAGCATACAATGATTCATGGAGGTCTATTGCATTTAATAGAGCCATATGGTGTTTTTAGAGATTCTGACTTAGGGCTTTTTTTGTGGACCAAGATGGTTTCGAGATTAGGTGGCCTGCTGAAACATGTAAAGGGACAGTTGGTAGAATTTTTGGTAGAAGAGTGCGCATTTCTGGAAAGGAGCGACGGAAGTCATGCCCCTGTTGTAAGATTCGAATGATGGACTTGAGGCCAGGGGCGAACAGGGTGACAAAGATGGTTGGATTTTAGAGGAGCCGGGCGGTAGTTGTTACCCGAAGGGTGGGTGATTGCACGGGATATTGGTTTATGTACAAGATCTGCTGGGTAACAGCAGCAAATAAGGTCTTGTTGTAAGTTCTGAGAGTACTAGGCAAAGTATTCAGCATGAGAACAGATGTGTCTGCAACAGTTAACAAGGCTGTAAGAGAAGGAACGGTTGATATTGAATGGGTGTCATTTGTCAAAGTGTATACATTGCTACAGATTAGTGGATTTGATGTAGACAGACATGTGAAGGGCGCCCTGCCTGAGCGTGATGTCCATATCAAGGAATGTAATGTGTTTGTGGGGAGAAGGTCCAAGAGAAATTAAGGGAATGGAGAAACATCCTCTCTTCTGCTACCCGTAAACTCCAGTGTGTGCACACCTCCTGAACCAAATGGCTCATTCCATATCACATAAATATGGTGTAAAACTGAATTATTGTACGAGGGGGGGATCAAATATAAATGGGATTTTATTTTTTATTTAAATCCATTTATTGAAAAACACAAGGTAATTACAATTTATTTTTCCACATAGTTTCCTGCTTTTGAATTACATTTTTCCCAGCGTATGGGCAGCTTTTTGATGCCCTCATCATAAAGAGAATATGGTTGTGTCAGCAGCCAGTTGCGCATGAAGTCTTCAACACTCTCGTCATCTTCGAATCGTTGCCCTCCTAGAGCTTCTTTAAGAGGTCCAAACAAATGGAAATCGCAGGGCGATAAGTCCGGACTGTAAGGAGGGTGATCAAGTATACTCCAGTGCATTTCCTATAGTTTAGAGACAGTTAGAGATGCAGTATGGGGTCGCACATTGTCGTGGAGGAGAATGACCTGTCGAATCGGTTGGTCTCTTCTTTCGTGGCCATATGCAATTCTCGCCTTGTTCAACAACTCACAGTAGTAAGCAGCATTGATTATGCGTCGCTCATGCAAAAAATCAATCAGCAAAATGCCTCGCTGATCGAAAAAAACGGTTTGAAAGAACCTTGCCAGCTGACAGTCAAGTCTGGGCTTTCAGTGGTGCTGCCTCCCGTTTCCTCCGCCACTCCTTACTGACTTCTTTGGATTCTGGAGTGTAGTGGTGAACCCATGTTTCATCGCAGGCGACGATCCGACTCAAAAATACATCACCTTCTTCCGCAAACCTTGCTGTAAGCCTCTGACAGACTTTCAAACGTCTCAACTTCAGATTTTCGGACAAAAGGTGAGGGACCCATCTGGAACACACTTTACGGAACTGTAGGTGTTTTGTGATGATTGCTTGACAGCTCCCATAACTGATTCCGACTTGTTCTGCAATTTCTGATACTCTCGCCCGTCGATGGACGTCAATAATGTCTTTAACCGCACGAATGTTTTCGTCTGTAACGCTGGTCCGGGGACGGCGATCGTGTTGCTGATTTTTCACACATTCTCATCCTTCCTTGAACTTTTTATGCCAGAAAAAGACACGCGTCCTTGATAATGTTTGATCACCGAACTGTGCAGTCAATCTCTGGTAAATTTCCGCTGCTGTAACTCCTTCAAGAGCAAGAAATTTTACAATAATGCGTTGCGCAGTGAAGGGTGCACCTGTTGCTCCGACATCGTGAGCGTTACTGACTAAACGGTGGTAAATATCTAACAGCACGCTCTCCCCACTCCTAATGGTCCCGCCTAAGCATAGCAGAAGCGCTGGGTCAGTACTGCCAATTGTTGATTTTCAGGACAACAATCCTGTTTACATTTGATCCCCCCTCGCATATGTTTTTGTTCATCACATATGTTTTTCACCCGTCACAGCCTTCAACTTTGGTTAGTGATGGCCATTTTACCTATCCTTTGTTATTTTATATTTCAAAAAACTGTTTCCTTTTTCCTTAGTGTAATTAGTATTATAATTTTAGACAGATAATATATTTTTTTGCGTATATTTTCAGTATAGCTTTATTTGGCAGCACTGGCTAATCAGTATTGACTGTTAACATACAATTGAAAATATTTCTAGCTACTAGAAATTAGGGTAACCATACCAAGCATAATCACAATAAATTCAGAAAGTAGTTCTTGTTTGTAAGAAGGAAATACATTTGTTTTTAGTCGTGTGGATTAAGTCTTACCAAATACTGAGATTGAAATTAAGCTCTTCTGTGATTTACAACTTAAGACTTTATTGGTAGGTACCAGTGTTGATATTTTCCTCATCATCCTCATTATTAGACATTTCAGGTCATCCAGCACATCCTATTCCAAGTCTGGCTGTCATTCTAAGAGTTTTCGTCCATCAATTTTCTCCAAACGCCTCTTAGCTCCTGCGTCTTTCTTCACTTGGTCCATCCATCTTGGTCTCCTTCCCTTCCCACTGTTCAGCAGTGCTACTTTCAGCATGCTCCCCTCCTCCATTCTCATAATCTGCCTAAGCCACTGCAGTCTTTTCCTTATTGACATCTCTACTAATACCTCAACTTGTAGTCTCTCCGTGATGTTTTCATTTCTGATTTTATCTTTCCTCATGACATTCTCTATCCCTTTCAGAAACCTCATCTCTACCACTAGAGCAGAATTTTTGCTTCCTTTCCTATTTTCCACCTCCAGGTTGCTTCCTGTATCTGATAATACAATTGTCCACTCTTTAGTCTCTGACCTATTTCTTCCACCGTTTCCATTGATAGTTGCCTTGCTTCTCAGATTAACAAACAATTCTACCCATTCCAATTTTTTGCCATTTAGTAGCGCATCCTTTGAAGGGCCAGTGTTTCTTGCTATCATCACTATATGGCTTTTTTCTACACTCATCTTCAGGCAATGTTTACACATTGTTGTCCACTATTTCCCTAATTCTCTTTCCATATGCTGCTCTGTATCCTCCCATATTATGATGTCATCAGCATATGCTATCACCTTCAGCTCTGTTGGATCTCTGTGTCCCTGGACTTCTGCTATTACTACATCTAATAATACCTTAAACAGGACAGGTGACAGTACACCTCCTTGTCTAACTCCTGTTTCTATGTAAAACCATTCTGAATGTCTATTGTTTATACCAACACAATTCTCACACTTCTCCTGGATGTTGTTATTAGTCTCATGATTCCTTCATTGATTCCTCTCTGTTTTAAACTTAGCCATATGCGTTCCCTCAATATTTTATCATAGGCCTTTTTTTACGTCAATAAAAGCTACTATTGTGTGTCTGCCATATTCCCAACTTTTCTCTATGATTTGTCTGAGTTTAAAAAATTGCATCCACCATTGATCTTCATTGCCTTAAACCTAAATGCTGCTCTCTAGCTGTATTCTCTGCCTTTGTTTGATTTTATTTAGAATAATTTTTTCATATATTTTTAGGCCATGGCTTAGCAATGTAATACCACTATTTCTCACATTTCATTTGACTTCCTTTTTTATGAAGACACTAATTCTCCCTTCTTCCAGTCCTCTGGTATTTTCCTTTCTTCCCAGACTCTGTACAACCATTGAATTCCCATTGCTTCTGCTGCATTAACCATTTCTACTGTCAGTTCATCTAGTCCTGGCGATTTCACATTTGGTATTTCTTTCACTGCCAATTCTTACTCCAGCATGCTAAATTCTTTTGTTTACCTTTCTAAAGCTATTTTTCCACTATCCTTTTCTTTAGTAATTCCTTTGGCTCCTTCCTGGTTTCCTTCTGTTCCTTCCAATAGGTTTTTGTAGTATTCTTTCCATTGCACCTGATTTGTCCAGAACTTTGGTCAGTATATCTCTAGGTTTTGTTTTATTTCTTATTTCCTTTGTATTTTTTCTTCAGTTTCTCTGTCAACTCCTCCCAAGAGTTTAATTTTGCTATTTTTATCATTTTTTCTGAAACTTTTGCTAATATTTTTCATCTAGCTCTATCCTCTGTTATTTCTTTTTACAACTTCTGCATTATGCTCATTCCACCGTAGTGTTTCCTTCTTCTTTTTCTTTTCTGACATTTTCCCACACATCCTTTCTGCTGTATTTACTATTGTTGCTGCTCTAAATCTTCTCCATTCATCTTCTGCTGTTCTTGTCTCATCCTGGGGGAAATTGGCCTTCAAGAAATCCTTCCTTTATGTTACTCCTGCCAGCTTCCAATACCTGATCCTTTGGATCATTTTGCTCACTGCTTTGCCCAGACTGAGTTTCTTAAAGCCTGCTACTACCAACAGGTGTTCTCCTCCTAGGTTCACACTTGGTATGACTTTTTTATCTGTTAATTTTGAGTGTAGACATTTACTGAACAATATGTAGTCTACTAGTCTTACACTCTGATCATCACAGCTATATCTTGTAACTATCTCTTTACTAATGCTAGAGTTTGCCAACAACTGAGTTCTATAGGCATAAATGTAGAAGATCTTCTCCTGCTTTATTTCTTGAATTAACACGTTGGCTTCCCATAATTTCTTCATATCCTGTCTTTACTTACTCGGGTTTAAATCTCCTATTAAGAAAATCTTACTTGTCTTGATTTCCGCTTTCAGATAATGCATAAATTCTTCTTTCTCTTTTTCTGTGCACCCAACTTGGGGACCATGTACTTGGATGATATCTGCTACCTCTTCATTTACCACAATCAACAGTTTCAATAACCTTCTGTTGGTGTAGCTAACTTGTATGACTTTTCTTGCCAGTCTGTTATTTAGAACTATTGCTACACCATTAAGCCCTTTGTTTATTTCTCCTGACCACCGTCTGTACCCATTTCCTTACTACCATGTCCTTTCCATTTTGTTTCACTTTACCCTTATATGCTTATGTTCTTCTCTTCAATTACACTGATAACATAATTTTATTTCCCTTGTAGTGATAACATATTGATTGTTCCAACTTGCAGGCTAGTCTTTTGCCAAAGTCATTGTCTATAATATTCATCCTTGCCAAGGATGTGCTTAGTTCTGAAAGCATGCTTCATCTACTACCGGCTTGCTAGGCCTGCCGTATCGTTACCAGGCCCCATGGGCCGTCACTTTTCAGGGATCTCATAGGGTCTTCACAGCTGCTGTATCGGTCATAGGGCACACTAGGTCCCCACTGCACCTCGCCCACACAGGCAGTCCCTACTTCACGCCGTTGCCTGTCGCTCACCACATGGCTGGACTTGGGGGAAACATGGAATGTTTTTTTAAATTTACTATATGAAAGCGAAAATTTTTAGACCAACCGTCATTACAAATTGGTTAAAAAATGGAACTTTTCTTTTAATTCATTCATTAAACTATATTCACCAGGTTAGGAAGAATGTAATCTTCTTAGTCAGGTCGCCATTTGTGGATAGTGAGACAATATAGCACCCACACTATTGTTATTTAATGTAAGAGGAAGGCAGTTAGATTTGTCTGAGAATATGACCATAGAGAACAGTTAATGATAGAATAATGGAGCTAGGTGTGGAGTGACTGGTAGGTAGTTGGCTAGTAAAAATATTGGTGTGATTTTGTAAGGTGTATGATGGTGTTAGGGCCTCGGTGGACTAAGAGTGAACAATTAGTATGTATTAATGTTTGATTTCAGGCTGATGCATGCCATAAACTTTTTCTTTACAGGTGAGGTAGTATATTGATCATGGCTGCTTAGGTCTATTCACACCCTCCATTGTTTTATCACATTGAATTTTCAGGGATATTAGCTGTCTGTTTCCACTCTGAACCTTGCAATTTGAACACCTAATTCCTAATGTATGTCTGCAAGGCTAATGCCAGCTAATTTCTCAAATTTTACCACAGGCAACGGACTAAGGCATCTGGAGATTAGTTGGCTTGCTATGCGGAGCGCGATATGCTTGATTTATTCCACAAAGGAAAGATGTTTTCCGCTGCGGAAGAACATTGTGGTGAATCAGAAGTGCTTAGGACTTTTGGGTTTGCTCCAAAGCTCATGCTAACATACTCTCTTAAGATGATATTTCATGCAGATAGTTTCATCTCGACATTATTGTAGTGTGTTTTTGGAGTGAGACATCTGTCAAGTCTCGCATTCTAGTATATTGAATTAGACTTTAATTTCTATCGAGTTTGATTGAGCTAATTCTGATGAGGGCTGTTGTAGGTCTATTTTAGACAGCATCAGATGTTTAGCAGTTAAAACAAGATCATCAGCTACGAGAAGGACTTGCAGTGGTTGTGTAGCTGTTAAAGTGTGCAATAGAAAGTACAAGGTGAGTTCAAGAAGTAACGGGAAATTTGTAATTTCGCTGGTTATGTTATTCCGATTACCACGATTTTTTCGTTGTGGTATTCGCAAACATGTCTTAAAAGTATTTACACATTTTGAGCTATATTGGATGTTTTAATCTCTTGTAAGTTGTTAAAAGGCCAACACATGTTTTGATACAGTTGGCGATTTTTCATCTGTTTAATTCACGGATCTGAGAAACAAGGGGTTACAAATGGTATAAGCGTTTTCAAGATGGCCGTGAAGACTTTGAAGTTGACGAGTGTGTGTGTCATCTAGCACATCAATAACCAATGAAAACTTGGAGAAAGTGAAAGAAATGATTAGGAACGATCGCCGAATCACAATTAGAGAAGTTGCTGTTACTTAGAGTGGTGGTGCAACGGTTAGCGTTCTGGCCATGCATTCGGGAGGACGGCGGTTCAAATCCCCTTCTGGGCATCCAGATTTGGGTTTCCATCGTTTCCCAAATCACTCCACGCAAATGCCAGGATGCTTCCTTCAAAGGCCATAGCCGAATTCCTTCACATTCCTTGCCACCCATCCTTACCCGTCTCTAAAGACCTCGCTGTTACAAGACGTTAAGTAGGTAAAAAACAAGTTGCTGATGATGTTGGCATATCGATCGGCTGATGCCATGAAATTTTTGGGTATGAAACATGCTGCAGGAAATTTTTTTTCCGAAAGTATTGAGTTTCTAACAAAAACAGTGGTAAATAGAACTTGTTCAGGAAGTCAACAACGATGTAGAACTATCGTAACGTGTCATATTGGGTGATGAAACATGGATTTATAGGTATGATGTTGAAACTAAGGTTCAATCGTCCCAGCTAAAGCCAAGACCGTAAAAAGCTTGACAAGTTTGGTCAAATGTGAAGGTTATGCTCACTACGTTCCTAGATTTTAGTGGCATAGTGCACCGTGCATTCTCTCCGCAAGGTCAAACGATCAATAAAGAATTCTGTCTTCAAGTTCTAAGCCGTATTTCTCTATAATAGGTTGATAGACCTTCAAGGGCAGCAGACAAATTTATTTCTACAACTTTAAGCTTTGTGCTCTGTGAGGCTAGGGCAAGATCATCAGTGTACACGATGCTCCTGGTACCCGGATATAATGGCTGATAGTTTATATAAAAGTTGAAAAGGATTGGACCAGTACTCTACTTTGAGGTAGACCATATTTTTGTACCCTCCATCTGCTGCGTGGTCCTTGAAAGTCAACGAAAAACCTACGGTTCTAGAGAAGAGTAGCGATGATCTTAGTTAATCGAGTTTGTTAGATTGTAGACCTTGTTAAGGAGTGGTTGGTGCTTAACAGTATCGTATGCTGCTGACAGGTCCACGAAGACTACGCCCATTGCCTTAAGAGTCTCAGATCGATCCTCTACAGACTCGGCAACTGTCCAGTACAACTTTTAGCAGGGCGAAAGCCAGCTTGCTGCGGTATAAGTTTTGGATCAATCACAGGCTGGATACGATTCAGAATTAATCGTTCAAATATTTTCTAAAAGTGACACGAGCACTATAGGTCTAAAATCTTTGTGATTGTTCCCTTCTTTTTCAGGTTTCATCCAGGGCAATCACTTTCGTCCTCTGCCACACCTTCGCTCATATATTTTTTAAAGAGTTGCAGTACCCATTCTTTGGTTTTAAATCCGAAGTTCTTAATTTTTTCTAACCGTGTCATAAAGGCCTGCCGACTTCCTTGTTTTGCACTTGTGAACGACCATTATGATATATGCCCTCTGTTATCTGTTGCTATTAAGGATGCAATGACTTCGATGTCAGACGACTCTCTGATGATCTGCAACCAGGAAACTCTTTGTCTTTCAGGTACCTGGTTTCGTTCAACTCTGCCTTCAGTGATTTTCTGCTAAAGTCTGCAAGTTTCATCTCGAAAAATATGACCAATATACTTTGCTTTCATCTGCTTTGATACTCGTAAGTTCTTGTCTTTTCTCATTGTAGTGAAGGACTTATTAATTCTTTTTGCTGTGGAGTTTGTAACATTCAGTGGTACAGTCACGTTTAAAAGTCCTAAACTGGAGTAATGGTATTCTATAGTGTTCAAGATTCTACACCGTACAATGTCACCGACAGCACATGCCTATATCAGTTCACAATTTGGCAGTTATTGTTGGACTGCACACATCACAACTTCACAGAAGATGTTAAAGATTTTGAAATGTGACCCTAGTAGTTTCTCTTCCTCTTCAGGATCTTTTTGTATGGTCAATCAGCAGCCTCAATTTTTGAATCTATCACCCTTTCGATTGCATTTCGATCCAGGATTATTATAATCTATTCCAAGTAATTTTTTGTTGTTGTTAAAAATGTAGCAATTGGTAGATAGTATTTCCCAAGAAGCTTATTTTTTCTATTCTTGAAACAAGCTAGTTCCTTACAATGTAGTGAATATTTTGTCTACAAAAAAATTTAATCATAAATTTGTTTTGTGATTTTCACTGTAGCTTGCGTCTTTGTTACCAGGCATGTTACTCTTTAAGTAATTGCCCTTAATATTTCCTTGGAATTGCAAAAATAATTTTTTTTTGATTATAATATTGGTTTTATCAGTTTTTAATGAATAAAATATATCTATTTGTCTTTGTAAGGTAACCAAATTGATTATATATACTTTCAAAGATATTGGAGAATTTTGTGTTATTTTCCTGTAATATATCTGTTTTGTCTTTAATATCACATCTTTGTAGGTATCAGTTTGGGCTCTGGATGGAACAATTGTCACGCTTTTAAGTTTTAGGTGCAGCATGATTAATTATTTAAGACGATGTAGTAAGAATCCTTGAATTACTGACATATATGTAAATCTACTAAATTCCGCAAATAGAGTTATATCTAAGCTCTTTATGCGAAAAGTTATGGGATAGTTTCTAATATCATATAGTGTCCCCTTCTACCTGGCGAAGTGCAGCAATCTATCATGGCATTGACTAATTATGCTAGGCTTCCTCTGTTGCCATCCATTATTGTCGAAGTTCTACTGGTGCAGAAAGCTGTGGACGAACTGCGATTTTGATCACGTCCCAGATATGTCCAATTGTATGCATATCTGGCTATTTATGTGGCATTATCTGGAATTATCCAGAATGTTCATCAAAACACTCTTCAACAACTTTGGTTCGTGAAATGGCGCATTGTTGTCTTTGAAAATTTGACCATTTTTTGATGTCATAAAGGTCATTAATGGCTGCAAATATTCTAGTATCTGAACATAATCATTTTCAATGAACAGTTGGTTCTGTTTGATGAGATGTCCCAGTCCGTGACTTGTGAACACAGCCCATACCAGGATGGAGCCATCACCACCTTCCTAATAACGTGCCTCCATGGCATTGTAGGGTCACCGCCCAAACTTGTACCCTTTCATCAGGTCTTACGACTTTGAAGCATAACTTATCTGACCATACAAACTTTCTCCAATCTTTTAGGATCCAACTAATAAGTCCACTAACCCTTGAGAAGAGCCGCTGTCGATAGCGATTTGTCAGCAGAGGCACTGGATAAATTTTGCTGCACTAACTGTATGGACACATGTGTTGTATAGTTCATATTGAGTGTTTCAGTTCTTTACACAGTGTTGCCTGTTTGAGAATATGGTCGCTGTTTTCGGTCATTAAGTAGATGCAGTCTCAAACTTAGTTGTCCATGGCAGGATAAAGGTGAAAAATTACTTATTCTCTGCACTGTATTTGTGTGGATCAGTTGCTAACTACGTTTCTGCGATCAAAGTTGGTTAATTCATGTAGTGCAATAATCACATCAGAATATCTTTCATGTGGCACAAGTGAAAGATCTGACACTGCAAGAAACTTTTCGGTGCTATTGCCATCTGGACATTTCTGTCTTCCTATCTCAGACTTTTGGGACTTAACTGTATTTCTTTAACGTACTAAGTTGTCACTATGTATTGAAATTTTTCTGTTTATAGGGGCTATTGTGAATATGGAAGTAACATTCACAAAAGCTACCAGCAAATTACATCTAAACTACAAATCCACAATGTAGGGAAAGAGCAAGAAAGTACCGACAACTGTAGTAATAGATGCAAATGCTGTACAAGTTATAAGAAGGCACAGTCTAACGAACTGTCAGTTGTGAGCGAATTGTGTCGAACGACATGTATAAAGTGCTATTGTGTTAAAACTCATCGGAACCTTTATAAGAATTGTGTCCCCTATTCTAGTGAAGTTTATAGAAAATCTTTTTATCAACCTAAGTGTCTTCAAGTGCACCAACGAATAAGATCCTGTGCAAACCCATATTCTTGTAATGTCTCTGGAAGCTCTTATAAGGAGGTTAGAAATGTTGAACCCCTTCCAAGTATAAAGACACATCTACGCCCAGTTATTTGTGAAGTTTGTGGAAAATCTTTTACACAGCCGGGAACTCTTAAAAGACATCATAGGATTCATACGGGTGAACGTCCATTTTCCTGTGAAGTGTGTGGGAAATCTTTTATTCAGTCTGGAAGTCTTAAACAACATCAGATCATTCATTTAGGTAAAAGCGCATATAGCTGTAAAATTTGCGAAAAATCTTTTACACAGTTTGCATCTCTTAAAATGCATCACATGATTCATTCTGGCAAACGTCCATTCTCTTGTGAAGTTTGTGGAAAGTCATTTAATCGTTCTCATAATTTGAAGGTTCATCAGAGTGTTCATTCTGATCTACGTCAATTTTCTTGTGAAGTATGCGGAAGATTTTTTAAAAACACTGGAGATCTTAAGAAACATCAAAGAATTCATATTAGTTGCCAGTTATTTACTTGTGAAGTTTGTGGAAAATGTTTTACACTGCCTTGGACTTTAAACGCGCATCGTAAGATCCATTTGGGCATTCGTCCATTTAATTGTGAAGTTTGTGGTAGATCATTTACTTTTTCTGGTGATTATAAGAGACATCTGAGAATTCATTCGGGTGATCGACCGTTTTCTTGTGAAGTTTGTGGAAGGTCATTTTCTCGATCTGCACATCTAAAAGGGCATCAGAAGATTCATTCTGCTCCACACCCATTTCATTGTGATAATTGTGGAAAGTTATTCAGAACATTTTATGCTCTTAAAGGACATCAAAGGATTCATTCAGGCAAAAGCCCGTTTGCTTGTGATGTTTGTGGAAAAATTCTTTCAACATCGAGCAGTCTTAAACGACATCATACATCTCATTTAGGTGTAGTATCATTTCCTTGTTAAAAATGCCGAAAAGTATTACTGCTTCTGCTGTAATTAGATGGCATTACAGAATTCACTTATGTTAACGTTTCTTTGTTTCTGAAGCTTGTGGAATACATTGTAAGTTTTTTAATATGAAAGCTCCATACTCGCGAATGCCAATTTATAATTCAAATGTGAGTAAATCAGAGCCATGATTTTGTTATTTATTTCTAGTTGGTATTGTTATTTAACTGTGATATTCAGAGATCAGCTGATGTTCTTACAAGGATTTAGTGAATTCCGTTTCGATGGTAAGACTAAAAATTCGTTTCCAATGTTTGGTCAAATTCGAAAGCGCAATAGTATTCGTTGCATTTTACATATCTAACTATTCTTGGAAATATGTAGTCTTAACTGCCTTGAAAGAATATTAAGATTTTGAAATGGTATATAATCTTTTGTTCTTATATTTCTCTAATCATTCTTTTATTTTATTAAGTTGTAAATATTCAATGCATTTTACATCATTTTTGTTGGTAGACTCTTGAAATGTAATATAATGCTCTTGGGTACCGTGCCAATGGTGTTGTATAGAAAGAATGTTTCGATAGTTGGCACTGTTGTCTTTATCAGGGGTCAGTTCTCTTCTAGCTTTCGCAAGCTGGGTGTTATCGCCTAGACTAGGCAGGGACAGCTAGCTTGTGACAGCTAGAAGGAACCTCACAACTGACAAAGACAGCGGAACCAGCTGTTGAAACATCGTGTTTTTGTGACACCTTGTGACTAGATATCTGAGAGGGCTATATTACGCATTACACTGGGTAAGCCTCCACTCACACATCATGAAATATAGTTATTCAATTTTGATTATTTAATTAATATTAATTAATCTTTTCATTAATAGTGGAAGGTGAATTTTTTGTGACACTTGTACTTTTTATTGGAAATGACAAATTTTGATTAAAATAATGAGAAACATAAATTATAAAAATGTATTATCATGGTAATTGTTTTCCGCAAGAAAAACATATTTTTGTCCAAAATCGATTTGAAATACTTTTATAATGTTTGTAAGTTAATATTTCATAATTTTTCTTAGTTATTAGACTGTTGTGAAGCTAACTTTCATAAAACTTTTGTAGTAATTTCAGTATCATCGTGTTTCACACAATTCTGAGTATTTACTGAAGTATGGTGAGCACATGGTAGTAATTGTGAGATATTCCAGTGTTTTTATTTTTATTACATTCATAAACAAAAACTGTACAAATTTTGTATTACTGTTATGATGTATATGTTCAGGTTTTTCTTTTGTTTTGATTTTAATGTATTATTTCATAGGATTGACTGTATGAATCTAAATATCTTTTATATTATTCAAGTATCCATTGGATTCATTCAGTATAATGTTCAAAAAAATTTGTTCTTATTGTAATCATTTTAAAATTATAAATACAGTGTTAATTGGTTCCACAATTCACACTACTTTAAGGTCAAATTATTATTTTCACTGTAACTGTAAGCTTTTGTCATATTCAAAATAAATAACATCTGTATCAAGTCAGTAACAATTTTTCTGTAGTAAGTGTCATTAGCGCACTATAAAAACCTTACATCTGAGGATATACTACTGTTATTGTGATATCTTGACAAGCCTCCCTGATTAGGGATCAAATATGTTTCTGATATATTGGAAATCTATGAGTTCGGTGTGCACAGGATCATTGGTATGACCTACATTTATCAACTAATATACATTTCTTGGTCTAAACAGTTTTTTCAATCAAGAAATATTTTTAACACATAGTGAAGAGAAATCGAACCTTAGTATAGAATTTAATTGTTACTACAATTATAACTATTCGATTATTTATAATATCAACTTTTAACTGCTATTGAGCACATACTCCGGTGGCAATTCGCTTAGTGATCTAATTACTACTTACATATTTAATTTTTTACTAATCTTATATAATTTGAGTGTTAAAATCCTCCCCATCTACTTTTGCAATTTACAAATTTTAAATTCCTTGCGTTTTTTGAAAAAAATGTAATCAGTTCAAATGGTAATTTGTTCCACTCCCTGACACCCTTACTTACAAAAGAAAATATTCTCACTCCCGTATACGTGGACTTCAGCGCCAGCTTGTGGTCATGGTCATCTTTCACCTTCCATATAATGACCTTAATTCTTGTACCAATATCCCTTCAAGCTCCCATCACCATTATATGCCATTTACATTGCAAGCACTCTCTTCCCTCTCCTCCTCTACTCCAGTGACTTCAAATCTAGCTCCCTCAATATACTAATATAGTTAAAAGGAACAACATTGGAAGAATGAAAACCTTACCAAAGTATCACTGTTTTAAAATTTCTAGACCCTACCACTGGGCTCTCTTCACTGGAAGATTAAGTCAGAAAGCGACTTTGAAACATCATTTCCCTGGGAGGATCCCCGAGATTTTTTTATGTTAGCAGCATTATTAAGTATTTTTCCAAGCATATTTAATAAACCGGATGCTCTTTTTCTGATGCAAATCATTTTTATCACAAAAATTAAAATCTTAAAATTGTTAGTTTGCTTATCCTCATTCGAAGTAAACTATTGTAATAAAATAAGCTCTTTTGTGGTTTATGAAACTTAATTTCGAATTTTTATTTGTTCCTTCTGACTTCGCTGTATAGAAACATTATTGCATTTTGATAAAATTTTATCTCCAGTCATTCAAAATGTGTTGTGGCATTATTAAGTATATAATGTACATGTGACTGGAAGTTGTCAGCAAATTTAATGGTTACATTCATATTTCGAAAATAGTTTGTAAAAAATCCGTTTTTAGTGAAATTATCTTTTATCTGGTAACTATTGGTTTCGTACCACAACAGCTCGACTCCGGCAGTTAAGCAACACTGAGCGTGGTGAGAACTTGGATGGGTGACCGCCACAGCTGAGCTCTGGTATTTAAGCAACAGTGAGTGTGGTAAGCACTTGGATGGGTGACCTGCGCCTCGACCAATCACAGTATAGCGGGACTGCGAGCGTCGTGAGGTTGCTAAGCGACACCAGCAAACGCCTGGTATTCGTAACGGCATAATCGACCTGAAGATGGCTACTGAGCTAGTTGCCGAAAGCTTGTCACTTTGTAATAAAATCCAGCTGCAAACCCGAGAAGCTTTGTTATCATTTATTCGCCGTGAAAGACTGCATTCCCATATAATCTTTTCAACTTTTAAAAATGTCTTTGGATAATTTTTACATAATTTTATGTCCATAAACGTTATGTTTACACAATGAATAACTACATTGTGTTAAGTATTACTCGCTTTTTTTTTATTTAGAAATTTCTCATAAACTCTGTACACTTACATTAAATCCTACTTTTGAAGTAGTCGGAATGATTCCAGCAATTTTACCATTGTTGGAAACATGTCTGGAAGACTGTTGGCAGTGCACCACAACAAGCAAGGTATGGACAGATACGTTATCATTTCTTTTACTCCACATTTCAACTCCAAAACACACACAAAGACAAAAATACAGTGCTCAGCATTAACAAAAAAACTGAAAAAATGAAGCAATAATAACCAAGACAGATAGGGGAGTACTGTTGTAATAATGAAAGAAAATGAATACATAGAAAAAACTCTAAAATTCTTTAATGGAAGCAATATAAAACAGCCACAGAAAAACCCCACAAAACAAAATTAAAAAGCAGAAAAAGAGAACCTATTTCCCATTGACTCAAAAGAAATCCATCCTATGCATGAACCCCAAATCTCCCCACCTGCGATCACAGCAAAAAATAAACAAAGAAGGAAGCTCAATCAGACCCTTCAATGAATAGCCCTGCATATAGAATAAAAAAAAGCTAGATGATATATTGAATCATATTTTCACATATGAAACTGTACATTCTATCAAAAACAGCTCTGAATTAACAAATACACTGAAAGATATAAATATCCCAGTAGGCTCCCAGTTTGTTTCCTTTGACATAACTAACCTTTACATCAATGTTCCCGTACAAGAGAAGCCTTAGAGGTTATAAAAATAACCTAATAATTATCAAAAAATGCTCACAATCAGAAATAGTTGAGCTCATTGACTTACTCCAGTCAGTTCTAAGTTACATTTATTTCACCTATAATGTCAGTATCGTCCATCAAACTGATGGCCTTGAAATGGGCTCCAGGATCTATGGCACAATTGCTGACTTCTATATAAACCATACTAAACAAAAAATCTTAAGCAACCCTATCCCATGTATTAAAAGATTTTATATTATAAACGTTATGTTGATGATACACTAACGCTAATTCATGGTAACACAAATGATATAAAAGATATTCTTAATTAAATGATAAAATCATGGCAGTGCAACCATGGAGGAAGGAATTATATGGAGGAGAAGTGACGTTAAATCGGTGAAGCAAGCACTAAACTCTCCCGCATGGTGGCAGCACCGGCAGCGACCATATGGCGCTTCCCAACAATTAAGGTGTTCACATTGTGGTAGATGCAGTGATTATTTCATTTAGTATTGTGTATAAGTGTTTAAAAATGCCAGCTTGTGTTGCGTACGGTTGCACAAATAGGCCAGACAGGAAAGAACCTGGAATATCATTTCATAAGTAAGTTGAATTGTAATTATCGTTGTTGAAGTGAGCGGTAGACACCACAAACTTTGCAGCACGTCTATAAATATTTAGTCATAGCTCTCAATGGGATGACTTTGTTCTCAAATTTTTCTTGGTGTAGAGTAGAAAATCAGCAAACTTGCTATTTTGCACATAATAGACTAGCATTATTTTTTAACGAGTGTTTAAAATGAGATTTAAAGGGGCGTGTTTTACTTCGCGATTCAGTGAATTTACTATTACGATTTCTTTCGTCACGTTGCTGATTATACTGACAATGGATGATGAAATTAACTGTTATGTGAGAAGCTGTGAGTTTTATTAATTTTTTAAATAGCTATTTCAGGCCATTGACTTAGGTTATTTTTAAAGCTTCATATAAGACTTGTTTCTGTTTGTAAATACGTCTATACCTATTTTTACCGATTTTGAAATCTTTCTCATCTATTTATGTCGAAACAGGTTCATGCAGAAATAAAAGTGGGCTTCATAAATAAAGAAGTTATTGGCCTTTGAACAAAATCAATTTGGGGAATGTGTTTCTAATTTACAACATTCTCCCCCCCCCCCCCCCCCGTATCTAAATATAACTGAGAGATAATTTTTTTTACAATTGTCCTAATAAGTAGGGCTGTGAAATTAGATAACACATCTTGATCAAGAGAATGTTCATTAAGGTGACTGAATAAACATTTTATTTCTGGTACCAGCCTACAAAATGTCTGAGTTGCTCATCCCTAGAGTGGGTCCTCTTACTTTTTTTCTGGGCTAGGACACATTTCAGACTAACCACAAGTGGTAGTAATAAAACTGAAATATCCATTCTGCATGTCAACCATGTAATCATTGTGGCTTTGACAGAATTAATTTTTGGTCCAGCATGCATCCAAACCTAAACCCCTCAATTTGGATGTTGTATATCCCCCAAACTAAGCAAGATATCGAAAACATTTATTCCTTATTATCGAGTTTTTTCGTCGTGTTACATAAGAATCCATCATTAAATTTGACTTTTGCGAAATTTTTCTTCTGCATTTCAACTCAAGACACCTCACTTTTGAGACAGTATATCTCGAGAACTAGGAGAAATATCGAAAAATTTTACTATTTATTTTTTATTTGTCTCGTCTTTTTAAATAAAAATTCATCATAAAATTTGACTTTGAATAATTTTTTCTTCTGAATTTCAACCAAAACCATTTCACATTTGAGACAGAATATCTCGAAAACTAAGCAGGATATCAAAAAATTTTATTCTTCATTTTTTATTTGTCTCATCGAGTTACATAATAATCCATCACCAGATTGCGGCGTCACGTTTATCCTAGAGTCCCCTTGAGGTGTTTGTACATATTCCCCGTGTTAGTTGGGAAGCGGTCAAGCCCCCACCACTCCGGCCATGCCCCCCCACTCCTCCGCCGGCCTGCTTCACTCCTATGCGTGGTAAAGGTCTCTTGCGTCGTCTCCATATTATTCCTTCCTCCATGAGTGCAACTGTTTTTGTTGGTTTATTTCTTTCCGCATTTCGCCTCTCAACGAGGCATCATCAACGACGAATCTATTTCATAATTTACGTTGGGTTTACGAACTTACTATATAATGTTTGACATAGATATAAATTGATACATTTTATGATTATTTACACTTACTATTGACATTACTGGTTTTCAAGTTCGTAACCACACATCTCTGCTTTTTCTCTAAAACATGTTTCCTTTACAGCCATTTGTCTTAGTTGCTGCGTACAGAATATAAACATTGCGTCTACTACAACTCATTTGTTTTTGGTGGCCATCTTGTTTCTTTTTATCAAAGGTGGTGGTGAGCTGAGAGCGTCTAGACACAATGTTTACATCCTGTACGCAGCAGCTAAGACAAATGGCTGTAAAGGAAACATGCTTTGGAGAAAAAGTAGACATGTGTGGCTATGAACCTGAAAACCACTTACGTCAATAGTAAGTGTAAATAATCAGAAAATGTATCAATTTAGAACTATTTCAAACATTACATAATAAGTTTGTAAATCCAAAGTAAATTTTAAAATAGATTCGTCGTTGATGCCTCGTTGAGAGGCGAAATGCGGACAGCAATAAAGCTACAAAAACAGTTGGATTGCCATCATTTTATCATTTAATTTACTGAGCAATTGCGGAAAAATGGCCCACAACAACACTGGATTGAAATTCTTAATGTTTTCAACAGCACACATCCCAAAATAAAATTTACAGCTGAGTTTGAAAAAAGATAAAATCATAAATCTCCTAGACATTTGGATTTCAAACCTCAGTAATAAACACACTTTCACGATAAATAGGAAAAACACAATGACTGACTGCACCATAAACTGAGCATCCTGCCACCCCAACACACATAAACAATCAGCCTACTCGTCTATGGTACACAAAGCCAATAATATTCCCCTAAGCAAAGACAGCTATGATCATGAGCTAGATATAATAAAACAGGTAGCATTAACAAATCAATATACTAGCCTTCACTGACAAAATTGAAAAGAAAACAAATAAGAATAAGAAACTTACTAAACTCGATGAAAAACAGCATATATATATATATATATATATATATATATATATGTTACTAGAACCCCTAATGTGGCATAATGTCTCAAAAAATGCAAATGTCCTTAGATCGCACAAAACTGACCCATTCCAAGAATCACGTATTTGTACAATAAGATGTAGAAATGTTCAAAATTCTGTCTAGGACAAACTGGCAGGAACTTTCAAACAAGATACTGAGAAATTAATGCATTCAAGAATGGACAACATTCAAAATCAACTATCACAACATACATACACAACACCAGCCACCTTTTCAGTGATATTGATAAACATTTGAGGGTACTCCACCGCCAAAATAAAAGCCAGCAAATGGACTTGATGGAAGAATTTGAAATCTATTTGGATTACAAATAATTTATTGTCTAAAGACACGATACTAAATGAAAAATTAGAAAGTCAATCTGTGAACTTTTTCAAATGTTTTGACACCATATTATAAAACATGTACCATCACCTGCAAATCCTAACACAATTGTAATATTTGTTTAATAGATATCTAGCACAACTGTAATATTGTAAAGCAACCTCTGCTTGACTGCTTTGCTTACGAGTATCAAACATTTTATCCTAAAAATAAGTTTACAGATTATTAAGAAATTACGAGTATACAGAAAGAAGTATTTGTCAGAAATTGAAAGAAATGTGCAAAATCATAGTAATTGATAGTAATAAATAAAAAGTAGTTGGTTATATTTTTTAACCAATAAATCACAATGTTTGATTCATCTGATATTATATAGGAAATTAAGGTATAACTATATTTGAACATAAAGAGTATTTACTTCAGCAGATCCTTCAGTTCTCCTCCTCCACTGTATAAGTCGTGTGCAGTTTTGCCATCTTTATCTTTTGCCACTTTATCTGCTCCTGCCTCCAGCAGCACTCTGGTCACATCCAAATGATCACACGAGGCAGCAAAATGGAGTGGAGTCTTACTACTATTCTGAGAAACGTTGACATCTGTTGTCTCCAGTAATAGCCGCGCCATGTTGACGTTGCCTGCCTGTGCTGCGTGATGCAGCGGGGTGCTGCCCCACGTGTCTCGAGCATTGCTGTCCGCCCCGGCCACCAAAAGCTCCGTTGCCGTCTCCACGCTGTCTGTATAGCGGGCCGTGTAGTGGAGGGGCGTCCAGATATTATTGCCAGTCACATTGACGTCTGTACCCTTCAGCAGCAGCCGCACCATCTTGACATGACCTCCTCGTGCTGCCAAGTGCAGTGGTGTGTCCCCCCACTTGTCTTTAGCAGTGATGTCTGCACCGGCCGCCAAAAGCTCCCTCGCCGTCTCCACGCTGTCTGTATAGCGGGCCGTGTAGTGGAGAGACGTCCAGATATTATTGCCAGTCACATTGACGTCTGTACCCTTCAGCAGCAGCCGCACCATCATGGCATGGCCTTCCTGTGCCGCAACATGCAGCGGAGTTACATTGTTTTTGTCCACAGAGCTTTTGTCAGCACCAGCCTCCAGAAGTGCTCTCACCACCTCCAAGTCACAGAGTTCTGCAGCCCAATGCAACGGTGTCCGGCCATCCTGATCTGCTACGTTGATGTTCACCCCAGCCTTTACTAGCGTCACAACGGCTCTGCTCCTGCCTCCCTCTGCCGCCCACAGCAGCGCAGTCCACCCCTGCTGCTCTGTGGTTGCCCCCAGCAGCATTCTGACAGTGCGCACGTTGCCTGCTGCCGCCGCGAGCTGTAACGGCGTCTTGCCCGCCTTATCCCTGCACTCCACCTGGGCCCCGGACCTCAGCACTCCCACCACAGTGGGCCCGCTGCCGCCACCACACGCCGCTGCCTCGTGCAGCGCAGTCCACCCGTCACACGGCCTCACCACCTCCAGAGCCGCCCCCGCGTTCAACAGCATCCGCACGGCGGCGGGTTGACCGTGCCTCGAGGCCACGTGCAGAGGCATCGATGCCGCATCGTCGACTGGCTCGCTGGCCAGTCTTGGCCGGTGCTGCAGAGCCATCCGCAGCAGGTTCAGGTGTCCCGCCCGGCATAGTGCACGCATCACATGTGGTCCTGTCTCTAATGAGTCCAGTTGGAGCTTTATTATTTCCAGCTGATTGCAACGGATGGTATCAGCTTCCAAGAGTATTTCCAGGACATCAGGAAACTGCCAGATAGGTCTGGAAACCAACTCCTGGTTCATCAAAGAGCACAATACCAGCTCAGCTGCCTCATTGAGAGGAGACCTGCACAAACAAAGCATAATGTGAAGTCTGCACACATCTTACATTAAAAAGTCAATAGTCTTATTATTAGCAGTACAGATATCAATGAAATACAGATTATTCTCTTTCTAACAAATTGTTTCTCTGCACCCAAAGCTTTTAAAAATATGTCAATTTTATTTCATTGCTTTGGTAAGTGTTTGATGAGACGAAGTAGCCCACTGTTTTTTTTTATTCTTTTGTTAATAAAGGAACATTTGCAAATTGTTGATAACTTACCCTGCAGTGATAATTATGGCTTTTAGTCAGTTTTATGTAGTGAGGTACGAGGATTGTGGTGCAGTCTGTATTTTCTACTTTATAATTTATACAATAAGGGAATTAGCAGCTGCATTGACCTTACTTGGTTTGCACATAGATGGCAGTTAGATTAGATAGCCCTCAGAGGACTATTTATCACCATGATGAAAGGTCAAAGTAAAAAGAAGCCTTATATCGTCGGATGGGGCCTCTGAACTCTGACTAACTGCAGACACCAAAGTGTCGATCAGCTTGAATCGTTAAGTTAACAGGGGTTGAAGGCTGGTATGGCCTCAAGTGTCCCAGCTTATGCAGGATGGACCGAGACAATAAAATCTAGAAAAATGCTTCTGTGTTCTATTTTAACAGCTCTGCCAGCAAACCCTACTTCCACATCCACGAAGGTGACTGCCGCATGGCCCCTCAGCAGTGCAGTTTCAGATTATTACATCGTTATTTAAAAAATAAGAGTATTTGCTAACTGGAGGAAAAGACTGAAAAAAATATACATAAAAGAACCAAAAGTGTATTGGGTTTATCTGTTACAAAGCAGATTACAACAGTGTTTACTGGAAAATACAACAAGCAATGATGTACACAAAGAATGGGAAATTATAACTTCATCAATACTAAAAGCAAAAGATGAAGCCATCAGTAAGAAAAGGAAATTTAGAAGAAAAATTGGTCTTAAAATTTGGAATAAAGAAGTTGCAGAAGTATTCAAACAAAAGAAAAAGACATATCTAAAATTTTTGAGAATTGCAGAGTATATATCCACCGAAGTCTTGATGACGTAAGTCTGTCTTCCATGGATTCTGTTAGCTCTAGGTTTGATCTAATCTCATGTGGTCAAGTCTAGTTTCCTGGAGGGCCGTTCTAAGAAACTCCATTTCACATGCTTGGATCTTTGGTATGGGGTAGATGATGGAGGAGGCAACCCATCTTCTCAGGGGAAATTGAGAAGGAAACCACTGCCTTGTGGTGAAGAGGGATCTTCAAAGGCTAGGGGAGTAAACCCCGACAGAAAATTCTTTTCTGTGTTAGGCCTAGCAACAAAAGTGTTGCTTTCAAAATTAAAACAAGCCTCGGAAACAAACATACACTGAATATAGAACAATAGTGTCAATCAAAATAATTACTGCAATTTTTAAGATTGATAACACTGCATATTTCTTCTTAAACAATAAAATTGAAATTAAAAATGAAGAAATAGTCTGATTATAAATATAATCGTATACTATACCCTAAAATTGCTCCTACTGCAGTACAGTTAGCAATTTTTGCCCCTGCAGAGCACAGTAACTCAGTGACTGCTCCGTTGCCCGCTGCCATTGCCAACTGGATTGCTGTCCTGCCATCCTTGTCCTTGTGGTCCACCTGCGCCCCGGACCTCAAGAGCACTTCAGCCACACTTCTACCACCACACACCGCCGCCGCCTCGTGCAACGCAGTCCACCCATCACTCTCCCTTACTGCCTGCAGGTCTGCCCCCGCATTGAGCAGCATCCGCACGGCGGCCAGTTGACCGTGCCTCGAGGCCACGTGCAGAGGCGGCGATAACGCGTCGTCGACTGCCGCCGTTGCCAGTCCTGGCTGGTGCTGCAGAGCCATCTGTAGCAGGTGCAGGTGTCCCACCCGGCATAGTGCATACATGACAAGTGGAGCTGTCTGTGGCGAGTCCAGTTGGTGCTTTATAACCTGCAGCTCGTTGCAACTGATGGCACCGGCCTCTAGCAGATTCTCAAGCATCTGAGGAAAGCAACAGATAGGCCTGGAAACCACTTCCTCCTTTGACAAAGCACTCAATAAGAGCTCTGCCATATCGCCCATTGCCGACCTGCAAGAATAAATCACAATATGATGTTAGTATATAAAAAAAAATATTATTGGTAACAATAGTAATTAATTTATCCTTAAAACTCCTAAACACTAAAAATTTAGGTTTATGTTATTTTATTACCTCTGTAAATGACTTTTTACTCAATGTCTGTAGTATCTCATTGGTTTGCATTCTTTTGACTATTTAAAAATTATTACTAATGCAAATACATTAATTTCAAATAGAAAGTTTTGACAACTTTTTGTACAAGTAACTGACTGTTAAAGACAATAAATTTTGCTTCTGATATCCCTCAACCCAGATTGTTGGGTCCTAATGCCCAAGCAAAGAAGAAAGCGAAGTGCCCGTTTGGCCCGGCAGCTAGTTGGGTTTTTTCTGTGAGTGTTGACAGCAAGCTAGAATGTTCCATTCTTCTAGAATGCAGATTATGAGCAGACATTAAAGCATCAACCAGTGAATCAAAACTCCACAGGTGTTGCAATAGCAAAGCCAATATTGAGGAAAAGCTCCAAACAGAACGTGAAGAATGTCTAATATTGTATGTAGTATAAGTTATCACTTGATCCCTTTAATGGATAATACCAACCCTAATGTGTATCAAACCTATTTTTACGAAACTTACTTCAATCAACAAAATATTTTAAGTACATACTGATAATCGCTGTCCACATTTTTCTGTTAACAGAAAAGAGATGGATGCAATTTTGAACACAACTTAAATATTGGTCCTAGTTACAACCACTGAAACATTGTTAAGGATTTGTTGTTCACATAGTATTTACAGCTTTAAAAAAATTCTCTGACAAAATTAGATGCAATATATCCTTTCCAAAAAAGTTCTTCTAGATTTATACAGATTTTTGAGTCTGCATACTGTTTTAAGTATTTTTAAACATAATGATTATGTATGGACATAATTGTAGATATTTGCTCCATGGTTATAACACCATATGACACACTATACATCTTAAACAAATGTGAAGATTGGAATGACCATGTCTATATAAAATCGACCAGTAATTTTTATCGTAACATAGACTCTTACTAGAAGATATATGAGAGAACAAGAATGATACATCAGGCATCTTACTGAAGAGCCTATTAGTACAATAGGCTCTTTGTTCATGAGTAATTGAGGGATAAATCTGTAAAACTGTAAACACTCCATAAATCTGTAAATGATTCGATGAAAATAAATTTATATTTTGGTGAATTTGTGATGATACAAACAGTAGCATGTAGGAAACAAACCCACAATCCATTGCTTGCATATTCCAAGCCCTAATGTGCCTATCCTTTTACTAATACTAGAGATCCTCTACTACTGTTTTGGCTTTACCTTTGTTGATATCATTAGAGGCAGGCAAGGGGAAAATGAATGGGAAAGAATTCAGCCATGACCTTTTGAAGGAAGAATCCCAGCATTTGCATGCAGTAATTTAGGGAAACTGTATAAAACCCAAAGTGGATGTTGAAATGGGAACTCAAACCTGTGTCCTTCCGAATGCAAAGCCAAAGCATTTACCGCTCACCCACCATGCTCAGTTCTATAGTTCTTTAGACTGGATAATGTACAATTTTCAAATGTGATTTCTAATAAATGTAGAGCCACTGGGAAGAATGGCACTAAGGTAAGATAAGTAATGGGTCCTTAATTCACGATTAATTCTTAATTTCAGTAAAAAATAGCATATAATACAAAAATGCAAAGAACTTCTAAACTGTATATATAATAACACACTTAGTTTAATACTCAATTTATATGTAATTTTATTTGATTATTACTAAGAAGATAATACAAGAAAGCAGGACTCTTCTAGGATTATTACACCTAATTTAGTCACAGAAAACATAATTCAGAATTTAGAAAGATAGTGACAAAACTCTTTCTGACACAACACATGTAAATAATTTGAAAATAAACTAGTGTTGGCACCTGTTGTAAGCATTGAGAGCATGCTAAAATATTGATTGCAAGTTACATACTCAAGTAAAATTAATTTTATTTTTTTCTTGATTTTACCCAGCTGTCTCTAAGTAAGTGTTATTCTCTTGGCCAGCAAATTTCAAATAAATTTGTAATACTTTCTCAAAACTTCATACCAAATGAGAGAGGCAACATAATTGAGCAAATAACTATGAACAACCACAAATTGATGACCTCAGTGGCACTGCAACATACTGTTAGCAGATAACTATAGTTAAATACAAACAAAACAACAAGATAGAAATCACGGCACAGCAGGCACAAGGTAAATTACACATAAATTATTAAAGTCATTAATTTCAGTCCCTGGAACAAGGAACACAAGAGGAACGATTTTTTTCTGAATTGCAATGTAAGAATTTAAAAATCCATGCATTATAGTGGAAAACTGTTGCATCGAAAATAAATCAAATCTACGAAATAACATTCTAAGGATCTTGCACATAATTTTTTTTATATGCTTCAACTGATCAAACAAAACATTTTAATATGTGCGGCGAACATCTTATGATTCACCTAATAACTATTGCGAACATCTTGTAAACCTACATTTTAATCTGGTTTAGATAGTATAGTGCTAATCCCACAAGCTATAAACACTTTTTCAAGTAATAGTTGAACGAATCAACGTAATAATATTTTCCGAATTGTAGTATTCAAAACACGTACAGCATGTCTCCGTAATACTTTAAAAATAGAAACATACCTGTTACTTGATGTAAGTCACACTCCCAGTCTCAAATTCAATTTCGTAACCTCCCTTTTTGCCGTAGTAATTACTACTAGAGCCACCATACAGATTAATCAGCTGCAAACTCGACAAATGCATAGATACTGCATACCGAAAATGAAACATTCCACCCTTGCTCGAGTCGTTGAAATTTTGTAGTCAGTTTTATTTTGTTTCTGTTTCATTGTCGTACGAAATTCGCCTCTCCTAAGGGTATCATCAGTAAAGAATCTGTGTTGATATTTGCTCTTAATTTTCCAAAATTAGTTTAATCATTCTAAACTTTTACAAGCAGATGAGAGTTTTTTATTTTTTTGACTAACTACGGTATTTGCACTGTAGCTGAACATTTTCCTTTTAGAGAATTCTATCAAACTAATATCATTATGTTGTGGTTCCTTTCGCTTTTTCGTTATTCTTATTGCCAGCTTGTCTGTTGCTGCCTTTACCCCAAGTAGCCCAGCGCTGCTTTCCGAACCACGTAGTTTATGCAAAATCCTTGCTCAAGGGGGGGAGGGCCCAACCACTGCTCAGGGGCCCCTAAAGAATAATTCAAGGTCCCATATCCTCTGTTCAGGGGGCCCCTACCAGCACACAAAGCAAAAAAAAAAAGGTCGCCCATCTGGCCTGAGGGCCCAAAATACATTTTTTGCACCGGGGCCCTTGTTGACCTAGCTACGCCACTGGCAATAGCACCGGTTCACAAAGGAGGTATTACAAATAGGGTTGAAAATTACAAGCCAATAAGTTTGACATCAGTGATAGGCAAAATGATGGAGAGATTGATATGCAACTATATCAGAAATGTCTTTGAGGAAAGAAACTGGTTTGCAGATCGACAACATGGCTTTAGAAAAGGATATTCGCATGAATTTAAGATGGTTGTCTATATGCAAATATGTCAGATGAATTGGACAAGGGAGTGTACCACTAGATCTTTCTAAAGCACTTGGCAAACTTAAACATAAAAAGGATTTAAATAAATTAAAATCTATTGGATGTGATGAAAAAGTAACTTGCTGTGTAGAGGAACTTTTAGAAGGCAGAAAGCAAACTGTTAGAGTAGGAAATACATTATCAAAAGAGGTGGAAGAAAATATGGGAGTGCCACAGGGAAGTGTATTGGGACCGTTGCTATTCATTATTCTAATGAATGATTGTACTGATGCGTTATGGTCCGAATTTATGTTTTTGCAGATGACATAATGGTATACAACGGGAACAAGACATGAGGAGGCAGTGAACAGCTGCAGGGTGACCTGGATAGAATATCTAAATGGGCAGGTCAGCATGGAATGAAGATAAATGCCATAAATGAAGATAAATGGTACACACATTAAAAAACTAAATATTGTTTATGGTCATGTTGTTGGAGGCCTGAAGCGTTAATACCTTGGCACAACGTTTGATAACAAACAACTGGGGAGAACACTTTGGCCATACTGTAAGATAATGTTACAAAATCTTTCATTTACTGGAGAGGGTGATGAGAGGATGTACTAGAGAAGTTAAGGAATTGGGTTTCAAAACTTTGCTCATACCATTGGTTTTCAATATGGTGGTGTAGTTGCGGACCCACATTTTGGTTATCAAATATAGGGGTTGGAGGGTGTGCAAAGAAGAGCAGCTAGACTTGTTTGTCCAAATTATCGCAGGACCAATTCAGTAATTGATATGATAAAGGAGCTGGGTTGTGAGTCATTACAGGAGAGAAGTAGGGTGAAGAGAGATCTGGGAATTTACAAGGCATATACTTGTGATGGGGCTTGGAGTCATATTGGTCAAAGAATTAGGAATAGTGCATGGAAGTGGAAAGGCGACCAAGGCCACAAGCTTGCGTTCGATTTCATGCGCAAGGGTGTGAGAATTTTTTTTTTTTTTTGGTTGGGGTGTCAGGGATTGGAACAAATTACCAAGTGAAGTGATGAATAATTTACCAAAAGCTTTTAAGAAAATTCAAATTTTTAAATCGGAAAAGTAAATGGGCTAGGAATTTAACAATCCAATTATAAAATAAAAATTTTAAAAAATAAAATAGAAAGGGCTAATTAAATGACTAGGGAAATCGCCACCAGAGCCTTAGCTCAATCCCAATTAAAATTAATAATAATATAGTAACTGACGGGAGTGCTGTGGAGGGCAGAGAATTTGTTGGGGGATATTATCCCATTATACAATTAGTAATTGATATGATAAAGGAGCTGGGTTGGGAGTCATTGGAGGGTGAAGAGAGTGCTGGGAGTGTATAAGGCGTATATTGGCGATGAGGCCTGGATGGATATTGGTAGAAAAATTAGGAGAAGGGAATAGATGACCATGACCACAAGCTGGCACTCGATTTCAGGCAAAAGGCAGTAGTAATTACCACAGAACACAATCAGTAACTGAAATGATAAAGGAGCTGGGTTGGGAGTCATTGGAGGGTGAAGAGAGTGTTGGGAGTGTATAAGGCGTATATTGGCGATGAGGCCTGGATGGATATTGGTAGAAGAGTTAGGAGAAGGGAAGAGATGACCATGACCACAAGCTGGCATTCGATTTCAGGCATAAGGCAGTAGAAATTACCACAGAACACAATCAGTAACTGATATGATAAAGGAACTGGGTTGGGAGTCATTGGAGGGTGAAGAGAGTGCTGGGAGTGTATAAGGCGTATATTGGCGATGAGGCCTGGATGGATATTGGTAGAAGAATTAGGAGAAGGGAAGAGATGACCATGACCACAAGCTGGCACTCGATTTCAGGCATAAGGCAGTAGAAATTATCACAGAACACAATCAGTAACTGATATGATAAAGGAACTGGGTTGGGAGTCATTGGAGGGTGAAGAGAGTGCTGGGAGTGTATAAGGCGTATATTGGCGATGAGGCCTGGATGGATATTGGTAGAAGAATTAGGAGAAGGGAAGAGATGACCATGACCACAAGCTGGCACTCGATTTCAGGCATAAGGCAGTAGAAATTACCACAGAACACAATCAGTAACTGATATGATAAAGGAACTGGGTTGGGAGTCATTGGAGGGTGAAGAGAGTGCTGGGAGTGTATAAGGCGTATATTGGTGATGAGGCCTGGATGGATATTGGTAGAAGAGTTAGGAGAAGGGAAGAGATGACCATTACCACAAGCTGGCACTCGATTTCAGGCATAAGGCAATAGAAATTACTACAGAACACAATCAGTAACTGATATGATAAAGGAGCTGGGTTGGGGGTTATTGGAGGGTGAAGATAGTGCTGGGAGTGTATAATGTGCTGATGGATAATGGGTATTACTAGAAAAGTTAGGACAAACGTATAGAAGGGAAGAGATGATTGAAAACTATAAAGTAGCTCCTTCTTTTATATTTAATGGATTAAGAATGCTTTTTCCTGCAGGTAACGGCATCAGAAATTTCAGCCGCAGATCTGAAGGAATAGAAAACTCTAGAGAACAGTTCCAGGTAACTCTTAAGTAGTAGGTGCGGATATTTCCAGGAGCATACTACGCAATCGCAATTAATACAAATCATTAAGTTTTTAGTTTTACATTTAATGTTAATACCAACAGTTAGTTATAAGTACAAATTAAAATGAGTGTTTTCGAAACTGTGTGGTTTTATCGTCATGTTTTAAACAAGTAATAATGAAAGGAAATCTTTGCGTGTTTATAAAATATTGTATCTGCCACTGGAAAGAAGAAACCGTATTTAACAATGAACATGGCGATATTTTTTTTAAAAAAATGAAATATTTCTTCATCATGATGCAGTATCTTTGAAGTAAAATCGGCAACTGTCAACTGTGTATGTGTCGTGTGATTGCTTGAAAAAATATTGTATACTCATCTCACGAGACGGCAAAATGAGATGACAAGGAGCCATTAGAAGCTGTGTATATTCACGAAGAGGTGGGTTCCATATTTTATCTGTTTATGAAGTGATACAGTACGGTTCAGTATTTGTGGAATAGTAGAGTTAATGCAAAGCTGGTTGCTGCTTCATAATAATATGGACGCTACTTCCATTCGCATGGTGACTTTAATTTAATTTAATTTAATTGCAATGGAGCACAGGCTCCGGTGGCAATTTCTCAACACACCCATCCTCCCCCTATCCTGCACCCACCTACATTTGCCCTCTACAAATTTTATCTTTAAATTCCTTCAAAGTTTTCGGTAAATTATTCATCATTTCTCTTGGTAACTGATTCCAAACCCTGACACCCTTACCTAAAAAAGAAAATCTTCCCACACCCTTGTGCCTGAAATCGAGTGCCAGCTTGTGGTCATGGTCATCTTTTCCCTTCCATGCACTACTTTTCATACCTATTGCAATATCTTTCCATGCCTTATCACCAGTATACGCCTTGTACACTCCCATGACCCTCCTCATCCTCCTCCTGTCTTGCAATGAATCCCATTCCAGCTCCTTTATCATATCTAATACTGATTGCATTCTGCGATAATTTCCAGAAACAAATCTAGCAGCCCTTCTTTGCACCTTCTCCAACTCCTGTATTTGATACGTAAAATGAGGGTCCCATACTACACTACCATATTCGAGCAATGATCTGACCAAAGTTTTGTAACCAAAACTTTGTTGTTATTTGTGTGATACGAAATCCAAAGAGCTCATTTCACTTATCCGTGTGCTTAATTTGAGTCATGTGACATTCATTGATGGTTTAAATGTTCCGCCTTTTATCAATTGATACGTGTAACCAAATTCCTCTGCAGAATCTACAAATCTTGCTTTGAAGGATTAGTCTGTATTTAAACCACAAGTTTTCACTATATTAAATCCATTTTGAAGTTTTTGCATTCCGTTATAGAAATGAAGGGTCCTTTGCTCAGCTGTGCTGGGTAACACATTCATATTTGTGATAGTAGTTACAGCCAAAGAAATTGATCACTGTAACGCTATTGACTGGGGTCAAGTTTACTTCGCGATACAGTGACTGTGTTATTGCGCGTGCTTTATTCCGGTTGTAGTTCCTGCTGAAAGTGTATAATTAAATTAATTGTTATAGTTTATTCTTACCTAATTAGGAATCCTGATACAGAAAATGCTGCTACTACTAGAAATGTAGTTCCGATGAATTTAATGTATTTAGCTGTCTCCCTATCATTTGATTTTGTTTTGGCGTAACATTAACGGAGATAGTGATTAGGTTGAAATGCAGCATGGACCAGAATGTTCTTCTTACATGGTAAGGCAGACGGAATTTAGTATTTATTGGTAACAAATAAGCTGGGCAATTCTATCATTACCGTGGCCCCAAAATCTGATGATGAATTCTTGCAGAACTCGACGAAATAAATCGAAAATAAAGAATACATATATTTTTTTGATATCTCGCTTGGTTTTCGAGATATAGCATGTTAAAAATGAGCCATAGGTATAGTTCCTTCTGCTTTTGATGTTTTTTTCTTCTGGTCCAGGCCGTATTTCAACCTAACAATAATAACTAGGAAGAAAATAAAACACCTATAGTGCATTTCCACCATGTAGATATGGTGGTTTTGGTGAGAAATTTTTTATTTTTGGTCCAGGCCGGATCTCACCCTAACCTCCTCACTTTTGAGATACAATATCTCGAGAACTAAGTGAGATATCAAAAAACTTTATTCTTTATTTTCCATTTGTCTCATGGAGTTACGTAAGAATTCATCATCAAATTTGGCTATAGCGAAATTTTTCTTCTGGTCCAGGCCGTATTTCAACCTAACTACGTCAATTTTGATATACGATATCTCGAGAACCAAGCGAGATATCAAAAAATTTTATTCTTTATTTTCGATTTGTTTTGTCGAGTTCTATAAGAATCAATCATCATATTGTGGCGCCACGGTAATGATAGAATCCCCATAAGCTGTTTTCATGTGCCATGTTAGTGCTGACATCTATAGCGATGTAAACCTTTCCCTAACTGTAAATGTGCTGTCCCGCGATTTCTATTAACCCATCTTTTTCTGCTTATTTATTGTCAACCGACTAACTCACCAATTTGAAGCTGTCTGACAGTTGTTTTCTAGTTTTATTTGGCTGTAATGTAATGTCAGTTCATTGCAAATTTGTTACCTATTGCACAACAGAGTGGCACTAAATGTAAGATGGTGGTCTAAAATCATGGAAAATGTTTACTTGCCATATAAGTCAGTGATTTGTATTTCTGACACTTTCGTTAGTTTGTCAGTGGTGGTATATTCGGTATAATTCTTTGACTATTATTTGCAGTAAATTAATTGAAATTATTTTCTCTATTTTTGGTTACAGGTCAAAATTTGAACTGCAGCACGAATATTTAGTTTTGTGAGTGGGCATGGTGCTATCAGCATGATGGAGAGGTTACAAATTCCAAGTACCCTCGTAGTCGGACCTCATGTGAGGAATATCAGCTTATCCAATGATAGCAGTGACAGTGAATCACAATATATGTCTTCAATATTTCTCCACAAGGGACTTGCTAATAAGCCATGTCTTTAGTCATGACCTACACGTAAATTCGCCCTTACATGTTTGTCAGTACTGTGGGATGGGTTTCTTCAATCTGTCGAAGTCGTGTGCTCATAATTTTCAAGAGAACAAGAAAGCTATCACGAATTGAGCTTGCATGTGCATTCTGCCCAGAGACTTTTTTCTCTTGGCACTCCCTAACAAAGCATGTATTCACCCACATCTCGGCTGTTTCAACACCCTTAAACTAATTGCAGCTACGTTTACAGAAAATATTTGAAATTTTAACACTGAGGAGAGTGATACTATGCTGAGAACGGAACAAAACAAACGAGATAGGTGACTATATCATATGTTAACTTATTTTGCGATTCAAAATACTTTATACTTCATTTAATAATTCATTTATTCTTCAGAATCACTATCTGAAAGAGGAATATGTAATGGTATAAAAGAAAATAATCCTTTGGTTAATTAATATTATTTGTCTGCTCTCAGGTCATTACCATACAAGTTCATTATAACATTTGGTGCTGATCAACTTTAAATCATTGCAAATTCGGTTTGAACACGGCCTCCACGGTTAATTACCCGAAATTAAATACTTAAAAGTCACAATTATACAAATTAAACAACCTACCTGGAACACAATTATCACTTATTTACGAGGGTGGTCCCAGAAGTACCCGACATAGCAATGAAAAAACAAATTTTTTGGAAAAAACTGTATTTATTTTTCAACGTATTCTCCTTTCAGCTCTATACATTTATTCCAGCGATTTTCAATAGCTTCGATACCACTTTTATAAAAAGAACTGTCTTGCTCCTCGAAATAGATAACTATGACCATGAGCATGACCATGACCACAAGCTGGCACTCGATTTCAGGCACAAGGGTGTAGGAAGATTCTCTTTTTTAGGTAAGGGTGTCAGGGATTGGAATGAGTTACCAAGGGGAATGATGAATAATTTACCGAAAACTTTGAAAGAATTTAAAGATAAAATTTGTAGAGGGCAAATGTAGGTAGGTGCAGGATAGGGGGAAGATGGGTGCCACCGGAGCCTGTGCTCCATTGCAATTAAATTAAATTAAATTAAATAGCCATTAACTGCCGACATCACTTCTTCGTTGGTCGAAAATCTTTGACCACTGAGCCATTTTTTTAAGTTCCGGAACAGGAAGTAATCCGAGGGAGCTAAATCTGGTGAATAGGGTTCATGATGTAGCAATTCGAACTTCAATTAATTAATTTTGGCCATTGAAATAACGGATCTGTGAGCTGGAGCATTGTCGTGAAGAAACAACACTTTCTTCTTAGCCAAATGTGGTCGTTTTATCTTGATTTCTTCGCTCAAACGTTGCAATAACTTCGAATAATAATCGCCGTTGATTGTTTTTCCTTTTTCAAGATAGTCAATGAAAATTATCCCATGCGCATCCCAAAAAACAGACGCCATGACCTTGCGTGCAGATGGAACGGTCTTGGCCTTCTTTGGAGCAGGTTCTCCCTTATCAGTCCATTGTTTTTATTCTTCTTTTGTCTCTGGGGTGAAGTGATGGACCCATGTTTCATCCATGGTTATGAAACGGCGCAAAAAGTCAGCTTTGTTGCGGTGAAACATCGCTAAACACTCAATCTAATCGACACTGTTTTTGTTCGAGTGTGAGGAAACGCGGCACACATCTTGCACATAACTTTCTCATCTCCAAATTTTCAGTTAATATGCGATGTACCGCACTTTTTGAAAAGTCTACTATGTCTGCTAGCTCGTTCACTTTCAGTCAACGATCATCCAGTACCGTTTTGTGGATTTTCTTCACCATTTCTGGAGTCGTCACCTCATTTGGTCGACCACTGCGATGTTCGTCTTGGCAGCTCGTACGGCCTCGTTTAAACTCTGCCACCCAATATTTTACTGTTGTAAACGAAGGAGAAGGCTCACCCAGAGTGGAATCTAGCTCAGTTTTTATATCGGTTGGGCTGAGGCCTTTCAACTGAAAGTATTGTATCACATAACGATGACCAATTTTCTCCATTTTCACAAATTTACTCACAACGTTCAAGATTAATTGTTGCCAAACAAATACGAAACAAGGTAGCGTCTTCAAACTTGAAACATGTGCTTCATAGACTATGTGCTTTGAAAATAAGGGATATTTTTCAAGCAACTACTGCCATCTCTCGGTCAGGCCGGGTACTTCTGGGACCACCCTCATATTACTCCAAAGTTCACAAATATGATACAGCACGCCGTCGTAAACCACCGGATATGTAATTCTAATGACACTTCGTGGATCTGAAGATTGCGAGGTTTTATTAAGTAGTGAACAAGACTATTTGCGATCGAAATAACCGCCACATATATGACTGCACTCAATTCGCTGTCCACAGTTCTGCTTATCACTGTATGGCACTTCACCTATCGTCGATACTGCTATCAGAGCTGTGGTCACGCTTTATAAAGTTTCCTCTACTGTTCACTCGTCGTGTCACGGTCAATTACTACCACGCGCGACCACACTTCTCCATAGTCGCGATCTTGCCTTCTTCTAATGCCTCGTATCCACTTGAGCACGCTCAGGCGAATGAGCCGCTCAGTGAAGCTAGCGGCTCAAGTATGGAACCTGAGCACGCTCGCAACGAACGACAGCGAGCGCGCTCGGGGCGAGCCGATCGGGTGTCGGTATTTTGTCATGCTAAAAGGCGAGCCAGTGTTTGTTCGGCGCTCAGTGTGGACGGTATTTGACGGTTTCTACAATGAGCGCGAGCAAGTGGGACAGTGAAACTTGCTTAGCTCTAATAGACGTGTATGAATCAAGAGGGTGTTATGGGATAACTCCAATATTATAATTGAACTAAAAAATAAGGTGCATGGCGTGAAATCAGCTAGATATTAAACTTTAGTATTGATGATGTAAAGAAAAAAATAACAAGCCAGCTAGGTTCATTCAGGCGAGAACGATCAACACAGAAGAGAACTTCTATAACGGGAACTGGTAAGTCTTTTTTCACAGCTGAACGGATTTTGATTGAATTTCGTGTTACGAAATTCAGATCCTAAGTGCCTAAAATCATATTGATTTCGTGCCAGGCAATATAATTGTTTCACCAATTTTATTAAAAACTTGAAATCAATGCCATAATTAAAAAAAAATAACCTTTAAATCTATATTTGTAAACACAAATTAAAAATAGGTACCAGCCTTCATATAATTTAGGAGTGATTCAATAGTGCCATTACAGACTACCCGTACTAAACTGATGATGCTTTGCTTATATACTTTGAACATATACTGCAGGCTTGTGTAGGTACTTCCTGAGGCTAGGAATCTTAAAGTTATTATAAATTTTATCTTCTGGTGGGATCGCCTCACGCATAGGCGTATCGCGCATTTTAATATGAGGTCCAACTAATGACAGAAAATGTTCGAAATCGATCTCGTAAAGTTTTGAAATAGCTCATTGTCATCTTCTAAAGTAAATTCGCGAATTAAATTATTAAGATAATTTCTTCGCAGACGATGACTTTCTCTAATCCATCAACTTGGTAATTTTCTTCTCTGTTTTGACATCGTGTGCATAATAATAAAGGCCGCAGCTACGCGTGACGACACGTCAATAGCCGAGCGTTTTCTGAGCACTGGCACCAGGCTCGTTCGACCAAAATTTCCTTTTCCTTGAGCACGCTCGAACGAGCGCTCTCAAATGAATGAGCGGCTCATTCGCTCAAGTGGATACGAGGCTTGAGATACACTGCTCTGCTTCAAGTATCGATTGTATCGTTACAAATATTTTGGGGAAGGTGTTTCTTCAACCCAGTTTCTTCAGTCCGTTTCCTGGTGTAAAGATTTGTGCGCAAGGTCGTAATTTAATAATATTGAAGGAACTTTTGCCTTGTTTTGTTTAAAGTGATTTGAATAAGTAAGACTTAGTTCTGTGTAACTGTTGAATATAATGTGTGGCGCATTTACTCATAATATGAGCACTTCGTTTTAATACATTTTTATTCATTGTAATTTTCTGCAACTAGCACTCATATCAAACATGTATATGTTACTAAGGGTTATATGATCATTCTATATTTTAGTAAGCAGTACTTGTTTCAGCTATGAATAATCTGGTAAAGTTTCATTTAATTTCTTATTAATGTGTACATTCTATACTAACTGCAGATCAAGATTGATTTTAGTGTATTTTACTGATTTGTAATATAGATTTCATAGGATTTTGCTTTGCATGATGTCGATTTCAGGCACAAGGGTGTGGGAAGATTCTCTTTTTTAGGTAAGGGTGTCAGGGATTGGAATGAGTTACCAAGAGAAATGACGAATAATTTACCGAAAACTTTGAAAGAATTTAAAGATAAAATTTGTAGAGGGCAAATGTAGGTAGGTGCAGGATAGGGGGAAGATGGGTGTGTAGGGAAATTGCCACCGGAGCCTGTGCTCCATTGCAATTAAATTAAAATCTGCAGATTATTTGGTGACCACCTTAGTGTGGATATTTTTGTCTGTCATTTGATAAAGATGTATGCGATCGATTTATCCACGCAGTTCACTGTTTTATTGCTTCTTGGGGGCGATTTAATATCATGTGGAAGTCGTTGTGTTTTGTCGTTTGTATATAATTAACAGAAATTACAAGATAGCTGACGGGTAGATTCAAGTTCGTTGTGGATGTTTGCTGCGGTGAAACTATATAGGGGATTTTGACTGACTTTTTGGTGTTCTTGTAGTTGCAGATGTCTTGTTTATGTTGATGGTCTTGATCAGGAATTCTACTATATTGCGTCTTCTGGGCTATCAAAGAAGATGATATATCAGTTCCGATGCCACCTCAATTATTATATAGGATAGGCGATGGCTGGTATGTATTAGGTGAACAGCTGAGTGTGAATGATAAAAGGCGTCAGATGGGTACGAGGTCGCATTCATTAGTCACTGAAAGCTGTGAACGCTACAGCTGACAACTTGACTGTGGAGATCCTCCCGAGAGAGCCTATGAGGGACGCTAATTGCATTTTTGAATGACAAGCTATGTTGACAATTTTATGCAAACACCCATGATATTGCGAGGCCTATATAGTGATTATACTAATGCTAAGAGAGACAGTACTACCGTTAACTACCAATAGTAGCCAATGGTAGCCTAGCTCTGAATGATCTATTTATTCTTTGATGTCTGACCGCCGAACGAAAGAATACGAGGCGCGTCGAGAAAGTAAGTTCCGTTTGGTAATAAAATGAAATTGTACACAGATACAGAAGAAATTTTTATTGCACAAAATTCTACAACTCTTAAACTACTTTTCCACATAACTGCCGAAATTTTGCAGGCATTTATCATAGCGTGGTACCAGGTTTTGTATACCTTCTTCATAGAAATCTGCCGCCTGTGTCTTCAACCAGTTGGAAACAGTTTCTTTCAGCTCGTCGTCATTGGTGAAGTGATGACCGCCAAGGAAAGACTTGAGATGTAAGAACAGATGAAAGTCGCTAGGAGCGAGGTCAGGGCTGTACGGAGGATGGTGAAACACGTCCCAGCCAAATCCCTGTACGAGGTTTTTCGTCACGTTTGCAGTATGTGGTCGTGCGTTGTCGTGAAGCAAAACAACACCTTTTGACAGCAGTCCCCGGCGCTTATTCTGAATTTCACGGCGCAATTTCCGAAGTGTCTCGCAATAAGCATCTGCTTTGATTGTTTGACCACGCGGTAAGAAGTCAATGAGTAGGATGCCTTTCCAGTCCCAGAACACTGTGCACATCATTTTCCGAGGTGTCATGATTTGCTTCGGCTTAAACTTTGGTGGGGATGAAGTGTGCCTCCATTCCATTGATTACCGCTTACTCTCAGGGGTGTCGTAAGAAACCCACGTTTCATCTCCTGTGACTATCCGTCTCAGAAATTCTTCGCCGCTTTCAGCATAACGGGTCAAAAACTCAAGTGCACTACCCATCCGTTGTGTTTTGTGTTGCTCAGTGAGAATCTTTGGTACCCAACGTGAGCAAAGTTTACGGAATTTCAGTTGTTTGGTAACAATTTCATGCATCAGTGATCGTGGAATTTGGGGGAAGTCCATAGCGAGAGCACTAATAGTAAACCTACGGTTTTCCTGGATCTTGTCATCAATCGCGTGAACCAGTTTTTCTGTAACCAAAGGTTGACGCCCACTTCGTTCTTCATCGTGCACATCACTACGCCCGCCATTGAACTGTCGGACCCATCTTTTCACCATCGAATCACTCATCGCATTTGGTCCGTAAACATCGCAAATTTGCCGATAAATTTCACTTGGTTTCACTTTCCTCGCATTCAGAAACCGAATCACAGACCTGATTTCACAGGCGGCGGGATTTTCAATCAACGGCGACATTTCAAACAATCACAACAAAGCGTACGTAACTGACAGCGATCTCCAAATGGCTCACGTTCTTCCCCTTGATACACACCGTCTACAGCGCATGTGCGGAACTGCAATCGCAGCGCTGCAGCGGAGATAAATTGAAACGGAACCTACTTTCTGGACGCGCCTCGTATAATACAGTGTTACCTCTAAAGTGAACTTTATTGGATGTCGAGTTGTTACATTGATGTATATATGCAATGTAAAAATGTTTGTAAATTTACATTTATCTTTATATGAGAGATTTTATTTAGTTAACTATATATATAAACATTTTACCTACAAGAGCCAAGCAATAGTGTGAGTAGGCCACAGGATCCGGCATAGGCGTGTGAATGACTACAATCTTTTATGGCGACTCGAAAGCGGGATACAGTAGGAGATGGTCTAGCATTGTAGTGGCAGACGTGATGTGTCTCAAAGTGAATAATCTTTTGAGCCACTGTATATAACAGTTTATGTTTGCAGTAAACAAATGTAATGTCAAGTTCAAACGAAGTCTCATCAGTGGAAATTGAGAGTGGTCTAGAAAATGGATTTAATGTTCTTCAATCGCCGGTGGTCGAATTGCTGAATTTATTTGGTCCACAAAGTGCAGAATAGCAAGGGAAATAAAAATAAACTACAACCACACCAATCAGAGTGCAGTTTAAGCCAGTCAACATCTCAGCGTCTTTCTAGCAAACAACTCGCTTGGAGACAATCAGACATGTTAAGAACAAATTTCGACCTCCTGCATGTATGTTGTATGGTACACACCAATATTTGTCTGTGGTATAGTCGTTTCTGCAAATGCGCCCTAGTTTTTGAGATAATTACATGCAAAGAAACAAGAAACATCTAAATGTCATGTAAATTCTAAATTATTGCCCTATGTTCATCAAATGGCAACGTGGTCTATGCGATAGAGTGTTACTTTCTTAATTTTCTGACCCGAGTTCAAATCCACGCGGTACCAATTATTTTATTTATTTTTATCTTCAGATACAGTCAAGCATGACTTTTTAATTTTATTTAAGCTTCATTTAATACCTTTCTTGCCTGAAATAATATTTAAAACAAATAATATTACCTACAATTGAGCGTCATTTTTTCCTCAAAATCGTTTTTTTCGTAATGAATTAACGGATCTTCCGGCGTATTGTCTTTTCACAATACAAATCAGCCTTACACCCTTCAAGACATCATTGCAATCATACGTGAGGAAAATCTCCGATCTTACATATTTTTTTCACTTGTTTTGTTAATAAGTTTATTCTTTCGGTGCGTTTTCAATTGAAATAGTAACTATCATTTCATTTATTTCGTCTTCGTCATTTCTTTGCTCGTATATCATCAAGAAAAATTTAAACGAAATACATAGCAATGGGAAGATAGATTTTTCTTTCTTTCTTCTACACTCGATTTTTTCCAAGAACGGTTGCATGTAAATGGTTGAAAATAAAATAATAGGTCTATCTGCGACGAAAAATGGAGAACCAACAAGGAAATTGAAGAACAAATGGCAAATGTTTATAAATATTGCAAAATTCTTATATTAGGTTCCAGTCTACTAGCAGATTCGCATCCTGGTTTAATTTCATTGGGCATGGGCGAGGCATATTGCGAAGCTATTGTTGTTATAGTGGCCGAAATTGGTGTATCTGTTATAGCAATTTAATGTGTTTTAAATTTTATTTCGCACAATAAAAGTGTATAAATGAAGTTTAAACAAAGTAAAAAAGTCAAGATTCACAATTTCTGAAGATAAAAATAAATAAAAATTTCTGATCCTGCGGGGATTTGAACGAGGGTCAGAAAATTATGAAGTAACACTCTATCGCACAGACCACGCTGCCATTTGATAATATGGGGAAATAATTTACTATGTATTCAATATTTAGATTTCTTTTGCATGCAAATATCTCAAAAACTAGGGTTCATTTTGAGACACGACTATAGCACAAACATATATGCTGTGTACACTTCAACATATGTGAAGGAGATCGAAATCCGTTCTTAACATGGCTGCGGATTTACAAAAAGAGATTCGTCTATGTTTAGCCAATACTGAAGGCTTGTTCGGTAAATTTCAAAAGAAATGTCTTGTCAATATGAACCCGAAGCCTCCAGTTCTTCGAAGTCAGTTTAAGTTACATAAACAACATCATCCGATTCGTACGCTAATTACCGGGATAGGTAGCGCACATCACTTACTAGCCAGACGCCTCCACTATAAAATCAAAGATGCTTTTGTTTTAGAACGTAATTTTTCAGTGAAAAATAGTGTCGACTTGGTTAATAAAATAAAAAATATAAAATACACATGTATGTCTAGGCTAATCTCATTTGATATAGTAATCGTATATACAATTGTACCTATAGACGTAACCCACAAGATCATTGAAGAATATTTGTTACAGCACAATAAATTAACCGAAGTACAAATTGGAGAACTGATTAATTTATTACACGTGATACTAAAGTACAATTACTTTACATTCAATGGAAAATTTTACATAAATCCTACCGCTTAGCGATGGGTAGCCCCCTTGCTGAAATCCTAGCTGATATTTTCATTAATTCTTTAGAAACTACCTTTTTAAAGCCTACTCAGAACTACATAGCAAAATACGATTTTATGCTCGGTATGTAGATGACATAATTCCGGCGTTGGATGGAGATGACAGAGAACTCGAAATATTGTTAACACGTTAAATTGCTTTCATGAAACTATCCAATTTACAAATGAAGTCCAAAATGAAAATTCCGAGCTTAATTTTCTTGACCTTAAATTATAAATAACAGACGGCAGTATTAACTTTAATATTTATCGCAAGCCAACCTACTCGAACAACATTATTGCTGCCTACTACAGGTGGGCAAAGTGATTCACTAAAAAGAGCGGTTGTTCATTTGATCACTCAATGAAAGGAACTAGTTCTTTTGAATCGTTTACTTGCTCTGTAGCTCAGTAGCTCTTTTTGACCTTTTTTTTTTTTTTTTAGCTCTCCAGTCCACAAAACCCACGTGAGCTAGCTCTTCATGATCTACGGAATCAACTGATTCACCTAGAAGAACTACCGTTCACTTTTAGTGAGCGACTGCTCACTCGCTCTTTTAAATGAATTGCTCTAAAGAACTGATTCACTCGCGAACGACCCATCTCTACCAGTCTTCTCACCCAGCTTCTCACAAATTAGCATTTTTCCATTCCGCAATCAATCGTGTGTTAACAATAGAGGAGAATGTAGCAAGTTTATCTCGATTCTTTTTTTGGCAATGTATCATATAAAATCATATAGAATAAAGCGCCTCTTAGTCAAGAAGTACGACTGCAAAGTAACGTTTACTGCTGACAACTGTTTAAAGAAAAATCTTGTGCATACCCTCAAAACTGTTCATGACCCATTTTCCAACTCAGGGGTCTATAAAATAGTATTTAGTGACTGTCCCCGTTATTATATGGGTCAAACAGGCAGGCCTACCAAAATAAGATATAAAGGAAATTTACTAAGAAAGAAAGGTAGTAATGTACACAATTCCACATTTACTGAACTTTTGCTTTCTTCAAATCATTCTCCGAGATATTTGAAAAATACCGTAATATTCCACAAGGAGGTTAAAGAGCGGAGATTATATTTATATGAAGAATTAGAAATTTTCAAACATCTAACTAATAGCGATGGCAATATTTTAAACGATCAACTCCAGCTTGCCAATAGACAGTTCTTTGAATGCCATAAGCAGATACTTTTGGCCAGGGCCGACGTTAGGAATTTCGGGCGCGGGGTAAAATGGGCGACCTTTTTTTTTTCTAGCTCTACAAATTGGCCGGACGACAATGGGCGAATCCTTGGCTTCATGGCCTGAGGGCCCCTACAATTAGTGATCGGGGCCCCCCCAACAGCCATCGGGACCGGGTACTTTTGACCCGCTTAACCCCTCCTAACGCCGGCCCTGCTTTTGGCCCGGTAGGATGATAAGGCTAGTTGTCTTCAACACGATGCCGGTTCTCCTCAGAATTCTGTATATATTTAATATTTGCTGCATATATAATAACATATCATGTCTGTTGTTGCCTACATGTTAGTCCATTTGTAGTTAACAACATTTGTAGTTAGTGTGGCCACATCTCAGCCAGTCGGCTGAAATCACCCGCCCACCATGTACATTTCGGACCAGCGGACAGATGTATTTAACATGTTTGACAATGTAATCGAAGTTTGTAATTTTATATTTTAACCAATGACATAATTGCACATCGCACTACGATATGACAAGGGTTCTTTGGCTCTTTTCAGTGTATATGTGATTCTAGACTCGAGTATCATATAATATTATACATCTAATGATAATGTACAGGTATTTATTTAATGATATTTATCATATTATTTATTATCAAACTCAGTTTGTAAAATAATGGTCTTAAAATGTCCAATAGGTCCTTCTGAAGAAGACGATATTATGAGCGTCGAATCCGCGGTCGAGATTAAATAAACCCAATTGATGCAACTGGTTGGCTATTATTTTCACTCTTTACTATATAGCTATCGTAAGATATATTAATATAAAATGGTTTTTCTGTTGGAATAAATAAATAAATAAATTAATAGTTGAAGAATCTGATTCCTATTGACTTTATTATTAGTTATGTGAAGTGAGCAATATTCATTTCTTTTTATTGTGTTTATCTGTAGTGTTATAATCATGCACATCAATATTGCTTTTAAACAGATGTGGATTTTTTTTAACAAAAAGTAAACAATGATACATAAGTAAGCCAAGTATTGTAATAATTCTCAATTTTAAAATTAATTCCTAACAATGTGTTCTGGGTGGTGCTCCACATATTAGACGAACTGTCTATGGAATGAGAAAAGGCAGTTTTAAAAAATTGATTTGTGGTTGCAAGAGAAATTTGAGAGTGGAGTTTATCATCTCGAATCGGGTATATCTTTGTAGCAGCCATCAGCTGTTGGTCTTAAACGTTGGGTGTCTGCTGTTAGTAATACCGTCTATTCCTCTTTCAAGACTACAAGAGAAGCTGATATGGAACCAAGACATGTTGTTTATATTAAGGAAGAGGTAGGTGTGTTACTTTCATATGTTGGTATGTGTAGTAAAGTAAATGGATTATTGATTTTTGCGTATGTGATACGAAATGAAGATTCCCTTCAGTTGTGATTATTTGAAAAACTTTGTCGTTATGTGGGTGGTTGATATAAAGTCTTGAAAGAACATTTTCTACTCATTAATCTAATTATGTTGAATTAGATTATGTTTACGGTTCGTTTAAATATGTGTCGTGCTTCATCGATTGAAAGGTATGAACAAATGTCTTCAGAAAAACAACGTAAGTTTAAATAATTTACGTTGAAATATTTTTCTACATCATTAAATTATCACATCATGAATCCAAGTGGAGATCTATACATTGGGTCTCAGGAATCAGGTTTTTTTTTTTTTTTTTTTTTTTTTTTTTTTTTTTTTTTTTTTCTTCAACTTCTGGGCGGCAAGAACAGTTTTTATATAAGGTGTGTTGGGTGCACTAAAATTATCTCTGAGTAGGCTCTGCCATGATTTCGATCAAGCTGTTTTGTTTGTATTTCTTTAGCCTTTTGTGATTATCAGTACGCTGTAAATGACTTGAGCTATTGAATTCACTCTTTGCATTTTACAGTAATAATATATTGGATTATTATTATTATTTTTTTCGCTGATTTTTTTTTTAATATCTTGCTCCTCTATACAGGTTGTATTCGAAGCTCTGACAAAGTAACTTATGTTCCTTTGATAAAAGTAATGGCACAGGCTTAGAGATAGCTGTGTAAAATCATGAGATGTGAAGAAAGGAAATTGCTTTTACTTGGCTGTTTTATGACAAATCATGTTTGGCAATAGGAAGAACTGTGTTTCTTACTTAAGTATTCACCTGTCTTAATAAATACTGAATTATGTATTGCTCCAGATTAGAGCTCCGTATGTATTCGTTAGTTAGTAACGGGTTCGTCGCCTGACTCGAAGTACCGAATCGTTACTCACAAATTCACTTCGTTACTCGCATGTTTCGTATGTTTGTTATGCGCGAGCTGGAGCCGTTCACCCAGCGATTGAATTAGTTGATTTAAGTGCGCTGCGATTGTGATATTAGGTATTATTCTGAAGTATGTAATATTCAGTGCAGTAAATCAAATGTACGAACAATTTATCTAAATTTAATTCACTCAATGAACAATTTACTTGAATTTTACAAAGTACTAACGAAGTCATTCATGCGATGCTTCATGCTCGTGCTCAATTGTATCAAAAGTAATCTGACATAGCAATCAATGAATTTTAATTACCGCAGGGTTCATCTGATCAATGCGGTACTGCTTTGATGTTGAATGTTTGTTGTAACCGCGACGCAACAACAATTACGAATCTACTCACGAAAAGATGAAGAATTTACAAAAATAAATGAAAACAGTAAAGAAAGACAGTGGTGAAATCTCCAATTTAAATACTAAATACTTTGATGAGATTATAATATTTGTTGAATACATGTCCCCTTATCATATCAGGCTTGTATGCAGGGTTTTGAGTAGGCTACTTTAAAAAATAACCGTCATTAGTTACACGGAGGAAGGAAATATATGGAGGAGAAATGACGTTCAATCTGTGACGCCGGGCTCCTACTGCGCATGCGTGGCGGTTATAGAGGACCGAGCTCAAAACATTGCATTTTCACATTGTGCTCCACGTAGTAAAAATTTGATTTTGTAATAGTTCTAAGTTTTTTATAATGCCAGCTTGTGTTGCATACGGGTGCACAAATAGGGCAGATAGGAAAAAACCTGGAATATCATTTCATTTGTAAGTTGCATTGTATTTATTGTTATTGAAATGTTCAATAGTTTTCAGTCAGACTAGCTACTACCATTAAAGATTTATTCATAACTCTCAAATGGATGACTTTGTTTTCAAATACTTGTTGATGTAGTGCAGCCAATCGCATACCTTACTATTTTGCACATCATAGACTACCATTACTTTATACGAGTGTTGTAAAGTTTAATTTAAGTGGGTCATGTTTACATCGTGATTGAGTTGTGCATTCTTTCGTTACGTTTGCAGTTTCTACTGAAAGTGTGGGATGAAATTAATTGTGATAAATTGTGCTTTGCGAAATAGGAATCGTGATGAAGGAAACAATGTCGTTATACGAAATGTAGTTCGCGATGCAACGTTATGAGTGTGTCTACAAAGTTTGTTTTTGAACCAAATTATGCCCTGTATGCTCCAAGCATCACTGTAATCACCAGGCTGTCGCAGTTTGATGCTTGATTCTTATGTAGCTCGAAGAGACAAGTTGAAAATCAAGAGTACCATTTTTTGATATCTCCCTTAGTTCTCGCGATATCGACTAACAAAATTTTGTTATAGGTATGGTGTGGTTATAATTCCTTGTGCTTTGGGTGCCATTTTTATTCTGTTCTATGCGCCATTTCAATGTAACAACAAGCGGCAGTAAAAAAGGAAAACACACACTCTGCATGTGCAGCATGTAATTCATTGTGGTTAGGACGGAATTATTTTTTGGTCCAGGCCGCATCTCCACCTCACGTCCACAATTATAAGACTCTATATCCCAAACAGTAAGCGAGATATTGAAAAATGTTTACTCATTATTTTCGATTTGTTTTCGTCATGTTACATTAGAATCCATCATCAAAGTTCTTCTGCATTTCATTCAAAAACACCTCACCTTTGAGACGGTATATCACGATAACTAAGCGAAATACCGAAAATTTGTATTCTTCGTTATCTTTTCTTCTCGCTGTGTTACGTAAGAATCTATTATCAAATTTGATTTTGGTCAATTTTTTTTCTGAATTTTAACCAAGAACACCTCACCTTTGAGAATATATATCTCGAGAATTAAGCGAGATATCAAAAAAGATTATTCTTAATTTTTTATTTGTTTCGTCGACTTACATAATAATCCATCATCAAATTGTGGCTCCACGGTTATGGTAGAGTTCCCTGGATATATTTGGGCATGTTCCAGGTGATTCTTGGGTAGGGTAATATTGCGTCCCCCCCTCCCCACCTCTCCCCACCCGGCGTCAGAATTAGTTATTGTCACAAGATACGTCACAGTCAGGTGAAAGATCGGTCAGGTCTTTTTTTTTTATGCAAACAGGTCTTTGTTTTGAAATTAGATTATTCTTTCGTATATAATATTCATTACAGCAAACCAAGTGTACATTCAGAGGTTCTCCGTAAGATCCATATGCTAATTACTTTAAGTTTTATCCAAACGAACAACTTACCTAAACTTATTTTACTAAATAAACAATTTACTTAAACGTTACCAAGTACGAACGAAGTCGTCCCGTATGCGATGCAATGCTTCATGCTAGTGTTTGATTGTACCGAAAGTAACGAGTAACGATTCGAAAGTAACGGGTAACGATTGGCTTAGTAACGAATACATACGGGTACAGAATTTCTCTTCCTTTTACAGCGCTACTCCAGATAATTGAGCTGTGTTCCAGTGATACTCTTGCTCTGTTGATTTCCGTTCTTATCAATAATGGAAGAAAATAATATTTTATTATTATCTGCAGTTGGATCCTGTCGGATTACGCAATGCCTTATCAATTCAATTGTTTAGTTTCCACACAGATCTCATTGCTTCTCCATGGATTCTCTTCCTTTCTTGAGTCCACTTCGTCCCCAGTCCCTTATGCCCCGGCTACACCCTCCGTCTTGCGTTCGCTCTTACCTCCACAAACTATTTTGCGCATGCTAGACGGAGCGTGTGGACTAGTGATGTGCCGGATCGTTAAAAATGTATATCCGCGGATACGGATACAGATGCGGATCATTAGTGTCTAGATCCGCGAATACGGATACGGATCTCAACTTTCTCAACTTGGACCAACAGTTGAAAAGTCGTCAGCTACGATCTATTATCAACGAACATCCAGCATACGCGACGTGTTTTGACCTTGCACTGTGCGTGTTTATGTTTATATTTTAACATGACATAGGATAGCGTAGATTATATACGCTTGTGTAAGTTAAATTAAAATAAAAATAGTTTCTACAAAAAAAAGTATAGTAGTGTAATACGGAAATATTTTACGATAGTAAATGACGAATCTGCTAAATACAAAATTTGATACAACTTCGTTAAAAAATCACCTTCAGATGAAACACCCACATGAATATCAGTTACTCTTAAAAGAAATATCTGCTAAGAAAATTGCCGGCAAAAACATTCAGCAGTAAATATCTTTTAAAAACGGTAAAGGGAGATTTAGAAAAAGATTTTTAACGAATACATAGAAAAAGTTAAAATGTGGAACATTGCAAAATAAAAATTAACTATTTAATTGCAGAAATGATAGCTTTATCTGGATTACCTTTTCAACAAGTGGAAGATTTTGGGTTCCGACGATTAATGGATCATGTTCTAAACGGAATGGAAACAATTTTGCAGCGAACTTTACGATCGAAAATAAAGAACGTGTTGAAGGATTTTGAGAAAGTTTCCTTCACATCATATATCTGGTACGCTTTTCGGTCAGGTGTTTCATTGTTATCCTTAACATTACAAAATATTTTATAAGAAAAATTATCGCTTTAAAAAGGGAGATTTCAGCAATATTTCAGAGTATGTTTGAAGAGTAGGGAATCACAACCAGAATGTGCTCTTTATGGTAAGAAATGGGGGATCCAACATGAAGCGTGCCTGCACTTTATCTGACGTAGATAATTTGCAGTGTGCAGCACATCAGCTGCAACTGGTTCTTAAAAAAGCTGTTAGCAATAACAGTAAAAAATTTGTAAGTCTATGACACATGGGTCGCACGTATTTATCAGCGTTCCAAGTTAGCAGTTTTTCAGTGCAGCAGGAATTATTTATGATCGTCATCGCAATAGACATTTGGCTGACAAACCTGCCAAGTTACTCTTTTTGAAGTACAATTTACCAAACTTAATTTTAAATATAACATTTATTTTTTTAAGTTTCTATAAAAGTGATTGTTTTATCTGATGTAACACTTTAACAGTACCTTAATAACAATTTCAGCTAGCAAATCACAAAGATTAGAGATCTGATCTCACAATAAAGATAGTTAAAATAATACATTAAAACTTACTACAGTGGTAAGTTACCAGTTACCTTTGGTAACCTAGAAAAATAAATGTCTAAATTATTAATTTTTGCAATATAAATGTGGCAGATATGAGATTTTAACAAAAACAAAGTAATTGAAGTTAATAGTATTTCATTGCTAGCTATCTTTAAAATAGTGCTTGATGAAATTCTTTACAAAAGATCCGTTAAAGATCCGCTAAAAAAAGTAACGGATACGGATACAGATCTTTTTCCCCCTCGGATATCCGCGGATACGGATACGGATATCCGGTACATCACTAGTATGGACAGCAACAAGGTAGCTCGTGCAAACTCGAAAGAGCGGCTTGTGTAATCGTTGACTTGCTAAAGATTTGACTGCACAGTTTTTGGTCTACACAGTTTTTTTTCAACAGATATCTGTGAAATAGGTGACGTACCAAATTATTCAAAGGAATTCTTTATAAGCAAACAATAAAATAATACTTCCATTAATAAAACCTCTTCTTTTGGCCACAGACTCACAGCTGTCGGCACACTAGGTTTGCACAAGCTTACCCGTACCGCGTGGCCACACCGTGTTCCGTTTTTTCACTGCGCAGTTTTATCTGCACATGCAAGACGGAGCGTGTAGCCGGGGCATTAGTGAATTCATTCTCAGGCGTTACTTCCGACTGGCTAATTTTTTGTCTGTCCATGATTTCTGACAAGTTTATGTGGCCTTTTTCTAGGTCTTCTTTGATCTGCTGTACTCAGCTCATAGTTTTTAGATGTCCGATGTACGTCATAATTTTGTGAATGAGTCTTGTTGCTAAAAATGTACAAACTTTGACAATAAATTGGGCCGCCGCTGAAAAATTCTATCACTCATGTTTTGGAAAATCTGTCATCCTAAGAAACAGTAACGCAATATTGGCTTGCCACTATTACATTACTGTTGCCTGGGATGACATTGATGTCAGATTTTGCAAAATATGAGTGATACAATTTTCAGCGGCTGCCAAATTTACTTTCAAAGTGTGTACATAAAATCTTAATCTTCTTTTGCTGATGTCTGCCTCGAGGTTTTGCAAATTTTCTGTTGCTTTTAGACATTTTAGTTTGTATCCGTCATCTGTTTCTTCTGGGCCGGGAATCTTTCTTATAATTTTGCGCTCTTCTTTCAGGATGTTTTCTAGGTTACCTTTCCTTTCAGTGTTAAAGTTTCGCTGCCGTACAGGGCTCCAGGTTGGTAACTGTGTTGTAAAGAGAATATATACAGGGTGTTACAAAAAGGTACGGCCAAACTTTCAGGAAACATTCCTCACACACAAACAAAGAAAATATGTTATGTGGACATGTGTCCAGAAACGCTTACTTTCCATGTTAGAGCTCATTTTAGTTTCGTTAGTATGTTAGTACGCTCTCCTGACCTCAACCCTTTTGACTTCCATTTATGGGGGCATTTGAAAGCCCTTGTCTACACAACCCCGGTACCAAATGTAGAGACTCTTCGTGCTCGTATTGTGGACGGCTGTGATACAATACGCCATTCTCCAGGGCTGCATCAGCGCATCAGGGATTCCATGCGACGGAGGGTGGATGCATGTATCCTCGCTAACGGAGGACATTTTGAACATTTCCTGTAACAAAGTGTTTGAAGTCACGCTGGTACGTTCTGTTGCTGTGTGTTTCCATTCCATGTTTAATGTGATTTGAAGAGAAGTAATAAAATGAGTTCTAACATGGAAAGTAAGCGTTTCCGGACACATGTCCACATAACATATTTTCTTTGTTTGTGTGTGAGGAATGTTTCCTGAAAGTTTGGCCATACCTTTTTGTAACACCCTACATATACACATGAATTAGTATAGGGAAATGGGCTGCCACTTACCTTATGATGATGGAGGTAGGCATAAACACACAGAAACGTAACAAATGCCAATTATTTATGGGTCTAGCCCTCTATCAACAGGAAAATATTATGGAGGCGAAGTACAAGACTATGTCTCCAATATCTTAGCTTTGTTATTTATGTAAGTAAATAAAAGTAGATGTTCCATAAAATAGTACCAATATAAGCATCTTGAAGTCCAGTAGAACAAGTGGTTCATGATACTGGATTTTATTCTATAGTTTCTCTGTATTTAAACACACAAGGAATTTTGATGTATTCAAATGAAATATTACACATTTTTATTCTGCTAAAACAAATGGTTTAAGTGAAAGATGACCAATAGTTTGTTTCTGGCAATATGTTGATCTTAATCAGTGGATATATTATATTTTGCCTTTTTATCTTATATGTTTCATTTGATACCCCAATTGAAACTGTTTTCTTGTAGGTACCCAAAGGGATGAATACAAGAATTTTATCTAAACTCTCTCTCGTATAGTAATTGCTAATAGGGAATGGACATGTCATGACAGCTCTATAATAATATAGATAAACGGGCTGTGTGAGAAAAGTAATGAGATTTGTAACACTGCGAGTGATCTGGCAACGCTGTATCTACCAGTCTGTGCTAGACCTGTTCCACATGCTCAGTCCGAGTTTCAACTCCGTTCAGCCAACACATTATTTTTGACAGCGCCATCAGTGAAGACTTGTTTTGGTTGTGTTTTACGAAAATGGAGCATTGGAATTTAGAGAAACGTTGTGCAATCAAGTTTTGTGTTAAACTTGGGGTATCCGCGAGTGTGACCTATGAAAAGAAGAAGGGGGCCTATGGGAACATTGCATATCGAGAGCACAAGTTTTCCGCTGGCACAAATCACTTTTGGAAGGCCGAGAACACGTTGAAGATCAATCTCGTTCAGGGAGACCTTCAATTTCAAAAACGAAAACGTTGAGCATGTGAGGGTTCTTGTGAGATCAGACCGTGGTTTAACAATAAGGATGACGAGTGAACAGTTAAATTTAAACACTTTCAACGTACATCAAATTTTGACAGATGATTCTGACATGCTAAAGGTTTGTGCCAAAATACATCACAACTGAACAGAGGGAAAATCGATGAAAAATGTGCATTGCTCTTCTTGAGAGGTTGACAATGACCAAGAATACTTCAATCGTGTGATCACAGGTGATGAGTCCTGGATATCTGAGTATGATCCTGAAATAAAGCAGCAAAGTGTAGAGTGGCACACTACGTCATCTCCTCAACCGAAAAAATGTCGAATGAGCTAATCAAAGATCAAAACAATGCTGATTTCTTTTTTTGACAGTAGGGGTATCGTGTATAAAGAATTTGTTCCTCCTGGACAAACTGCCAATCAAGTGTTTTACAAAGGTGTCCTTGAAAGGCTCGAATATGGTAGTGTAGTATGGGACCCTCATTTTACGTATCACATACAGGATTTGGAGAGGGTGCAAAAAAGGGCTGCTAGATTTGTTTTTGGAAATTATCGCGGAATGCAATCAGTGACGGATATGATAAAGGAGCTGGAATGGGATTCATTGCAAGACAGGAGGAGGATGAGGAGGGTCATGGGAGTGTACAGGGCATATACTGGCGATGAGGCATGGAAAGATATTGCAGTAGGTATAAAAAGTAGTGAATGGAAGGGAAAAGATGACCATGACCACAAGCTGGCACTCGATTTCAGGCACAAGGGTGTGGGAAGATTCTCTTTTTAGGTAAGGGTGTCAGGGATTGGAATGAGTTACCAAGAGAAATGATAAATAATTTACCGATAACTTTGAAAGAATTTAAAGATAAAATTTGTAGAGGGCAAATGTAGGTGGGTGCAGGATAGGGGGAAGATGGGTGTATAGAGAAATTGCCACTGGAGCGTGCACTCCATTGCAATTAAATTAAAAATTAAAGGCTCAGGTAAAGAGGGATTCGTGTGAGACCAGACATTACAGACAAGTGGATGCTTCATCATGACAATGCTCACAGACGGCTTGTTCCATCAGTGTATTTTTACCTCAAAACGCATTCCTGTTGTTCATCAACACCCCCCCCCCCCCAATTCACCTGATTTAATCCGTGTGACATTGAAACATGTCTTAGGAGGACGTCATTTTGGAACCATGGAGAACATTCAAAAGACTGTGACCGACCAGTTAACAGCCCTACAAGTTCAGGCCTTCCAGCGCTGCTACCAAGAGTGGAAACAACGACTCTACCAGTGTATACCTGCCCAAGGGAACTACTTTGAAGGAGATAATATTGTTGTTTGAAAAATAAAAACTTTGGTTATTAAAAATCAGTCTCATTACTTTTCTCACACCCCTTGTATATGACAGGTATTGATTAATATGTATGTTCTGTAATTTTTAGGACAGATTTTTCGTACTGTTGTAATACTCCCCATTTTGATCATATCCAAAAATGAGAGTCAATAAGATCTGAAATTTGAAACATGACGCACTGTATCTTTGAGTGCAATAATTGTTTTATTTAGTGTACATACACAAATTGGTGTGTAATCACTTGAATCGAAAATGTTTCAGTAACCTGAAATATAGTATCAATAACACAATGAATCAGTAGGCAGATAAGGTAATTAATATTTCTTCCTCTGCTGGTGCAACAAAATAGTTCTACCAATAATTCGTTGCTCTTATAAGCGTTGATATATTGGTATTTTGAATCACTACAGGATTTTCTGTAGCTAAAATGTCTTATTGTCCTAGGTTCGTGTTTAATTTCCACTTTACCGTCATTAATGAGCTGAATTTCTCTATCATATCAAAATATCTTGCTTTGTTGTTCTTATAGTTATCAAGAGTTTCCTACTGTTACTGTTTTTAAGAATCACTTATCTAAATTGATTCTGGTATTACTCTTTCAATTATAACGTTTTTTGTTTTACTACCTTTAAACTATTTTCAATAGTTTTTTTTCCTAATCCTGTCTTTGTTTGTATATTTTAATATGTTTCTTATTTATTTTTCAGAATATACAAGAAGATACCATGCCTGATGATCCAGCATTGGTGCCTGCTGGTTATATGAATAGGTATAGTTGTTCCTTAGTATTAAACCACTTTGATTTAATGTTTGAGTCCATGTTACTCTGAAATGTGATCAGTATTTCCTGCAATCTGAAAAAAGATTATTCTAATTTAGCATTCTTTGTTTGCGCTTTGGTGAGGGAGTGATAAAACTTACTATTAATATCACAGGTAACAGGTATTTTCACATTTTTTTCAAGGCTCAAATGAAACTTAACAGCTGAGTTAATAAGGATCATTACAAATTTATTAGCATAATAAGTCATCTTAAATTGAAACTTCTAATTGAAAATTAATTGACTTTCATCATTGCTACTGAACAACGTAGGTGAGCGGTAATGCTCTGGCCTTGCATTCCAGATTTCTACGCAACAGAACAATATTCTTTTCAAAACAATGTGTTTTGTCTTCTCTCCTATACTCACCAAACTTTTATGCTTTTCTATTAGGGAGAAATATTTTGTACATTAAGCAGAATTTTATGTATATTTATAATTTAGCAAGTAGACTTGTATTTTCTATGCAAAAGGAAATATGAGCATTGGCAATCCAAAAGACTCATGTTAGGTTCCTTTTTTTTCAGTTTACTAAAACATATTATTTACCATTTCCTGTAGGAATCAGAATATCAGCCCCCTGTTTATCTGATACCTACTCCCAAAGGTCCAAGTACGCCTTCATATGCTATGCCTGTTTTTCAAAATTCAAAACTATGTCAATCTAAAAAATTTCACAATTGGAGTTTAAAGATATCTTACAGAATACTTAGCTGCCTTTATAGGCCAACATCTTGAAACCATACTTTGTTAGCTCTCCTACTATGTTAATGATACCCAACGCATTGTAACATCCTCTGTGCCATGTCATATCAACTCCATCCTGATGACAATTGATGTAATTTTTCACTAAAATTCACCATTTGGATTGACTCTTTAGAAAAAAGGTCTGGTAGCTCAGTGGTTAAGGCGCTTGCTTTTAAAGTTCAAGCTTGCAGGGTGATATTGTGGTGTCATGTCCAGGAGTTTTAAAAGCTGTGCTTGGTTGCAAGAGCTCTACCTTGAAGTTCTGTGGCTCAAATTGTATGTTAAACTGTATGTTAGTGGCAGAATATGCACCAAATTAACAAAATTTCATCAGGTTATAACTTTTGGGAGAGTAAAACATTTCTTAGATCAGCACTCTCCAGATAGCCTACCAAGCGCATACTTGCTCACCAGGGCCGCATTTAGGCATAGGCGCCCTAGGCCGTAGCCTAGGGACCTGCACCACAAAGGGGCCTACACCACATGCAAAAATAAAAATATATTAGTCACTGTCATCCTGCTGACATGCATTGTAAATAATCAGTATTATGTTTTTTAATCTTTCTCTATTGCGTGCTTTGGTGGTGTTAATCATCTTTTATCGTTTGTTTTATACTAATATGTAGGCCTATTGTTTTATTTTGTAACTAAAATTTTTCAGCTTGTAATTTTTCCGGGCTTTTGGTATAGCTGTTTGGTTGCAACAAAAACACTAAAATAGGCAGCACCTTATCTAGCGATCATCAGTCAACAAACTGAACTTGCGGGCATCCCTTGTTAACATATCTCTTACATATATAAAAATCTTGCGTCATGATGTTTGTCCGAGATGAACTCCGAAACTACTTAACCGATTTTGACCAAATTAGGATTATTGTGCGTATTTTGGTCCAACTTAAAAGATAGGATAGTTTTTATCTCGATTATTGATCTAAATATTTATTATTGCGAATTACAAATGGAGAGGGGAGTGGACAAGGAACAGAAAAGACCATGAGGTAATTCTCGCAGTCGAAAATTCACAGCAGCAGTTTATAAAAATCTCGCGTCACGATGTTTGTTCGAGATGAATTCGCACTTAACCCTGCCTTCACTTCCGGCACAGCTTGCTGTGTAATGTGAAGTAAGCCGTGATTCGGATTCCAACGGCCTGCACCGCAGTTATATGCTAGGAGCGTACGGATCGTAAAGGGCCCGCACTACAGGTATAGGCTAAGGGCCTATACACCCTAAATATGGCGCTATTGCTCACCACCCTAAAGCAACAACAACAGCCACCATGATACTTTATAATAACTACTTTTCCTTTTATGGCAAAATCTATAGTAAAATCGCTTTAGAATGATGGATAACCAAATGATCTCCCTCTAATAAAAACTTCTATCTTGGCGAATTGGAACAGTAATATTTACATTATGTCCACCGGAATCCATTCATCTGATTCAGATTTATTCATGACACCTGTATGATTTGGATATAACCATAATTCCTTAATTTTAAACTGCATACTTGCACACCCTGTCCACATTTATGGCTCTATTTGTATCCCTATTCATTGACTTCCTCTGCTTGTTGGATCATAGCAAACCTACCAATCTTGATCAGTATCTCCACTGTTGGATCTGCCATCTATTTCACTTCAAATACTGCCTCCCTTACCAGCTGGGTATCAGTTGTAATTATATACACTCTGGGTAGTAGTCCTTCTTAACAGTATTCCCACATCATATCTGATTCTGACATCCCACAGTTACACACTGCCTCCAGTCAGTTAAACCTGTAGATGACAATACCACCCCAAACCCTCTAAGGCTAACGAGAGTCCACTCCTCATGACAATGCATCAGACACATCCTGCAGCAAAGCTCTGATTTCATCCTAACCTGCCTCGAAATAAAATCTATCCCCAAAATTCACCATGTCACTTTCAGATCATATTTCAGTAAAATTCCTAACCTCATCTAGTTTTTAGTTTACAAACACTGATATTTTCATTGCACTAAATAGACATATAGTCAACAATGTATCAACACATACAATTCTTCCACCACGTGTGCTACTCCTATCGCCTTAATTTATAGTACCATTGTGACACCAATTCTAGATAAAATAATTGCCTGCACACATTTCATCACATTATTGGTGGTTAAAATGCAGGGTTTGTCAGTTTTTTTTCCCCAATTACAAAGCTATCGTACAAACCATACTTGCAAGAGAGTACATTAGAACGCATACAGAGGTTAGGTGATAGTATAACTCCTGAACTTGATTTTTCATTCACAATGTCACTGTTTTCAAGCAAGTACTCATATATGAGCGAAGTCAGCAATGATAGGCTTAATGTAAGTACTGTCATAACTAGTTGGTTATCCCCATATTATCTGTTTCTGTCTCTAATTTCCTGTAGTAATTTTTATTTTCTGTATCTGTCTGTCGAGTCTCATTATTAGTTTTTGAATATTTAATCATTTTCTCTCATGTAATTATTTTCTTCTTTCAATAATATTATCCTATACTTGCCATTTTCTGTTTTTCATTGCAACTAATTTTTCATAAATAGTGATAATTGTGTTTACTAAATAGTTATCATAAGATATATCAATATAAAATGGTTTTTCCATTGAACTAAATAAAAAAATAAAAGAGAGAGTGCCACGGGCATGCCTAATATTTTTAATTGCAAGGAAAGAATTTACACTAAATCTAAAGTGCAAGATTATTTAATGTAGGCAAAAGCATGGAGAAAATAAAAACTAAAATTTTAGGGAAAGCTTGTAATTTGCGTAGAAATTTGAGCGTCAACTTTGTGTGTGGGTAGTTGCAAAGTTATCACATAAACATGCCGCTATGGTGACAAATGTGTAATTGAAATACTATTTATCTTATTATTATTATTATTATTCACGTAAATGTAGTTACTTTTGAACTAAATGGTTCAGATATGTGGTCGTGAAACCAAGAAATACCAAAAAGCATTATGATTACTGAAGACCTGGCCCTGTCCACTTTCCCATGCACGAATTTTTAATTCTTTAATACTTTTTATATGTAACTTACATATTGAACCCATATATCTCAACCTTAATTTACGAGGGTTGTTTTTTAAGTAAGGGCCGTTCGCGCGTATAGTCCCGTAGTTCGCGCGGACGCCGCAACAATCCACCGCGCCACTTGCCAGCATCCTTCCCGTTCACACTGATGTCAGTTGCAGCTCTGTAGCTGACGTGTACGCATCGCTGTGCTACTTTATAATGTTTGCGATTATTGAATCGCCCGCCGCGTGTGAGATACGGTCAGTGATACGTTTTTTGACCGCGAGAAGCCTATCAGCTGCAGAAATTCATCGTCAGTTAACAGAAGTTTATGGCTTGAATGCAATGAGTGAAGGTAAAGTGCGTTAATGGGTTAGAGAGTTTAAAAATGGCCGTCAAACCGTCCATGACGAAGAACGCTCAGGCCGGCCCTCTGTGATCACTGATGATTTGGTGGCTGCAGTCGAAACAAAGATTCTTGAGGAAAGAAAACTGACAATTTCCACTCTTTCTTTGGAATTTCCTTAAGTTTCAAGATCGGTTTTGTACAAAATTGTGTCTGAAAACCTAAAGTTTAAGAAACTGTGTTCTCGGTGGGTACCCACACTCCTCACAGAGGACCACAAAGGGAAGAGATTTGCCACTTCATTGGACTTTTTGATTCGTTACGAGGAAGAAGGGGATGACATGTTGAGTCAAATTGTCACTGGGGATGAAACATAGGTATCCCATATCACTCCCGAAAGCAAGCGAAAATCGATGGAATGGAGACACACAACCTCACCCGTCAAGGTCAAAGCCAAACAGACGCTTTCAAAGCGCAAGATTATGGCAACTGTGTTCTGAGACCGGCGCGGTGTTTTGCTAGTGGACTTTATGCCACGAGGAACGACAATCAACTCAGATGCCTACTGTCCAATTCTAAAGAAGCTCCGCACAGCAATTCAAAACAAAAGGTGCGGCATGCTGACAAAAGGAGTTTTGCTCCTGCACGATAACGCTAGGCCTCACACCTCTCAAAAGACTCGGGATTTGATTTATTCTTTTGGCTGGGAAGTTTTGGACAATCCACCATACAGCCCCGACCTTGCTCCTAGCGATTTTCACCTTTTCCGGTGCCTGAAACACCATCTTGGCGGGCAGCGCTTCAATGACGACGATGAAGTGAAAGCGGCCGTGAACTCTTGGCTGTCGGAGCAGGCGGCCGAATTCTTTGAAGATGGAATTAAAAACTTAGTTGTACGGTATGACAAGTGCTTAAATAAACAAGGCAACTATGTAGAAAAATAGGTAAAAGTGTGTAGAATCATAAAATAAAAGTTTTTTTTTACAAAAGTATTTGTATCTTTTTAAAAAAAATAAAAACGGCCCTTACTTAAAAAACAACCCTCGTATTTTCCATGGTTTTTACCAAAGGAAATGAAATTGTGTTTCTCATTGCAGGTTAGCAACTGAGCTCCAACAACAGCAAAATGAAATAGTTTTGCGCTCCAGACAGAATGATGTAAGCACAGTGGAAAAGCCAGTGAGTGGTCAGTCAGTTACAGGTACACTTTTAGTGAGATCTGATGTAAGCAGTTTCAGTATATCTAATAAGAGCATTGTCAGCAATAAGTCAGAGATAAGTCCACCACAGTATACGTGTGCCACATGTCTCGAAAATTTCTGCAAACGACATTTGCTAATAAGACATGTTTTTGGCCATGACCTATCCATAAACGCACCATTGAACATTTGCCAATGGTGTGACCAGGTTTTCTCTGAGCTGTCTACGACATGTGCCCAAAATACACACCATTCTTATGAGCTCCAGTTTTCTAGTGAAGTATATGGTCATTCCTGTAGACAGTCTGGGATTCTTGAAACGCATCGAAAAATTCATTTGAGAGAATGTCAGTTTTCATGCGAAGCGTGTGGCAAATCGTTTATGAGGTCTGAGCATCTTACAAGGCATCGGAGAATTCATTCAGGGGAACGCCCATTTTCTTGTGACTTTTGTGAGAAATCTTTCACGCGGTCTGATCATCTTAAAACGCATCAAAGACTCCATTTAGGTATCAGATCGTATTCATGTGATATTTGTGGAAAAACTTTTGTGTGGTCTACAGCTTTTAAAAAGCATCAGGTAATTCATTTGAGTAACCGACTGTTTCCATGTGAAGTCTGTGAACTAACTTTTATGCGACCTGAGTCTCTTAGAAGGCACCAGAGAATTCATTCAGGTGAACGTCCATTTTCGTGTGGAGTTTGTGAAAAATCATTTACGCGTTCTGATCATCTTAAATCACATCAAAGAATTCATTGGAAAAGAGTATATGTTTTGTGAAATTTGTGGTAAATTTATTACACCGCCTATCGATTTTAAAAATCAGATAAACCATTTGGGGGAGCTCCAGTTTTGTTGTAAAGTTAATCATTCACACAATTTTTGCATCTTAAAAGTTGTCAGAGGATTCACTGTCTGAAGATCTTCAAAGGCACCAGATATTTCATTCAGAGTAACATCCAGTTTTTGTTATGTTTTTTATAAAATCTTTTTTCCATGGTGACTTAAAAATATATCATTAGAAATATTCAGGTTAGTTTCTGTTTATTTGTCGAATGTATGAAAATTTTTAATGTCCTTCTCTCATCAGGAAAAACTATTTTTTTTTAAATTGTAAGTATAAGATATGGAGAAATTTTTTTGATATCGAATATCACATGAACTTCAACTTCCATGCAAACAATGTGAAAAGTGTTTTTTTTTTTTTTTGAAGTTTGGAATAATGAAAGTCTTCTCATAATTTTCTTTTTCTCATAATTTTAGAGAAGAAATTGTAGAGGCAATGACCTTAATAGAATCAGACATTTGTTTTATAGTAAATGATCTTTTGGTTTTTGTATTTATTTCAGTACATTAAATCTTTTAACAAACATTTACATAAATAAATATAAGCTTAATTTAGCTTGGTACTAGTGAAATTATTGAGCATACTTATTGTTTTATTGAATTATTATTGGCATTACAATCATTTATATTTTGTATATAATTGGTGTATAATGTCTGTTGGTTTTGATTTAGTAAACATATTAACAAAATTGTTTGGTTGAATGGATTCACAGAAATTTTTCTTCTGTGATGTATTGTGAATTCAATTAAATAAAAATGTGTTGTATACTAGAATTTATGATGGTTATATAATTAATTACTTCTTGAGGTTGTATGTTCTGAGACGTCATTTAGATTTCTCACCTTTCCATACTGTGAATATAACATAAAAGTTAATATAAAGCTTTTCACAATTTTATCATAAACACATTGCAGTCGGTTTTCAAATTGTTCACAAGTTAATTTTTTTTTATCTCTATTGCCATTCTTTATATCCAATAAAGACAGCCTTAATTATTGCCGCTATTTGATTAATTGGTTATTGACAAAATGTTTAGATTTTGTTTTTCAAATTTGTGTTTCTGACTTTTGAAATAGCTAGTTTTTATTTAAACTTTGTGTCTTTATACCTCTTCTTTCTTCCTTTATGTGTTTTAATAAATGATGAATCTATAAACTTTGTAATTTCGTTTTCTTGTGTGTACAACCTGAAGATGATGTCATGTTACGCCGTCGAAAATTCGTTTGTCCACGATGAATTGATCTGGTCGCAGACCCGAGAGATCGTCAAGCATCAGACTCGCCGGGAAAACCTACTATTACATAACAGTAAAAATGTTTTTATATTTAATGTTTTTGAGTTAACACCTCATTGCATTCCAGAATTCTAAAGCTTGAATTATTTGTGTTAGAAATAGTCTAAAATTTGAATACCTTGTATGTTAGAAACATCCTAACATTACCGTATCGTCAACCATACATCTTCTCTCTAGTTTCATCCCAAACCCCAAGTCGCATAACTTGGCCCCGATAATTCGGGGAATTAAGAATTTATAAATATTTATATTCACTATCTTCCCCAGTCAACCACTCTTCCAATTTAAAACTAAGTCAGAAAAAAATGGACAAGAACGAAATCATGACATCACAGAGTTGAGGTTATATGTGTGACTGAAGATTAAAACATGATATCATCCTCCAATTCCTTGACGTGATGTGCACCTGCACTAGGTCAACAAGGGCCCCGGTGCAAAAAATTTATTTTGGGCCCTAAGGCTAGATGGGCGACCTTTTTTTTGCTTTGTGTTACTGGTAAGGGCTCCCTGAGCGAAGGATGGGGCCCTTGAGTTATTCTTAGGGGGCCCCTGAGCAGTGGTTGGGGGCCCCTTAGACGATAGTAGAGCTAAAAAAAGGTCACCAGTTTGCCACGAAGGCTCGTGGACCTCTGAACTGCACTTTGGGGCCCCCAGAGGTGCACTTTGGGGCCCCCAGAGCTATGCTTGGGGGCTTCTGAGCGTGCCTTGCACCGCCTAGCCCCATAGTAACCAGGCCCCTGTGCACCTGGCTAATAAGACAACCTCGCAAAACACAGTCGCACACTATTGGCCCATCACGTAATACTTCGTAATATGACATCAGCTCACGTTTCGTGACAGAGGTGTTGCCCTACTTTCTCTGTTCTGCTACAACTAGTATTAATATCAGCATATGTTACAGCAGCAAGAAGAATGAAGTGCAAATACTTTATTTATGATTTACTGGGTTAACATTTATGAAAGTTTTTGTTTGTTGATCAGACAAGTAGGGTCAATCAAGGCAGCATTTCCGTCCATTCTTCCCCATCCTCTCCGTCTCTCTCCACTTTTCCCTGAAACAGAGTTATCCAGTAAAATTTTGTTAGTATTAACAGCTATCTTCAAGAGTTATGCAGATAACAAAATTTCGTCATGTACATCGTACTACAGCCATGATCCTTAACCAGTATCCTGAAATGTCACTTAATATTTACAACGGTTGTGAAACAACAACTATTATGAAATGAAATCCTCTCGGTTGTCCCGCCGGATGGTGTTGTAGAAACTCAGTGTTCAGACAGCTAGCTTTGCTGTCTTCTTCAGGTGTCAGGTCTCTAATAGCTGTCGCAAGCTGACTGTCAACGCCTAGACTGGCTTAAACAGACAGACATACATACGGTTGGGCATGAGCCCATATAGTTTTTAAAGTGACAGAGCATTGTAGCTCCCTAACGTATGACGGAATAGGGGGTTCGGGCTGGTTTTTTTTTATGGAAGTCATGGTGTTATTTCTTTTAGTATGTTGTTATTGACAGATCCTATAATTTCTGGTAAATGTTGCAACTGGTTGGTTATATTGTAGTTGATATTGATTTTGTCGTAAGCAGGGGCGGATCAAGGATTTTGGTTTGGGAGGGACTTGAGCGAACTTTGGTTTGGCGGGGGGGGGGGGGGGGAGGGTCTTGGCTTGAGTGGATTTTGGCTTTGGGGGGGAGGTTTGAGTCGGGCAGAGGGTTGTATTTATAGTATCCTCGGCCTTCGAATCCATAGAGCTAAAAAAAAAGGTCTCCACACATCGGAGATATGGACCTAAATACTTTTGGGGGGGCTTGAGCTCCCTAGCATCCCCCCCCCCTGGACCTGTCCCTGGTCGTAAGTCTTATTATTTGATGGAGCGAATAATGTGCTTGCTGAAAGAATTTTGCCGAATCGTCCCTGATGTAATCTGTGAGCCTTTGTATGCCCCAGTTGTGTTCGCCATGTACCACGGGGCACTGGTAATGATTCTCAGATGTTTGTTGGGTTTGATATCAACCTTTCCTTTATACTGTCAGGAATGGCACGCAAAATCTTGGGTCACTACGACGCCCGCTCCCCAGCGGCCCGGAAGTGCTCAAACAACTATATATCTTTATTCACAGCAGTAAACTGTTTATTTAAATGTGATTTTCCTCTATCGTCTGTCACAGTAATCTCGTTTCATAGTCTACATTCACTGAACACTCCTTGGCGAGACGCGATGTTTTCGTCGAGTTATTGCCTGTTTCATTTTCTACTCGACATGATTTGAAGATAATAAAATGATATCTTCTGTGTGGGGTATCCTCACATCCTGTACTATTGGATGGCTCGCTGTATCTATGCGTTACACATCACACACAAAAAGTATCGTCTTTGCAAATTACTGAACACAATCAGCAACTGATATGATAAAGAAGGTGGACTGGGATTCGTCAGAACTGAGAAGGAGGGCGAAGAGAGTGCAGGGAGTGTACAGCGCGCACATTGGTGATGAGATCTAGATGGATATTGATAGAAGAATTTGCAATAATACATGGAAAGGAAAAGTTGACGATGACCGCAAACTGGCACTCGATTTAATGGGACCACACCCTGCCTATCTAACCCATGTTAATTTAGGCAAGTATTTGACCCATTTCTGAAAAAAACTATTTGATGCAGGACCTTAATATTTTTACTGTATGTTACATGATGCTAATAGATTCAACTGTACTAAAATATACTTTATCCATGTGATAGTTTTAAAATTTATTAACAAAAATTTTAAGTTTTTTCTGCAGAAAATATTTTTTTGTGAACTTCCTAATGGGGGAATATTAATGCTTGTAGTACCAGAGCTGGCTTTTTTTGTTATGCAGAGTCTCTGAAAATTTCATTCATTTATCTATGATAGTTTCTGATATAATGGGGCATATGTACTGGAAATTTTAGTTTGCGGGAAATTGGCTTTAAAGAAAACAACTGCTCGCAAACGCACTCAAACGAAACAAACAGCTTGATTCAGGGTGTGTTGTTTAAAAATAGCAGAAACAAGAGAATACTGACCGATGCCCTCCAAAGATAGCCAGCACACTCAGGAGTCAGAAAAAAAAAAATCCCTACTGTGCCATATAGGGATTATAACGGCCTAAAATATATGCAGAAAAGTGGGCGTGGCACCGAAATGCACGTGGTAGGAAAATGATATTTAAATGCCAGAAAATTTTTTTTCTGCCAAATCCTTTTCGGGATACTTAAAGAATACCTTCATCTATCGAAATATGATGAAAAACGAAAATCGATTTTTTTTTCGTCCTGAACCACGGTGTGGTCCCCTTAAGGAATAAAGGTGTGGGGAATTACCTTTCATAGGTAAGGGAATAAGAATGTTTAGTAAATCACCGACGGAAATGGTGAATAATACGATGAAAGAATTTAAAATATAAATTCATAAATGACAAAAATAGATTGGAAGGGGAAGGGGGGCAAATTAAAGGAATTAAGGTTGGTAAAAAAAAAAAGATAGGGCTCAATAGGCGACCGGGGAAATTCCCACTGGAACTTTAAATTAATATAAATAAAATTATTACCAGGATATCGTCACTGTTTTTCCTCAAGGTAGACGGGGGATTTTGAAATGTAAAAAAAAAAAAAAAAAAAAAAAAAAAAACACTGCAGTTACATTTTCTTTTTTTAAAGAACAATATAGAAAATTTTGGACAGAGTACTCGTGATTTCCGGCTAACGTCTACTCTCTCAGTGTGTAGAGGAGGGAAGCACAGCTGGGCAGAGTACTGGCGGGCGAAGAACCTGCGGCGAAGGATACACATTCAACTCGATGAATTTCGTGACCATAGCTGCTGTGAAGGCATTCTTACGGTGCAAGAATATGCGTTAATACCAAAATATCTGGAGCCCACAGACTATATGGAATAGTCAACATATTTTTGTTATTCAGTTATTTCTGTGTATTTATTTTCCTCAGCTTTCTTTATGGAGCTTTATTTTAAACTACACTGCATGATCTGAAGTGAACGCTATAGAATTGGTCGTAGTATGGTCTAGCCGAAGCAATCATGACTTGTTTATCATTAACATCTAGAGCATTACAAACTTGCCAACTGATTAAATTAAAAATAATTATCGAGAAAAAGTGTAGTGGTGCCACGCTATTTAATGCTTTTGACTGGCGATCGAAACTTCCTCGGTTCGAATTCCGGTCAAGGCTATGATTTCCAAGCAGCATTAACCTGCGGTTCACTTCTGGCTTCAATCGTCATTTTAACTTCTTGTTAATCATTCCAACATTCTACTGTCCTTTGGTTTTTTTTCAGACTGTATCTCGATTATCATATATCGAATATTTGGATTTGGTCATTCAGAGAAATGCCAAAAGTCATTGGACACCCTTGGCAACAACCCGACATTGCACTGGCTAAACATTTAGTCGGAAGTCCTCTGATGAAATATTCAGCCAGGCTTCCTCTACAGCCGTTCATAACTGCGAAAGTGTTGTCCTTACATGACGCTGAGCATGAATAGACGTTTCGATCATGTCCCAGATATGTTGGATTACATTATCAGTTGGAAATGTAGATGGCCAAGTCATTCGCTGAAATCAACCAGAATATTCGTAAAACCAGTTGTCAACGATTTTGACCCGGTGGCATTGCGCATTGCCGTTCTGGAAAAACGCTTCTTTATTTCGGAACATTAAGGATATTATTGGCTGCAAATGGTCCCTAAGTAACCAAACATAACCATTAAAAATCAGTAGTCGGTTCAGTTTGACTATGCCATATAAACACATCCCATACCAGTACAGAGCAACCAAGAGCTTGCACAGTGGCTTCTTGTTACTTGGGTCCATGATCTCGTGCGGTTTGAGCTGAAATCATGATTTGTCTAAACACGCAACCATTTACCAATCATCTAAGGCTCAACCGTTTTGTTTACGAGCGTATAAGAAACACTGCAGCCGATTTTTTCATTTTGTTAGCAGAGACATTCGCGTCGGTCTTACGGTTCCATATCTGATCAACCCAAAATTTCGCTGCATTGTCCGTCACGTGTGTCATAGATAACGACATTGAGAGTTAACATGGAGGAAGGAAATATATGGAGGAGAAGTGACGTTAAATTGGTCAAGCAGGCTCGCGCATGCGCAGTGGCGGCAGCGGCGATATTGCGCTTCCAAACAATTACGATGTTCCCAGTATATCCCGAAAACTAAGCAAGATATCGAAAAATTTTATTCTTTATTTTCGATTTGTCTCGTCTTGTTACATAAGAATCGATCATTAAATTTGACTTTTGCGAAATTTTTCTTCTCCATTTCAACCTCACTTTTGATACAGTATATCTCTAGAACTAGGTGAGATATTGAAAAATTTTATTCTTTATTTTTCATTTGCCTCGTCTTTTTAAATAAGAATCCATCATCAAATTTGACTTTGACCAATGTTTTCTTCTGAATTTCAACCAAAACCATTTCACATTTGGGACGAAATATCTCGAAAACTAAGCAGGATATCAAAAAAATTTATTCTTCATTTTTTATTTGTCATATCGAGTTACATAATAATCCATCACCAGATTGCGGCGTCACCTTTATCCTAGAGTCCCCTTGAGGTTTTTGTACATATTCCCCGTGTCTGTATGGAAGCGGCCATGCCCCCTCCACTCCGGCCATGCCCCCCCCCCCACTCCTCCTCACCCTGCTTCACTTCAATGCGTGGTGTAGGTCTCTTGCGTCGTCTCCATATATTTCCTTCCTCCATGAGAGTTAATCGCAGCGTTGCCTGTCTGTCAACAATGAGATCTCGATGCACATGTCGTTGGTATCGGTTGTGCATGGCGGGAGGCAATACCGGAAATTACATATTTACGGCACACTCTTATACTGTGGATCAAGGAATGTTGAATTAGCGAACAATTTCCAAAATGGAAAACCCTATATGTCTAGCAGCAACTACCATTCCGCGTTCCAAGTCAGTTCATTCTAGTCTCTGGAGAGTCGTTATGAAAGCCCAAAGACTACGTGGCACATTTATGCGTTTCTCTGCCGTTGTACCACCGTTCTTATATTTGAGTGTTACTATTTTATGGCTTTTGGTACTTCAGTATATATTTAGTTATTGCCTTATTTTTGGTTTTCTTAATTATTTTTTTTAATTTTTCTAGTAAAACCTTTAAACTGTGCGCGGAAACTTGATTTCGGCTACTTTTATTCCTTATTTATCCCTTTGAGATGGTTTGCTGTTTTGATAGCCAAACAGCAGTACAGACGCTGTCATTGTGTTATAGAATTTTAACGAAGTCGGACGGATGTGAAACCGGTTCTTTAAGGTTATATTTAATTTAATCTCACATACTCAAATGCCATGCCTGTTGTTCTGAGATTTCCATGTTGTGCTTTGTACATTTCTGCTGCTCTCTGGGGGCCATCATAATTTCCGTAAATAAAGTTCGTCAGCAGATAGCAAACTGTTAGCACATTCAGTGATGGCGTGTTGTCTCATTCCGAGAGAAATCCTGATTGCTGTGATACACTTTCAGGAACCTGACAATCCTGTTTGCTTTTTTGTCCTTGAGTTTCCATTTAGAGAATAACTCCGCATCGTTTCAACTGAGCTGTAGAATTTCACGAAGGTGATTTCGAAGTGTTGCGAACGACGAATATGGTTCAAATCACTACCATACTGCTTCATGGTAAAAAGTACAATTTTCAGCGAGAGTGTGAGTGAACCAGTTATAAGACAGACCATGGAGGAAGGAATATGTGGAGACGAAATAACGCCAAATCGGTGAAACCTCATATAAAACTTGTCTCCTACTGCGCATGCGCGGCGGCCATAGGAATAACCCCAAAACACTGGGCTGTTTGTACTGTGTATGCTGCTGTGAACATTTCATTTTCTAATATTTCAAAGTTTTTTATAATGCCAAGTTGTGTTCCATATGGTTGCACAAAGAGACAAGAAGGGAAACAACCTGGAATAACGTTTCGTAACTAAATCACATTGTAATCATTGTTCTTGAAGTGTTTGATAGATAACTGCAAGATTAGAGCCTATCGCTATAAATTTATTCATTGCCCTCAGTAGGATGATATCGTTCTCAAATATTTGTTGATGTAGTGTAGACAATCAGCATATGTTACTACTTTGCACCTAAAACGCTAGCCTTATTGTAAACAAGTGTTGAAAGACGGTCAAGTTTACATCGGGATACAGTGAATGTGCATGCTGAAAGTGTATTATGAAATTAATTGTGATAATTTGTGTTGTGTGAATTAATAAACTTGATGAAGCAAACGTTGTAGTCACCAGTAATGTAGTTCGCGATGCATTTCATATGTTTAGATCTGCCACATGGTTTGATTTTGTAGCGGAAATATTAATGAAAATGTGGGTAGGTTGAACTACGAGAGAACTAGAAGGGTACAAACAATTTATTTATTATTAGTTGTTACTAATTTTATGAGCATCATGTCAGTGACACAACATGTATAGCTATGTAAACCACTCACATCTAAGCTTCATACTCTTGATGTATGGTAAGAAGATAAATGCACTGATGTTGCTAGCAAACTTACATAGGCCAGTAACAGTACAATATCTTCTGAGTAAGCCCAGAAGCTATGAGGTCTTTCGAAGGGTTCAAATTTTTTTTTTTTTAAATAGTTCTAAACATTGACTTAACCTACCCTAACCAACCCAATTTGGAGACAGCATATCTCGAGAACTAAGCGAGATACCGAAAATATATATTCTTTACTTTCGAGTTATCTCTTTGTGTTACATAAGAATCTATCATCAAATTTGACTATATGAAAATTTTTGTTCTGAATTTCAGCCCAAAACTCCTGTCTCTTGAGACAGTATACTCGTATCTCGAGAACTGAGCACGATATTGAAAAATTTTATTCTTCATTTTGATGTGTCTCGTCGAGTTTCATAATATTCCATCATAAAATTGCGGTGCCACCGTTGTATTATGATTCCCTTGAGGTTGCTGTGCCTATTCCCGGTGTTTCTACGGCCAAGCAATATGGCGGCCTCCCCACCCCACTTCTCTCTGCCCGGCTTCATTCCAGTGTGTGGTGAAGGTCCCTTGCGTCGTCTCCATATATTCCTTGCTCATGGGTCAGATACGTTCTAGACCATTCTCTGAAATGTAATTTCCTGTCAGGTCTATCAACTTTGTTCCGAAACACGTGACCAAGGTCAGTGTGGTTGCCTGCCTTAGAGAAGTCAGTCCTGCATTTTAGCGCCTTCTTTGGGATTTGTCCCTTCGGTATCGATTCCTCATAGACGCTTTGCTTCGCCAGCGAGTCACGTACCTGTAACACAAAGAGAAAGACATAAACTTCGGTAATCCAGGTGTATAAGGAGCACAACAAAACACACAGGTATTACCAAGGCTAAGATGCAGAAAACGTTGATTTATAGTAGGTTTTCATGTAGTTTGTACTTCTCTGTTTCTAACCCATCATAGATTGAGAGTAACCCAGAAGTGAGGAGTCAGCCGAGAGACGGGAGTCATCAAACCACTGTCATGAGTTGGCTAGTACTCTGCGTACCAGTCGTGCTGTATGAGCGCGGAGAGAAAGAACGTTTCAAATCGTCTTCTTCCTCTCTTCAGAGGATTACGCATTAATGCCACTAGTTACTTATAGTCCATGACTTTCTATGTCTACCAACGTCTTTGCATCCCACTGCATCGTCATAAGTGGAATCCTTCGTCTATTCTTTCAGTATGATTCCTCTAACGTTCTTTGCCTTCCTCTGCCTTTCCAAGTTCTTCCCCTATTTCTTCATTTTTTAACGCATTTGTTTAGTGAAGCACTTTACCTTGCTAAGATATTTCGTTTCCCCCACCTAGTTTTTACTGTTATGTCTTGTCTTACTTGGGAACCATCAGACCTGTTCAGAACAGATTTTGATCCCCCGAGTATATGTTGACGGGTATTTACGCCATATGTCTGTGTTACAATTATTTCTTCAACATGAACCCTGGGTATCGAGAAATTAACGCGCAAACATATGTAAATATATTTTAAATATTATAATTTTAGCACGTTGTTTCCAATTTTCAGCGTGGTGTATGTTGTAAGGCGCTTACTTCACGTTTTTCGAACCCAGGTTACTGCCAAATATTTTTATTTATTTTTTTATATGCAGTAATCATTGAGCATTGATTTTATTTCATTTAAAATTCATTTACGAATTTTTATTATGCGAAATAACAGACATTATGTTAGTTTCAAACATTTACATGCTACCACTACTGCACGGAAATAAGTATAACTGTGGTAGGGGGGAAAAACCCCCTGACCTTATGGCTGTAATATATTTACTTTACGATATTAATTATAGAGATACAAGTATAGAAACGATTAACATGAAATATACCCGTTTCATAAAAAAAAACAAAAAAAAAAAAAAAAGCACATAAACAATGAAATAATGATTTTCTAAAAAAAGAAAAAAAGTTGGGACTGTATGTTCTGTAATATTTTGTTTTAAAAGTTATTTTGCATGAAAAAAATTCGTAAATGAAATAAAATCAATGCTCAATGATTACTGCATATAAAAAAAGAAATAAAAATATTTGGCAGTATGGGGATTTGAACCCGGGTTCGCAAAATGGGAATCAAACGCCTTACCGCATACACCATGCTGAAGCTTGTAAACAATGTATTAAAATAATAATATTCAAAAGATATTCTCATATGTTTCCACGTTAATTTCTCGATACCTAGTGTTCATTTTGAAGAAATAATTGTAACACAGACATATGGAGTAAATACCCTGCAACATCTACTCGGGGGATCGAAATCCATTCTGAACAGGTCTGATGGTTCCCAAGTTAGTTATACAAGAGTCTTCTCCATACAGCAGCCATCGCCTTATAGAAAATCCATTTTTGTGTCTTTCACCTTTTTTGTTCTCAAGTGCTCTATTTATTGTGCCACATACTGACTGAAATTTGTTGATCTTACCCTCACTATCTTTCCATGTGTGGTAACTTATTTTGCAGCCTAGGTATTTAAAGTTCATTGCCTGTTCTATGACTAGGTCGTCAGTGACTAATTTTGAGTTTTAAATTTCAAGTCAATCTGTATGGCATGAAACTAAAAAGCACCTCATATCATTGGTTTTATGCGCCCGTGACTTGCGAGCAGGCTCTGAAGGCAAACGTTCGTCTATAACAGGGGTGGCCAACGCAAATGACCTCGCGGGCCACTGTGGAAGTGCATCATAACTCCGCGGGCCGCATATAAAATAATATATCCCAACTAGAGTTTTGGTTGAAATTCAGAAGGAAAAATTGGTCAAAGTCAAATTTGATGATGGATTCTTATTTAAAAAGACGAGACAAATGAAAAATAAAGAATAAAAATTTTCGATATCTCACCTAGTTTTAGAGATATACTGTATCAAAAGTGAGGTGTCTTGAGTTGAAATGGAGAAGAAATATTTCGCAAAAGTCAAATTTAATGATCGATTCTTATGTAACACGACGAGACAAATCGAAAATAAAGAATAAATTTTTTCGATATCTTGCTTAGTTTTCGGGATATACTAGGAATATCGCAATTGTTTGGAAGCGCAATATCGCCGCTGCCGCCACTGCGCATGCGCGAGCCTGCTTCACCAATTTAACGTCACTTCTCCTCCATATATTTCCTTCCTCCATGGTACTCACCCGCTCGACCTCCTTGAACACCCTGAGGAAGTTCAGTGCTGCCAACTTGCGCAGGTCGTCCTCAGTCCAGTGGGGCTCCTCGTCGTTCATGCTGTTGGCCAGCCTGTTGAACAGATCTGGGAATTTCGAGACGTCTTCCAGCCCACTAACTTTGCTGGAAGTAAAAGTATAATCCCAGATTTAACCTTCACATGACAAAAAATTATAGTTGTAAATCACTATACAGTCAATAAATCCAGATGCATAACAATAATATTTTAAAAATTTAAATTCATTGAACAACAATAAAAGTTTAAGATCACCAAATGATCTCTACAAGTGAGCAATGACTGTCTGAATTATGCAAAAAAATACCTACAAAATAATGCAATAGCAAAGACAATTAAACAGTAATCTATCATATATCCTTGAACGATGAAGAATTTTTACGGGCTTTAAACTAAACTTCAGCTATGGTAAAACTTTGCTATGTTCATGTGAAATACACTTGGAAGATTCGTGGTTCGGATTCCACAATAAACTGTAGGTCCACATTAAATAAATTAAATTAAATTGCAATGGAGCCCATGCTCCGGTGACAATTTCCTTACACATGCATCTTCCTGCATCCACCTACATTTATCCTTTACAAATTTTAACTTTAAATTTTTTCAATGTTACTGGTAAATTATTCATCATTTCTCCTGGTAACTTATTCCAATCCCTGACACCCTTACCTAGAAAAGAGAATCAAAATGTGGGCCCCATACTACACTACCATATTCAAGCAATGGTCTGACCAAAGTTTTGTAACCCAATTCCTTTACTTCTCTCGTACATCCCCTCATCGCACTCTCCAAGTGCAGAATTTAGAAACCTTTTCCTACCACCTGTCCAATGTGATGTGCCCAGTTAAGCTTGTTATCAAATGTGTCCATATTTGCCGATAGGATTAACGGATTACGTTAGGTGGCTATAATGGAAGCACATTAGGCAGCCGGTAAGAGACTCTGACGTAATATCATTGAGATAACACGAAATTACTGTTTAATAAAATAAATTGTTAAGGAAAACATTCTCGGGTGCCATGCCTGATGCTGTTGTATAATCACGACGTTTCGACAGCTAGCTCTGCTATCTTTTTCAGGTTTCAGGTGTCTTTTAGCCGTAGCATAGACTGTCTAGACGGTGACAGCTAGCATGTGACAGTCAGAAGACACCTGAAACCTGATGAAGACGGCAGAGCTAGCTGTCGAAACGTCGTGATTATACAACACCTGAGAGGATTTCATTGTAACATTACGCCGGGAAAGTCTGCATCACACATCAAGAAAAATAATGGAAGAAGAGTTTAACTCTTACCTTATACCCCATCGAGAGAAGCTTACTGACACAGGTCAGGGAATTACTATTACTATTACTATTACTCCGCGATTCACTAAAAGTGTTTGGCGGAGGGTGCATTGCACCTATCAGGAAAGGTAATGGTTTGGAAGGGATATACGGGATATGGCAGGAGGCGCCCATGGGCTATTGTGAGGAACCATCCCAGCATTCGCCTGGAGCGATCTAGGGAAACCATGGATAACCCAGATCAGGAATTACGTCTTAACACTGTCTTTAATAGCGCTGGTTTATGGTAGGCGGAAATTATTGTAATGAAAATACTGGAAATAAACAATTATAAGAAACACCTACTTACAGTCCAACAAAGTTACCACATTCACAAAGCCATTGCATCAAAGCAAACAGTACTTAATCAATTCACTCATAGGTGTTGTATACGCTTCTCCATATCAACCATCCCAACACCGTCAAAAATTAAACCGAAAAAATGACGGCTCATACACGGTGCGGTTTCGTTTGAACGCACTTCAATCGAGTGAGCGACAACAATGTGAAAACTGTCGGTCGGTGACAGTGCGGGCTCGGTGCTCTGTATTGTAGCCCGACCTTTACTTTACATGCAATTACAAACTTGTATATCCGTCGCTTAGGTAATAACACCGTTTAGTTCATTGTTACTTTTATTGAAAGATCGTCCGATAACAATCACTTTTTTTTGCTAGCTATGCGACGATGGACAGAAAATCGAATAAAGAGATACACAAATAAAAAACAAAAGTTTAATTATGAATACAAGGTGGGGAAAGAATTGCTTGCTGAAGACTTGAAATGTAAATATCTTGGAATTACTTTTGATAACAAACTTAACTGGGCAGGACACATAGGACAGGTGGTAGGATAAGGTTTCAAAGTTCTGCACTTGTTGGAGAGAGTGATGAGGGGATGCACGAGAGAAGTAAAGGAATTGGGTTACAAAACTTTGGTCAGACCATTGCTCGAATATGGTAGTGTAGTATGGGACACTCATTATGAGTATCAAATACAGGAGTTGGAGAGGGTGCAAAAAAGGGATGCTAGATTTGTTTCTGGAAATTATCGCAGAATGCAATCAGTGACGGATATGATAAAGGAGCTGGAATGGGATTCATTGCAAGACAGGAGGAGAATGAGGAGGGTCATGGGAGTGTACAGGGCATATACTGGCGATGAGGCATGGAAAGATATTGCAATAGGTATGAAAAGTAGTGAATGGAAGGGAAAAGATGACCATGACCACAAGCTGGCACTCGATTTCAGGCACAAGGGTGTGGGAAGATTCTCTTTTTTAGGTAAGGGTGTCAGGGATTGGAATGAGTTACCAAGAGAAATGATGAATAATTTACCGAAAATTTTGAAAGAATTTAAAGATAAAATTTGTAGAGGGCAAATGTAGGTAGGTGCAGGATAGGGGGAAGATGGGTGTGTAGGGAAATTGCCACCGGAGCCTGTGCTCCATTGCAATTAAATTAAATTAAATTGAATAATATATATTGCAATGTAAACAAAACATCCGCATTAGAAATAGCGGATGTGGATGCAAAAGTGGATGTAGGATTTCACGCGAAAGTTCCGCACTTGCCGGGCCCCTCCTATCGCGTGTTGAAGGATCCCAGAGTTCTTAGCGAATTGAAGACGGCTGGCGCCGCCATGCTAGTGGCGAGTGAACGCGGGAACTTCGAAACCCTCGTACAGTCATATAACAAATCACTGCAAAATTTGAAACTTTTATGCTGTTAAGGGTCTTTACTTGCTCAACGAAGATAAAATGGCAAATCACAGGCTAATTACTGAAATTCAACTGACTATATTACCTTTTTGGACTTGTGTTCTTCAGTCCCAGCAGTGGCAAGATTTTTGTCCTTCTTCAAGCAGGTTAATGTAACTGATCCAGAAAGATGTAAATGTTATAATAATAGTAACCCATTTATAAAAGTTATGAAGTAAAACCAATGAAGTAGAGGTACACACATTTAAGAGGTCCAAACTAAGTTTACTTCTGAAGCTGAGACACCATTTTCTGTTCAGTTCATAGACAGAATCTGATATTAATCACACTGAAATGAAGAATATGATGAAACAGTTCTTTCAGTATAAATACAACAGAAGGAAAGGTGAATATTTTTGTTCATTGTTTAAGATCTTTCCCTTCTAAAGACTTAACAACTTTAGGAAATATAAGCATGATTTACTCATTGTTAATCAGATTTTTTTAAAGGCCAAAAAAACATGTTTTTCACATTATATACTACTTGAATGCAGCTACATCCCCTGGTATGAAATTAAAACATTGTATGTTAAAGCCACTTTCCATTTTATTTCTTACCACTTTTTGTATAGACTACCACCAGTTGCAAATGCCTGTATTAATTTTATACCATCATTCAGTATCTGGAGAATGAAATTACAAAATTAATAACATCATCATTTATATGAGAATAAAAGGGAAGTAAAGAAAATAAATTAACATTTTTACTTCTTTTATTGATTATTAAACAATACAGTTTTGTTTAATTTTTGTCTGATTGAAACTTTCTCCTTTTCATTGTGCATTTTTGCAATATGAAACATTCTCAGTCTGACAAACAAATCAATAATTTTCTTAGAAAGTAGTATAATATGATTCTCAGGATAAACATTTTCAAACATGTGATCCGTAAGTTCACCAAACAAATTATTAAAATTACATTCCTGCAAAATAGCTGTTTTTAGTTTTTGCTTTAAATCACCTTTCATTACTTTCAAATCAGAGCGAATGAATTCATTCCTTACACATTTTTCAGCAACTCTGCATATATGTACCACACTTGCTGAGGGATAATGTAGTCCACCATTATCCTTAGCAGCAATAAACATAAAAGTAGAGGAAACAATCTTTTCTGTGAACAGGGAAGATGTACAAATATTGCAAGAGAAAGTCTTTGCAACTTTCATGGCTACAAAACCTGCTATATAAACAATTACATTTTCAACATAACTGGAAAGATTTTCTGGTAGAATATAATCTGAAAACAATTCCTGATCAGTCATAGTTGATGACATTTCCAAGGAATCTTTCCCTAACAATTTGTTTTTAGAAAACAACACAGGATCCATTTCCAACGAGATTGTGTGCCCACTCTGCAGTATTACAGTTGTATCTTGGGGAGTACAATTACCACAATTGCTTGATTTAATGCAGTTAAATACAAGCAGCTGTTTGTATGCAGCTTTGAACTGTATCACATTAGGGTTATTGTTCCAACCTAAACGGCCTCTAATACAAGAAAAAAACATTTCCACATGGTCCTGACTCATTTTGTACATGGGAATATATAATAGTTTCTTGCTCTGAATTAAATCTTGAAACAAGCCCCTAATAATATGAATGAGACTTAGAAATCCTAAAACAAAAACCTTCCTTGGGGACTCTACCAAACAAATCCCATCCTCCCTTTTAAGATTTACTATATATGATTCTGCTTCTTTGAGGAACACATCAACAGTTTGAAAATTCTTTTCAGACAGAGCTGATTTGAATCCCTTAGCGAGATTATTCATTGAATTTCCCAAGTCAAAGAGCCTGTCAAACATTTCACAATATTTAGCAGTTGCTGAAGATTCTGTGAAATTAGGATGTTTTACATCCCTTTCCAAAAATTCCAGGGCCCTAGCTACTGAAGAACTTAACAACTGTACTGCTAAATTTACTTTCATTTTTTGTGTTGCATAAATAACATGCTTTCTCCTTAACTTATTTGAAAGAGATAAACCTTCTTTCTCCTGTACAGTACTTAAATCTACAATATACTGCCATTTTATTAATCTACCCTGCTGATCTTTCAACACTTTCATGTCTCCCAGGACATTCCTTGCCAATTTCATCATATGGCAGGGATCCAACAAAACATAAACATTGTCCCCAGTGACAGGATGTTTAAAAGATGATTTGAACTCATTTGCACTAAAAATACACCCTAACTGTCTTGCCATACTCAGGTTTGTGGAAAGTCCATCACATGTCACACATACAACATGAACTCCAACATCATTTAAAATTTTCAGACTTTGTAGTATAATGTTGCATTTATCACTGCTACTTATGCCATCACCTAAAAAATAACCTATAGGAATTTTCCAAGAAGCATTAATAGCAACACACATAACCACCAATGCTTCCTTTCCTTCTCTTCCTTCTTCACTGGCAGCACAATGCACATGACCCATGTTCACATAGCCCACAAATTCTTCACCATTCCACATAACACCTTTTCTGATAGCCATCTCATCTAGTATTAAACTTCCATATACTATATATTTACAGTGAGAGGTGAAGTATTTAATATAGGCCAATGACTCTGCAGTAAACCCTGGATTGCCATCAACCACATTGTACCATCTACGAAGTGTAGATGGATGAGGTAAACAATTGTCAAATGATTCTCTTACAAATTTGTACCCTGCAGGTGAATGAAAATACAAAGTTAAGGCAAATCTTTTTATGTTGTTGCTGTAACCTGCATTTCTGCCAGATTTTGAAAGAGCAACCAGCTCTGAAAAAACACTAAAAAAAGAGTTCTCTAACATATGGCTCAAATCTCCAGTAATTTGGCACTTTTCTTTTAACTCTTGCACCATCTGTGACATAGATTCTATTTTCTTGCACTTTGTCATATTTTTGGCAACTTCCTTTTCATATTTCATCTTGTACTTTGCAATGCTGTGTTTCTTCCTGTTTATTACTGCTTCATATTTCAAACATTTCACAGATTTGTCTATGTCATATGTATGGTCATGCTGCACACAGTACTCTTCATTTCTCACTTCCTGATTAACATTTTCAGAAAGAACTGGCATATTTCTTTCCTTTGGAGGAGGTCGAGCAACAATCTTCTAAAAAAAAAAATAGAATATAAGAAACAATTTCCCATATCTTTAATCACAAATAGTGTAGGGCTATTAGTTCTATATATTACGCAACTAAAAAATAAAGTTTTGACCCTAAAATATTATAGTATTTTGCATATACATTATTGCAAAGCTTATAATCCTTACCTTCGATTTATTGTCTGGAAAGGAGAAAATGGTTGGAACTGCAGAAGGTTTCAGAATCTTTATATTCCCATTTTTCCAGAAACATTCCTTCTCGAAATGTTGAGAACATATAAAACTATGTTCCGTGGGAGTAAAACTGTCCCGGCGTATTTTAGCTAACCACTCACTCAATTTATTCTTATCTCGGAGCGGAAACCTGTATCGAACGAAAATATTAAGCCTGTGACCAACACGTCGGAACATAACATCCACCTGTTACGATAGACGATTCGGAACTTATTTAAATGCATACTTACTTGTGAAATGATAAATTTTTGCCTTTTGTAGCACGGTTGGTGCAGTTATATGCAGCGCAAGACTTAACCATGGTAGCAAACACTTCTAATAAAAAAAAATACGAGCACTCGATCACTTCGGCACGTCTCAACTGTACAGAACCACACACTCAAACCAACAGTTTGCCATCAGTATGGCGGCGCGCTCATCGTTCAATTTGCGAAGGAACACTAGCGCTGTTGCTCCTTCTAGTGTATAATATTCAAACTTCTTTGGCACTTGCGGATGCGGATATCCGTTACATCCCTAGTCCAGATTGCTGCTGGTACTCACCTGGGTCCTGACTCAAAGCCGCCGCCGATGCCCACGTGGTCCACTCCAGTCACGTTCCGGATGTGGTTGATGTGAGCTGCAGACAGAGTGCACGACACTCAAACTACTGTTGTATGGGAATCGACTTGGAGCATGTGATTCCAACAAGACTAATAACAGCGATAAATAAGAGGAATGTTGGATAGAATAAACATCAAGCAGTCTTGACCACCCGGTCTTCGTCTTGGCAAGCAGATGCACTTGATTAGTACTGCTGATCAAGCCAGAGAGGCGTGAAGAACTTTTCTTTTACTAATGGCAAGAGAAAGTTTACCGGCCTCGCGACTTAGAAGGATGTTACATTTTACTTGTATTATTTTTTGGAGTGTCATAATTATTTTGACTAATTTGATGCAATTCTCCATCCCTTCCTGTCTTCCAGAAACTTCTTCATCTCAACATACCCCTTATAAACTACTTCCTCAATTATCTGCTTCATATATTCTAATCTCCGTCTTTTTCTACAATTTTACCTTTGACTGTTCCCGCCCCTCCACTAACAAATTAAGCAATGCTGTGTGTCTCAGAATAGGAACTACCATCCTGTCTGTTCTTTCTGTAAGAGACCTCTTCCCTCACCCAGCATCTCCAAAACTCGTTCATTTCGTACTTTATCTGTCAACTTAATTTTCAGCATCCTTCTATAGCACCACAGTTCAAATGTTTCAATTCTCTTATTATGTTATAAAATTAATTTTTATGGCTTTATACTTCTTAGTGTAAAATGTAACCATTATGGATTCACCCAATTGTCCGTTCTTCTGCCACTACTTACAATTTCTAAACTCTCTGTGTTAAAAATTTGTAAATCCAGACTTCTTTAGTTCTTAATAACAATGACACAATTACCTGATAAAATTCATGAAAAGAATTAGAATGAAAATAAGTGTAAGCAATTTAGTTATACAGGGTGTTACAAAAAGGTACGGCCAAACTTTCAGGAAACATTCCTCACACACAAACAAAGAAAATATGTTATGTGGACATGTGTCTGGAAACGCTTACTTTCCACGTTAGAGCTCATTTTAGATTGGTAGAGGCGGACCAATTCCATGGCCCCCACGCTCTCCTGACCACAACCCTCTTGACTTCCATTTATGGGGGCATTTGAAAGCCCTTGTCTACGCAACCCCGGTACCAAATGTAGAGACTCTTCGTGCTCGTATTGTGGACGGCTGTGATACAATACGCCATTCTCCAGGGCTGCATCAGCGCATCAGGGATTCCATGCGACGGAGGGTGGATGCATGTATCCTCGCTAACGGAGGACATTTTGAACATTTCCTGTAACAAAGTGTTTGAAGTCACGCTGGTACGTTCTGTTGCTGTGTGTGGAACAACCTACTTCGATTGGGAAAACATAATTCAATTTAATTACACTCTGATGGCAATTTCCCTATAAACCCATTTCTCCCCCTTTCCTCCACCTACCTACATTTGACCTCTACAACTTTCAATTCATTCAATGTTTTTGGTAAATTATTCATCATTTCTCTTGGTAACGTATTCCAATCTCTGACACCCTTCTAATACGTCATCTCTTTTAATTTAATCCACCAATCAATATTTTTTTAACATCAGTACATAGCTAACAATATTGGTTTAGTCTTATTTTCCGGGCACACGTAATTTTTGAATTTATTACGCATTTATCGCAAAGGTTGAAGGTTGCTGAGTGATTATACTTACCTACAACATCTTCCAGAGTAGCCTTGCCTCCGTCACGGGCAATATCTGACGAGTAGAAGTTCACCATCACAATACCACCGTTCGTTTTCTGAAACAGTAGACACACTTTGCTTTCTCAAGTCAGGTGACTCCATTATGAGACATCAGTATAAAACTATTTTATCACTAAGACAATTGGGACAAACTTTTTTCATGTCACTGTGGGACCACCATCTCGCATCATGCTGGTCTCGAAACCACTATGCAAGCATTAATACGGCAATGAAAATTAATCCCCGTTTGATACACCTGAAGGGGAGCCACTGAGGTCTGCCTCAGCTTCTCCCTTATGCAAGCGACGAGTGCACTTTCCAGTGGGAAGCTCAGGGATTATATCAACGTCCATGAAGAGATAAACTTCTTTTTCTCTAAGTTACCAGCTAACATCTTCACTCATTCCCTTATTCACTCTATGGTAGCTTCAGGGCGGAAGTCCAAACTCTATAGAATTAGTTCAACTAAGCATTCAGGTACTTTTAGTGTTGTAAAAAAAGAGTTTTTTTTCTGACGTGAAAAAAACATGAAAAAAACTGTGAAAAAAACATGTTTTTTTTCTGGGACATGTTTTTTTTCATAACTACTAAATTTCAAATTTTTAAGGCATTTATCGTTTAATATGACTGTTTTAGAGTTTATACTAAGTACTTTTAAATCTACTATATTTTTCTGGTTCAGTAGAAAAAAAATTACAAAAATATTGGTAACATTGATTGAAGTTTTCTTTTACGAATGGGGACTTCCCGAAGAGGCTAGGTTGAGCGAGAAGGAATCCCCGCTTCCCCGTTGTTTGGATTGGTACTCACTACTTGAACTAGTGCTGCCAGGCCCTACGAATTTATCAGTAGACCTACGAATCTTTTCAAAAAATTGGGAAATTTAACTACGGTTTTTTGCCTCTTTTTATTACTTGTTGTGCTTTCCTTATATTCGTATACTTGTTAAACTCGCAGCGTATAGTGATACTGAGTCATTGTCAGTAATTATGAATAATTTCCTTGCAACCGTTGACGTAAACCAACGATTGAAAACAAATAAAGCTCCTATTTTGTATGATAATAGATTTAAATTCAAACTTAAAAGACCGTAATACAGAACTAACGGCGCAGTCTTCATTCACATTGTGTACTTTGCACACAATTTAAAATTGTAATTTCAAAAGCTTTTGCATGCAATAAAACCAGTAAAAGAAAATGTAACTATTTCTGAAGTTATGGATCTAGAGGAGACAGAAGAAGAAACAGAAAATTCCAACTCCCACCGAACTAGCGTTGGTAGTACTGATACTAGTGAATGTGGTATCGACATAGAGGATGAATAAAAAATTATGTTACCTATACAGATATATTTATGAATCATTATGTATGATATTATATGATTTAGTAAGGTTTAAAACACACATGTAAAGTGTAAGTTACATAAATAAAACTATAATTTATCAAATATATTGTTTTCTAAAAAAAAAATTTTAAAAAAAAGAACAAGGGTGCTAGGTTTTTTTTCATGTTTTTTTTTTTCACAAATCTGATAAAAAAACATTTTTTTTTCAGTTTGCAACACTAGGTACTTTAGAGCTATTTTTAAATCTGATCACATTTCAACCATATCTGTTTTTAGCAATACATAATTTCACCTGTTCCTTGATTGCGATAAACCAAAAATACAGTTTTAGTCAATTTTTCACTTGCTATTAACTTTTCTAGCAATACGGTGTTATAGCCTTTTTTGACATAAAGGTCGCATATCATGTTGTGAATCTAACTGATGGATGGACTATCACCCTACACCGGTTACACAGGCAAACTGCTTGGCCCACTACAGGGGCATTTACGGTACTTGAAGTAGCGAAATATTACGCCGAGTGACCAGTGAGAAACAGCTTACTAGTTGTTAATTTCGTATTTAACATGTTGTAAAACTGTGATTTGTGTCAGCGAAAATAATAACAGCTTGATTGTTTTAGTAAAGAGATTTCAACTTATCTACAAGAAAGATATATCAAAGTTATTGTGGTTAATTCGGCGCGGAATAGTGAAAGAACCATTGTATAACATGCCAAATTACTGCATGTCTGAACGCGATCACCTGAAGATGACCAAACGAAACATGGCCGAAACGTTGTTATAAGAAATAAAATTACCGTGATATATTTGCAGAAAAGTCGTTTGCTTCAAAATATGTACTACAAGCAAGGCTGGTTGTTGACAAATAATGCGATTAAATAGCTGCGTATTTCACCCCTCTTATAAAATGTATTGGCTAACTTACCCTGCCAGATGAAGTTCACCCGCCACGGCAGGGATTTCGAACTGAATCGAAACACTGTCTCATAGGCCACGGAACCATTCTCGAGGGACAGCCACATATTAACGCACATTTCCACTACGCTCAGAGAATCCTGGCACTTACCACCATCTGCAGTATGTCGTCGGGGACGTTCCTCTTGCTTTCGTGGACAGCCCGGGCGGCGGAGTGGGAGAAGATCACTGGCGCCCGCGACGTCTTGATGGCGTCGACTACGGTCTGTCGGGCAGCGTGCGTCAGGTCGACCATGAGGCCCAGTCGATTCATCTCTCGCACCACCGTCTGCAGAACAAAACAATACGGACCTTGCTAACATGTTTACAGCCAGGTAGCTGTGATTAATAGAGCCCTTTGCCGTATATGGAAATAACAGCTAAGAATTTACTTTCATGCCATTGTGATGGAGTACATACTACAAAGGTAACTTTCATAGTGACTTATTAACTTATTTATTTATAAGTATAAATGCTTACGGGATTATCGCTGCGTTGTTATATTCTTTATTCTTCTTTTCCCGACGTTTCGACCTAGTCTTCTGTCTTCTTCAGGGGTCTTGTGCCGAATCTGCTAAAGATTGTGCTCTTGTGGAGACCGGTGTGGCTAGTTGTTTGTAGTCAGACAATCAACAGTACAAATAAACAACTAGCCACGCCGGTCTCCAGAAGAGCATAATCTTTAGCAGATTCGACACAAGACCCTTGAAGAAGACCGAAGACTAGGTCGAAACGTCGGGAAAAGAAGAATAAAGAATATAACAACGCAGCGATAATCCCATAAGCATTTATATTTGTAATATGACGCCTGCGAAAACAACAAAATCATTTATTTATTTATAGTTTTTATTTCCTTTCTTAAAACTTTTTAGTCTAATTTTGTCCTTCACGAATTTTAATAAATAAATAAAAAAAATCCGTCTCCCTTAAGCCTGAAATCGAGTTCCAGGTTGTGGTCATAATCACGGCCATCGTTTCAATTATTCTTGTGCTGTTCCTAATGCACCAATATTTTTCCGTTTTATCATATGAATAGTAAATTTTTACTTCCAGCCTCATCACCAATATATTTTGATACTATTATCAATGAATTAGGTGTTGAGCGAAATAAATTCCAAAGTGTTGATTTTTAAATATTTACAAAATTGTACTTCGGCCTTTACAAATAAAATTAACTCGATCCTGGATTCCGGTGGTATGTGATAATCGTAGACTGTTTGATTCTAAGGCGCTTACTGATTCCCGAGAGTACAGTTAAATACAATTACGCTTGAAAAAATCATATTTTTTTTAGTAATTATGACTAAAGTCTACTTCGTGGTCTCTTCGATACAAGAGTGACACTAAGGGTTCGAATTCACTGATGTATGTGAGCAATGGGGCATTGCAGTAATCTTTTCTGGAAGATAGTTTGGCAATTATATTCGGTAGTCACATTGGAAAAATAAAATACGCCACAGCTATAGGGAAATTTGCAAGTTGGTTGGTAATACCAAACTTGGAATTTCTGGATTCGTCAAGCATAGATTCAACCAGTCTCTTAGTGTGTTCATAAACGAGTATATTTTACCAAATATAGCTACATTCATTATCTTTTACCTGTTAAATTTTAATTCTTAGCGAAAGAAACCTGAATAGTTGTATGTACTATTAAACAAATCAATATCTGCATACAGAAATTTGCACTTTAATTTTAACTTTACAGATTACTGACATTATTATGTTAACACAGTATTAATTCAATTTGCAGTTAATAATTGCATGACAAGATTTTTACGAAGACCATCTTAATTTCTTTCTGAAATATATTTTTCTTGATATAATTCTTATTGTTAATAGAGACGTCACTCTGCCAAACAAAGCATTGTGATGGCTTATCAATGGTTTCTTCTTGTGGGGGGAAAAAATTTAATTTGAAGTTATTTTCATGTGGTAAGTTATGCTATACCAGTTGTTTCTTTGGCGGAATTTGTTTACGTTTAAATCGCAGTCGTCCAATTAAAGCCAATTGCCGCTTCCACTACAAATCTATTCAACTACACGTAAAAATGACATACACGTTTTTTTTTTTTTTTTTTTTTTTTTTTTTTTTTTTTTTTTTTTTTTTTAATGAAAGCAAAATTTACCTGCATAAAATTATATTTTTGGGAGTTTATTCAGTTTGCAGTGTTGAGCTAGGCATGGTCTGTTGGTTTTGTTAACTTTTTTTTTTAATATTTGGGAATATATTTGATTACCAGTAATCCGGGGAAAACTAAATTCCAAGAATGATGCCAACTTGCTGATGTTTCCTTTAAAAGGCCGTGGACGAATTCCTTCCGTTCCTTGTCCCCAGTCCTTTCCCACCTCAAATTATCTCGATGTCAAGCAAAAAAAAAAAAAAAAAAAAAAAAAAAAAATCCCTTGTGATGATTATTACGAGAAATTCGATTTTTTGTTTTTGGGTGGTTCTACATATTACTTTTCCAGTCAGCTTAGATCGTACTTCCTAATGAAAAAAATCTAGCAATCCAGCTACATCGTTCAAAATTAAACATCTGTATACTTTGGGTTTTCACATTTACATGTAAGATTCAAAATATTTTAAGATGACTTACGTTAAATTCCGTGACAAATTGCGAAGGGAAGCTCACCAGGGATGACTATTGGTTCAGATTATTAAGAGGAATATCTACCTCAACGTATTTTAACAAGGATAACTAACTAGCTCCCTGTTTCTTACTAGAAGTAAAAAAGATTGGGAACTTTGCTTCGAACATCATTGCTTACCTATTCTGGTCCTCAGTATAACTTCTGTAATAGGAGAAAAAAAAACCCTCTGGGTAGCTGTGGCATGAAGCGCGTAGTCGCAGGACTCACCCGTCCGAATTCGCTGAGTCCGCCGGACTCGGTGTCGTCTGCTCGTGCAGCGCGAGCCCTGCAACATCAACATCAGGCGTATGTTAGCACCAGAGACCAAACGTCATTGATCACAGCTATGATCCCCACTACCCTCAGTGAGTATTATAGTGGTTAATGTAAACACAGCTCCATATTATGGTCCGCGGACCGCAACGAAGTTCAGGCACGCCCACTGGCAACCAGCCGCCGGGCGCGTGCCTCGGATATAGCCGTTGGCTAAATAAAGATGTGTGGTATCTATACGGGATAAGAGGAAACCTTCGTCGCCTGACCTCCGGCAGTGTTTTAACTGCCAAAATCACGGGCATCACGCCAGCGACCACACCCAACAGCGCAGGTGTGTCAGATGTGGGTCTGACCACAGTCAGAGAAGAAGCAGTCTGTTGTAACTGCGGCAGAGGGCACGCGGCCTGCTTCTCTGGCTGTGAAGCCAACAAGACTCTTCGGGCATCACGCCGCCCGTAAGGCACAAAGCGCCACCAAGAAGCTAACTCGAGCCAGCCTCCCCACCAACGTAGACCGGCGGACAAGACCGCGCGCGATCCCCATACGAGGCCCGTTGCGCGCCGCCAAGACCAATCGACGATAGCTCCCGTCTCCAGTCGGCAGCAGCCCTGACGACGAGAAGGTCGACCAGCCGACCACTGCCACTGCCGTACCGGATCCAGTGATCAGCTCACGGTGGTGGTGACGCTGCTCACGCAGCTGATCACCGCCTTAATGCCACGTCAACAAGAGACTAAAACCAGACAACACTTACAACCTAATGACTTATCCAAAAAGCTATGTCCAAAAAATCACCATGAGACAGCAATAGAAGGATTAATCCTGGGACTGCGAAAGATATCGTAGCAGTGCTACACCTGACGACGCTGACGCGGGCTACGCACTCTCACAGAGGACCTCGCTGACCGAGGCCACGCCCAGTTTGGTTGCGGGCCTCGCTCATAGAGAGCCATGCCGTCGCTATGACAGAAGCTGCCAGTGATGCTGACCTGTCGGCAGTCGACACAGCTGAAGGCGGCGATATCATCATAGAGGCGAATCTTGAACGAGATGGACTCGTGTGCCGCATGGACCTGAAGCGCTTTGTTTCGAGCCGCGACAGGTTTCAGTTCGCGAACCTGCAACAGAATCCCGTTGATGCTACATGGACACTGTGGGTTGTTAGTGCCGGCATGAAATACGGCTGGTCCATCCCAGACAACTACACGGACTGCAGTACGGTACTGGCCTTCGCGGGTGAGCAACACCCAGACGTCAAGCTGATCTATAACGATGCTGCGGTTAAAGAACACAAGCGCGCGGAAACCCTAGCATTCATACCATTGGATTTCGTGGAGGGTTTCTGTGCGAAGAACCTCTTCAGGAAACTAAATGAAAGAAGAAAGAGGCTGCGTAGAAGCAGCAGTCAGAGGCGACAGAGAACTGGCAGGTTGCTGGAGGCAAAAATCTTGCCTCTACAGCACTGCCGACTCCCGGAAGCTCCTGGCTTCAAGGTCCCGGAGCTGCCTGCACCAGCCAGCCCTAGCCGGGACGACGTAGAGGACACCCAAGCAGCTCCAGCGTCTCCTACGCACCACAGGAAGAGAGGGAGACAACACCATCCACAGAGGAGGGACCAGTCCAACCCGTGTTGGTGCCTTACGCACGGAACTGGGGAAGTCTGTACGTTCAGCTTCTGCTGGATGCAGAACTGCCACTGTTCTGCTGGCCGGCTGACGGAGGCGTCACAATCCTAGCCTCTTGCCTATCGGACCTGTCGAAGGCCATCAGCCTACTGTGCGACAGTTCTGCGCCACACGTGCACTGCACCCCGTTGTGATCACGACACAGAAACTGTGCCACGCAGCTCACTCGTGCCGGTTTTTGCCATAACAATTCTTGCGTTATTTATAATCATTTTCAACTATGAAATAAGAAAAATTGTACAAGCTGGTGCGTAACTAACCTGCGATTCAAAATATCAATCATAATAAATACAAAAAAATTAAATTCAACCAAGAAATTTGGACAATGAGCCCAACAAGTGGCGAGTTAATTCAGCACTTATTCATCATACAATTGTCCACTTACAATTTTCACATTTATTTTTATCTTTTGAATTCATTTTTTAATATTTTTTTTAAAAAGATTGGTATGTAGGCTATATGAAATAAAAGAGAAATACATTCTTATAAATGCCATGTACCTAAATAAATATCAACGAAAATACTGGGAGATTTTCTTCAGTTCTAATAAGTATTTGAGTGTTGTCGACTAAATAACAGGTTAGATTATGCCATGAATCGTCGCTCGAGTCATCCGGAAATAATCTTTTGAGAATTCTCTTGTTACTGCAAAAGGCAGATGAGAGTTTCTTATTTCCACATACTTTCCATAATTTTATCCAACTCAACTTCTGATAAAGTAATAACAATTTTCCAAGCTCGGCATCCCAGTCTGATTCAGAAATAAAAAATCGAGTTTTGCATCGACATGTTTTTGGTTACACTTTCTTGTCGGTTTCTCGCACAACACAGCAATGCTTTGTTTGTAAACTGCGCTCTAATATGCGCGGGCAACTGCCCGACACAGTTTCATTGTCTGTGCTACCCTGCCCTGCTCTGCGTTGCCCCTACTGCGCCACGCAGGTCAATGTGCGCTCCGGGTAAGAGGGTGGTCAAGAAAAAGCCTTCTCCCTCCAAGCTCAGGCAGTGTTTCAACTGCCAACGCCACGGACATGAGGCGAGGGACTGCAAGCATCGGCGCAGGTGTGTCAGATGTGGGGCTGACTACCGAGCTGCAGACTGTCCCACAGCCAGAGAAAAGGAAGTCTGCTGCAACTGTGGCGGAAACCATGGAGCATGCTTGTCTGGCTGCGAAAAGAAGATGCAGCTTAAGGAGAAGTATCGCCCAAAAGCTGCGCCGGCACCCAGGAGTGCCCACCAGGAGGCCAGCTCCAGACAGCCTCCAGAGACCGGTGGCCAAGATCGCGTGCGAGCTCCATACGCGGCCCGCAGCGACATATAAACATAGTAAAGAAACCAACAACAAACGTTTCTGTATTTTCTTTTAATTATTATATGGTTGATGTAGTATTTCAGCAAACTTTTTTAAATGCTGTCATTTCAAAATGGAACGCTGCGAATACTGTTCCAGATTCGCTTTGTTTCTGCTTGTGAATGTTCGTGTTAGTTCTGTTTGCACTCACCAGGGCGTGCCGCAGTGGTTTGTGAGAGTCAGGTATCGCACTCCCAGCTCCTGGAACAGCCTCAGAACGAAGAGGCGGGAGTCGATGGCGTGACCTCCCTCCACGCCGATCAGGGAGCCGATCTTGTTCGCTAGGAATGCGTCCGCGACACCTGGAAAAGATTACCACACTCACGCTGCCATCATTCTGCTAACTTCCATCTTCTTCTACTCTACTCTATTGTTACACCCAGAAGGAAAGTCCTGAATTACTCCAAAATCGGAAGAGAGCAGTGGGACCACAATAAGTTATTTAAATTGCAGATCAATGGCGTGCACGTAGTCCCAGCAGCGGCCTCTTTTGTGTGAGCATCTGACTGAGTTCGAACGCAGCAGAGTGATCAGCGCTTCAGATTCTATGTCAAGTCTTGTATTTAACAACTCGAATCTCCCGCAAATGGTGACACTCACTTCTCATCATATCTTAGGTAATTATTAATTACTTTTTGGGTTAAGTAGATGGAAAGCGATGGAAGCCATCTAATTTGACACTCTAAAACAAATGTTTAAAAAAAGGTATACGTTATGTCGTTGTACGTCCGCCAGTCAATTTCTTCAGACAACAATGAGGACATATATCAAATTTTCTCGGGCGACTAGCCGTGTTAAAGAAGTGTTATAATCACACAATATTTAGGCGATCTCATTCGTTATCGCCATTTTCTGGCGAAGTGATGGCTACAACGATTTGGGATCGCCAAAATATTGTGTAATTATTACGATTCTTTAACTCGGATAGGCACCCGAGAACATTTCGTATACAGGGCTAGTTAAAATGAATGCAGTGATTTCAGAAAATTACTACAGATTTATTATCTGACATATACTTACAAGATTACACAATATATAAACAAACTGTGAAAGTTTTTTAGAGTGTCTACAAATGCTCAATATTTGCACCTTTAGCAACTCTGCACACATCAAGTCTATAATCGAGTTCTTCCCACATCCGATGCAGCATGTCTCTGTCAGTGAGAGCAAATGCATTGGTGATGCGAACCCGCAGGTCTGGCAGAGCAACTGGTACTGGTGGCACGAACACTGTGTCTTGTACGAAACCCCAAACAAAGAACTCGCATTACTAGTCACTAAAGGTGCACGTATTGAGCATCTGTAGACACTCAAAAAAAACTTTCACAGTTTGTTTATATATCTGAGTAATCTTGTAAGTATAAGTCAAATAACAAATCTGTAGTAATTTTCTGAAATCACTGCAATCATTTTGACCTCTATTGTCAACGCCGAGACAAACTACGTTCTTATGTAACAACGAGGACAGCAACTAATAATGTCACTCACCTGCCGCCGAGTCTACGAACTGCATGTCGTCAGGGTACTTAGCTATCAAGCGCTTCATGACCTGTACCGCCTCCAGAGTCTGCAGCGCGGCGTCTTTGTACTGCCACTTGCACTCCACAAAAGCCACCCAGAACTGAAACAGTGAAACAGATTTATTTTTACTAAAATGTAAGTATTAACAAGCACGAAAGCAACAAATACATACAATAAAATACAATACATTCATTGTCCATTGATCCCAATATAAGAGACTGGCTTTGTGGGATGTGGAAAGTTGTCAATTTACAGAAAAACAAATGCATAAGCAAATAATACATACACCAGAAGATGTACAGCCATGGTACATTAATTATGTCAACTACATCCACGCAAACTACTGGCAGTTTACTTTGTAGATACCCGAAATATATTCTTCGATAGAGTAGGAGATCTCAATTAAAATTCTTTCAATTTTTTCCTGAATTAATTCTTATCATCTGGTAGACATTTAATATGTGTTGGGAGCTTATTGAAGATATGTATCCCTGGATATCGGACCCCTTTTTGAACAAATGACAATGACTTGTAATCTTTGCGAAGATCATTTTTGCTTCTAGTGCAACAACTGTGGATTTTATTATTTGGTTCGAACAATGTATAATTTGTGACTACAAAGGCCATTAATGTGTATATATACTCAGACGCTAATGTTAAAATCCCTAACTTCTTGAACAGCTCACTACATGAAGTTCTATTGCTAACCTCACTCATAATTCTTATTACACGCTTTTGGGCTCTGAACACTTTGTCTCTATGGGTAGAATTGCCACAGAATATTATTCCATATGACATTAAGGAGTGAAAATAAGCAAAATACACTAACTGCCTCATATGGAGATCACCATTAGCTGAAATTGTACGAACTGCACCCAGTCGCTTTAGTAAGTAGGAAACATGTACCTTCCAATTTAAATTATGATCAATATACAAACCTAGAAATTTCAAGATACAATCTACCTTTAGAAAGGAATGGCCAGCAAATATTATTTCTATATCTGCTATTAATTTGTGCGATATACTGAATTGCATATACTGAGTTTTATCAAAGTTTAAAGATAAGCCACGAGCTGTAAACCATTTATTAATCAGTTCAAAGACATAAATTGAAATATAATCTGTAGATAATTTTGGAGTGTTTTTAATTTCTCTGTTTGTGTCATCTGCAAACTGGACAAATTTTGAGTTTTTAGATGCAACACATGGAGATCATTTATATATATTGAGAACAACAGTGGCCCTGAGGTACTCCAATTCTGAATAATTCCCACACAGAAAAAATTCGACCACTTAAGGCAGCCTCAAATTCTCTATTGGCACTTTCTGTTTTCTATTCAGAAGGTAAGTACTAAGCCATTTATTAACAATATCATCTATACCGCAATACTTTAATTTTTGAATCAGAATTTTGTATCTACACAGTCAAATGCCTTAGATAATTCCCACAGGAATTTCAACGGCTATTAATTGCGAGGTGGAAGCATGTTAACATCCAAAATATATTAATTACAAGTTACTTTAATTTAATTGCAATTTAATTTAATTTAATTGCAATGGAGCACAGGCTCCGGTGGCAATATCCCTACATACCCATCTTCCCCCTATCCTGCACCCACCTACATTTGCCCTCTACAAATTTTATCTTTAAATTCCTTCAAAGTTTTCGGTAAATTATTCATCATTCCTCTTGGTAACTCATTCCAATCCCTGACACCCTTACCTAAAAAAGAGAATCTTCCCACACCCTTGTGCCTGAAATCGAGTGCCAGCTTGTGGTCATGGTCATCTTTTCCCTTCCATGCACTATTTTTCATACCTATTGCAATATCTTTCCATGCCTCATCGCCAGTATATGCCCTGTACACTCCCATGACCCTCCTCATCCTCCTCCTGTCTTGCAATGAATCCCATTCCAGCTCCTTTATCATATCCGTCACTGATTGCATTCTGCGATAATTTCCAGAAACAAATCTAGCAGCCCTTCTTTGCATCCTCTCCAACTCCTGTATTTGATACGTAAAATGAGGGTCCCATACTACACTACCATATTCGAGCAATGGTCTGACCAAAGTTTTGTAACCCAATTCCTTTACTTCTCTCGTACATCCCCTCATCACTTTCTCCAACAAGTGCAGAACTTTGAAACCTTTTGCTACCACCTTTAGTTTTGATATACAACGGTATATACAGCACGCAATATTATTCGTAGTAATGGAGAACCCACATCATTTTTCAGAATTTTTCAAACTGATCGTCGTAATAACTTGTCACAAAAGCGAATAAGGGTGTGTTGCTACAAAACCTCGAAAAGACTCTCGCTTGAGAACGCCGCGATATTATGCGAGGCAGAAACAAGATAATCAAGTTTTGCAACCGTTGAGCAGGAATTCAGCAAGATTTGTCTTGGAATAAAACTTTATCGGGTAACAAGCGGAGTTATTCCATCGATCAAACACGACTTTTCGGCGGCCAAAGCTGTGCACCATTGTCAAGTTACTCAACTCAATTAATGATGGGTGCAGAGAGTGTGACCGGCGAAAAGTAGTGTTTGATCGATGGACTAACCCCGCTAGTTACCCGAGAAAATTTTATTCTGTTTTCAACGCCGAGAAAACCTCCAGTCTTATAAGATTTGTCTATGTTATTACTGTAGCGTCTAGATCTTTATGATAAAAAAATAGAGAAATATGAAGGCAAATATGACTTTATAAAAAAGGGGTAAATATGACCTCAAAATAACAAAACAGAAACAAACATTTTAATTTACTATATATCAAAACATGAGTCAGCATATTAGATAAACAAATAAAAAACAAAAGGTTAATTATGAATATAAGGTGGGGAAAGAATTGCTTGCTGAAGACTTGAAATGTAAATATCTTGGAATTACTTTTGATAACAAACTTAACTGGACAGGACACATAGGACAGGTGGTAGGAAAAGGTTTCAAAGTTCTGCACTTGTTGGAGAGAGTGATGAGGGGATGTACGAGAGAAGTAAAGGAATTGGGTTACAAAACTTTGGTCAGACCATTGCTCGAATATGGTAGTGTTGTATGGGACCCTCATTTTACGTATCAAATACAGGAGTTGGAGAGGGTGCAAAGAAGGGCTGCTAGATTAGTTTCTGAAAATTATCGCAGAATGCAATCAGTGATGGATATGATAAAGGAGCTGGAATGGGATTCATTGCAAGACAGGAGGAGGATGAGGAGGGTCATGGGAGTGTACAGGGCGTATACTGGCGATGAGGCATGGAAAGATATTGCAATAGGTATGAAAAGTAGTTCATGGAAGGGAAAAGATGACCATGACCACAAGCTGGCACTCGATTTCAGGCACAAGGGTGTGGGAAGATTCTCTTTTTTAGGTAAGGGTGTCAGGGATTGGAATGAGTTACCAAGAGAAATGATGAATAATTTACCGAAAAGTTTGAAAGAATTTAAAGATAAAATTTGTAGAGGGCAAATGTAGGTAGGTGCAGGATAGGGGGAAGATGGGTGTGTAGGGAAATTGCCACCGGAGCCCGTGCTCCATTGCAATTAAATTAAATTAAATTAAATGATCAGTTACACATCGTTTATTTTTTCTAGTAGTGTCGCTTTCTTGTAGACAGCATAATTTGCTTCCGTGCACTCGCTACACCATTGGGAAATTAAATTTTAAATCGTTTCGTTGAAGTCGCTTTAATTTCAAATAATTTACAGAATAGGACTCTTTCATCCGTACTAAAATACTCCTCTCTAAATTCCCTTACGTAACTTCGCACTTCCAGAAAATTTTATTTTCGGCATGTTGGTAGGTCTACTCACTGATCCACTGCTGATTTAACGATGACTGAGGATATTTCATTGCGATATCGACTGACGCGACTCAACACAGGCATGCTGCTGAGATTAAAAGGCGGGCGGAATATTAACTTTTAGAGAGTGACAATAATGCATAATATGTGAATGGAGACTTTTCCGGCGTATTATTGCAATGAATTGTTCACAGCAGTTCAGCCAGATAGTGTTGAAAAACGACAACGTTTCGACAACCGGCTGGGTTGTCTTCATCAGGTCTAGTACTTCAGATATTAATACCTGAAATCACAAGCTAGACTAGTTTGTGATTTCAGGTAATAATATCTGAAGTAGTAGATCTGATGAAGACAACCCCAGCCGGTTGACAAAACGTTGTCGTTTTTCAACACTATCTGGCTGAACTGCTGTCAACAGGAGCGGATCCAGGGGGGGGGGGCAAGGGGGCTCAAGCCCCCCCAAAAGTATCTAAGTATCTAGGTCCACCCCCGACATTGTAATTTTGGAGACTTTTTTTTAGTTCTACGGATTTGAGGCCCTATGCCCGACTGAAGCGCCCCCCCCCCCAAAACCAAAATCCGCTGAAGGCAAGTCCTTTGAACCAAAATTCACTCAAGCCAAGCCCCCCCCCAAAACCAAAGTCCACTCAAGCCCCCCTCCCCCCCAAACCAAAATCCTGGACCCGCCCCTTGCTGTGAACAATTGATTGCAATAATGTATAACTTTAATTCATGACCGGTGAATTCTGACTACATTGAAAATCAGTTTTGTTTTTTTCCCACCACCTGTACAGCAGAAGCATAGTTCTGTGAATAATTATCTTAATCCCTTTTAATTTATATCTAGTGAATTCCCGGTACTATTAAAAAAAAATTGCCAGATTTTTTTTTCAAAATATGATCAAATGACCATAAATATTGTCGAAATATGACCAAAACTAGGAAAATGGTCTGAATATGCATTTATATGCTGTATAAAATACACCAGGAATAAATCAGAAACGTTTAATCAGTGTTTAGTACAGTATTTCAGCTCAAAAAGAAGGCAGGAAAAAAATAAGACTTGTCCTAAATATCCGAACCCCAAGTCATTAGACTACTATAACAAATAACCAGCTACTGACCTCGTGAAAGTGGCAGGATAATGAGTTAATGCCTCTGTAAAGAGCAAACGTGACCAACAACGCAGTGGCAGATGTTATGGGAACATAACTACCGCAGTACCACAGTCAATTGCGTTAATGAAGCACTGAACGTTACCCATGGCTTACAATTATACTGATTTATTCGTAGATCTACGGATTTTTATAAAAAGCTGGGATTTTCGGATTTTGTTAAAATATATCTACGGATTTCGATTCTTTTTATTATTTATTGATTTTTCCTTATATTGGTGTCTTGTTAAACTTTGAGCCTATAGCGTTTCTGAATTGTAAATAGTCGTTAATTGTTTCCTTGCAACCGCTCGTGTGAACCGACGATTGAACTAAAGCTCACATTTTGTTTGATTGTAGATTTTATAGATCTGAAAACACGGTAATAGAGAACTATCGGCGCCCTCTTTATGCACGGTGACACGCTCGTTGGCACGGCTTACACAGCAGTGCCTTCCGAGAAGGATAAACCAATATCCGAGATTCAAAGTGTTCACAGTATTTATTTCCTTTTACAGAAGATGTGCTAAATATAATGTTAACAAAGAAAATGTTTGGTCCCTAAATAAAAAGACATAGCAGCAGCAGTGACGATGTTTAAAACATATGCAGATATATTTCTCACTTTCAACGTAGAATACTATTTGGTATTTCGAATTTTAAAGACCTTGAAATAAATTTTTTTCTTAATTTGTCTCTCTCTTCAATAATTATTGTTTCAGTCTTTCAGTTAGCGAGTCTCCGGATATTTGTACCCAATCCAAGGAAATTTTAGTGGCGTCTATGGATATTCAGAGCCAAGTGGTTGGCAGCACTGTACGCTACCTGCGCTCCGACTTTTCCCGTGCGCAGCCTGGGCAGGTCAGTGCCGCACTGGGAGCAGTTCCACCTGGAGTCCAGCCTCAGGTCGTTATTATTATTGTGCCCTGTACTCTACCTGCGCTCCGACTTTTCCCGTGCGCAGCCTGGGCAGGTCAGTGCCGCACTGGGAGCAGTTCCACCTGGAGTCCAGCCTCAGGTCGTTATTATTATTGTGCCCTGTACTCTACCTGCGCTCCGACTTTTCCCGTGCGCAGCCTGGGCAGGTCAGTGCCGCACTGGGAGCAGTTCCACCTGGAGTCCAGCCTCAGGTCGTTATTATTATTGTGCCCTGTACTCTACCTGTGCTCCGACTTTTCCCGTGCGCAGCCTGGGCAGGTCTGTGCCGCACTGGGAGCAGTTCCACCTGGAGTCCAGCCTCAGGTCGCGGTCCAGGTCGAAGTCGTTGATGCGGTTGTTCTCCAGCAAGCGGATGTTGCGGGCCAGGTCGTTCTTGCTGCAACAAGACACAAGATCAGATGCTCCGATTTCTAGGTCGTAATTTAAAACAAGGCTCATCAGAAGTTAAATCGATTCCATACAAAGCTCTGGTGCCGTCCTCACTTAGAATACTGTTGTTCTGTATGGGGCCCCCATCAAAAGGGGTTAATGGAAGCATTAGAGAAGGTCCAAAGAAGAGCCGCCCGATTCGTGGCAGGTATATATAGTTGGAGGGAAAGGGTAAGTGCGATGTTGAAGGAGTTAGGTTGGCAAGACCTGGAACACCGAAGGCGTTGCTCTCGACAGAAGCTAATTGAAAAATTCACGACTGACATATTTCAGAATGACGGCAAATACATATTACTACCAGCTACATTCATATCTAGGAATGACAGAGAAAATAAGATAAGAGAAATCAGCGCCAGAACAGATTTATTCCTATACTCTTTTTTCTTCCAGAAGCGATTAGGGACTGGAATAGGAAGGAGCGAGAGAACTTGGATTCCGATTGGAGTGGGTATCTATAAACCCCTCCAGCCATCCTGATCTGGGTTTTCCACGATTTACCCAGATCGCTTCAGGCGAATGCCCTGATGATTCCTAAAAATAGCCCACGGGCGCCTCCTGCCATGTCGCGTATATCCCTGCCTATGCACAAATGGTTGCACTTTAGGATTGGTGTAATGCGTCCTCAACCACTCACATTTAATGAATTGTAGAGTAATAATAATAATAAGAATAAGAAGAAGAAGAAGAAGAAGATGATGAAGAACAGCGCTAACCACGAGGCCTCCAGAAGGAGGTGGAGCATGCGTGCTCAGGGCAAGATGGTTGAGGAGAAAGCGGTTGATTTCTTACAAAAACTCGCTCAGCGCAACTGCCTATCCAAATCTCTCCATTCCGAACCGAATTCAACATTATATCACTTTTGCTTACCTAAAAATACTAGACAGCTAGAACCGGAATTTTAAGCCCTAGTGGAGCGGTTTTGATTGTTTTTGGTTTTATACAGGGTATTTCAAAAAGAATATACGTATTACAAAGTATTATTTTGTCCAAACTATCGATCGCTGCGCCCCGGCTCGGCTATTGGAGAAACGAATACATAGTCTTGTTTATTTAATAGCCGCTAGATGTCATTCGTCTTGTGTTATTCTTGGTAACCGTCATATGTTTAAAATGGCTACTCCACAGCAGAAATCATTTTGTGTTATCGAGTTTGCGAAGTGCAATTCCGTGATTACAGTGCAAAGACGTTTCAGGTTGAGGTACCAAATGCATCCTCCGAACAGTGGCGTAGCTAGGTCAACAAGGGCCCCGGTGCAAAAAGTTTATTTTGGGCCCTCAGGCCAGACGGGCGACCTTTTTTTTGCTTTGTGTGCTGGTAGGGGCCCCCTGAACTGAGGATGGGGGCCCTTGAGTTGTTCTTTAGGGGACCCTGAGAGCAGTGGTTGGGGCCCCCCTGAGCAGCGAGGGCCCATAGTGGGGGGCTCCTGTGTTCTCAGGGGCCCCTTAAACGACGGTAGAGCTAAAAAAAAAAGGTCGCTCGTGGGCCCTCTAAACTGCGCTTGAGGGCCCCTAGAGGTGCGCTTAGGGGCCCCTTGGGGTATGCTTGGGAGCCCCCTGAGCGTGAGGGCCCCGGTGCACTGCACCGCCTAGCCCCATAGTAGCTACGCCCCTGCCTCCGAATGGGTGGAACATTCGTAGACGGTATCGACAGTTTGTAGATACCGGATGTGTATGTAAAGGAAAGAGTCCTGGCCGCCCTCGTGTTTCTGAGGCACATGTTGCACGAATTCAAACTGCTTTCCAACGTAGTCCTTCAAAATCAACTCGTCGTGCCAGTCGGGAGTTACAACTACCTACAACAACAATTTGGCGTGTTTTGAGACGTCGGTTGGTTATGAAGCCGTACAAGTTACAGTTGTTACAAGCTCTGCATCCTGATGACAAACGGAAACGTGTGGCATTTTGTAACGAGATTAATGATGCTATTGACAATGATAACACTTTCGCACAACGCATCGTTTTCAGTGATAAAGCGACTTTCCATGTTAGTGGTCAGGTAAACAAACACAATGTTCGAATTTGGGGTCTACAGAACCCACATGCACTCATTGAACATGTACGAGATTCGCCTAAAGTCAATGTGTTTTGTGCGATATCCCGATCATCTGTTTACGGCCCATTCTTCTTTGATGGAAACACGGTTAACGGTCAGCAGTATCTCGCTATGTTACAAAACTGCTTGTTTCCGAGGCTGCACGATGACAACTTCATTTTTCAACAAGACGGGGCACCCCTCACTGGAGGCGCCAAGTTCGTGAATATCTGAATAAAACTCTGCCGAACCGTTGGATTGGTCGTCAAGGAGCTGGCGACTTAGCATGCATCAGCTGGGCTCCACGGTCACCGGATTTGACACCCTGTGACTTCTTCCTGTGGGGTTTCATTAAAGTCGAAGTTTATGTACCACCACTCCCACAAAACCTTGAGGACTTGAGGAACCGGAACCGTACTGCCGTAACATCAGTGACGAAGGACATGCTTGCCCGAGTATGGGAGGAATTTGAGTATCGATGTGATATTGTTCGTGTGGCTGATGGAGGACATATTGAACATCTGTAATCTGAACTTAAGAGGTTCGTAAATATGTGTGTAAAGTTTCATATTCGTATGTCTTACAGTTTAATAAATATATGCATTCGAAATACGTATATTCTTTTGAAACACCCTGTATTTGTCTAAGATAGATTTTTCCTAAGTAAGCTAAACACATTAAATAATAAAAAGTTATATCGCAGAATTTAATAGAAACTTTGTTAGCTAAGGGATGTTTGATCATATTTTGGTTTTTCTACACCTATTTCAAAATTCTGTTTAGTGGTCTTTCTATGCCATTTGGACTGAAATATCTGAAATTCAATGATACGTAGGTGGTAAATATATTTTAAATGATTACAAATACAAACTCGAAGTTTGTAACAAAATCTGACAACACAAAATTTTACTAACATCGATACCGTTTGTGGAGCTGATGTGCCTAATGTCGTAGATCATCTTACAATAAGAACTTTCAACTCATGTTATTGATTTGTGACGTACTGTACACGCATTGGATCCAACCATGCTTCTCTTAATTCTATATATCTGAACTTTGTGCTTAAAAAAAGAACTGATTTTTGATGATAATGGGCTCATCACGAATATTTATTTGCTTCAGGAATACAACTTCTGCCTTCTCAACAAAAACTGGCGGAATGCGATATAGATAAAACTGATCAAAGCTACAACCATTCACGGCGAATGATAGTTGTATGATTCATAGTCAAAAATAGGGGAGTTATTTAAAGAATGATTTATAGATTGGAATATATTCTGTCTGAAATCTACTTCCTTTAGTATAAGGCTGTATTTTACCAATACAAAATATTTCTCTCTATCCCAAAAGCACAATGCGCGTAAAACATCACTCAAAAGATAAGGACAAGCCAGTGGATAAAATATGTCAATGCTCTATTTTGCTCTAGGACTGTTAACTGAATCCGATTTAATTTTTACCATGAAATTTCGGTTAAGGATTTCCGAAGAAACAGCTCTCGAGCTAAGCTCTTGCTATTCAGATTTATATTTTTGTAGATTTTTTTAGTGCAGGTCAATGCGAAATGGATCGTTATCCGATTTTGATGCCAATTGATTGTAACATTTCAGTTGTGGTCAAGGCACCTCCGAAACCAATGCCGGATCTACAGGGGTGAATCCGTGGCGCTTGCCCCGGGCGTGAACTTCAGGGGGCGGCAAAATCATGGTTGAAGGGGCGATAAATGGCAAATTCTCGTGGTTTTTTTTTTTTTTTTTTTTTTTTTTTTTTTTTTTTTTTTTTTTTTTTTTTTTTTTTTTTTTTTAAGCAACAACATTCAGGGAACGGCAAATACCTGGATCCCCCACTATCAAAAACTCAAGGCTCTGTTAATTCGAGGCCGCTACTACGTCGGTGAATACGCCCTTACGAGGAAAAACAAATTAATTTCGGGTCTAAATTTATCTCGTTTACCGTTAGTTGCTAAGTAAAACTACTTAAAGAATAAACACAAAATTTGGAAATGATTCAGATACCTACAGAATTAGAACAATGTTGTAAAATGACCATGTGAAAAGGTTACAGATATAAGTAAATTGTAATATCCATTACGCTTCATATTTAACTAACACAAACTGTCGTACAGGTGAATTACTGAACGAAATGGAGTGAGACAAGTATCTAGAAAATAAAGAAACAAAGTTTAAATGCGTTGATGTCGTGTTGATTGAGTGGATTTCAGGAAGATGGTCTGCAACAATGACCAGCTGTTAGCATTTTCCGATCGCATCTTTCTGTTACTGTGTTGTATGAACATTTTTGGTAATTTTTTTTAAGGATCAATTGAACTGGCATTTCTAAATTCTAAACAAGTTTTTTTTTTACTTTAAATAAAACTATAGGTTCAATGTAACCTCTATGGGTGTTCAGCCGGATAGCGTCATAAAAACGCAACGTTTCGACATCTATCTCTGCTGTCTTCATCAGGTGTGGAAAGCTTCAGCTGTTGTAAGCTAGAAGTCATCGCTTAGACTGGCTTAGTACGAGGGTCGTCTCAAAAGTAAGTTACACTTAAAAAAAAAATAACGCCCAGAATTTGTTGAAAAGGTTATATTTGTGAAACTACATATATTAGTTATTTTTCTACATAATATCCTTGAATTTCAATACATTTTTGGTATCGTGGTAAAAGTTTTTTTAATCCATCGTCATACTATTCTGCCGCCAAACTGGTTAGCCATGTCTGAACTTCTTCTTTGAGAGTTTCTTCGTTTGCGAAGCGTCTTCCCCCAAGGTGTTGTTTCAGCTGTGGAAACGGATGATAGTCGCTTGGAGCGAGATCAGGGGAGTATGGTGGGTGTCCGAAAACATCCCATCGAAACTCTTCAAGCAGGTCTTGAGTTTGACGAGCAGAGTGTGGACGAGCGTTGTCGTGGAACAAAAACACTGTTTTCATCAACTTTCCCCTCCTTTGGTTCTTGATCGCCCTCCTGAGTTTCTTTAACACCTCACAATAGCGTTCAGCTGTTATCGTTGTCCCAAGTGGCAGGTAGTCGATCAGCAATACCCCCTTCGAATCCCAGAAGACCGTCGCCATAACCTTCCCAGCTGATTCCGCAACTTTCGCCTTTTTTGGAGTTTGCTCGTCCTTCCCTTTCCACACCATGCTTTGTCTTTTGGTTTCAGGCGTCCAGTGATGGATCCAAGTTTCATCCCCGGTCACAATTCGGTCGAATAGGCCATCTCCTTCATCCTCAAAAAACTACAGAAATTGAAGAGCAGCGTCAACTCTGCTCTTTGTGGTGGTCTGAAAGGAGCCGTGGAACTCACCTTGCACACACTTTGGACAGATGCAGATCATCAGAAATGATTCTGTGAAGCGATGCACAGCTAATTTCAACATTAGGCGGGAGTTGTGAATGAATGTCGTCGAGTGTAAGGCGACGATTGGCGTCGACGACTCTTCGGACTTCTTCGACAATGTTAGGGGCCCGTGAAGTGGACGGGCGGCCGATTCGTTGTTCGTCGTGTGTTGTTGTCCTGCCTTCAATAAATGATTGGCGCCAACGAGAAACCATTGGCCTCGACATAACGTTTTCACCGTACACACTGCACAACTCACGGTGAATTTCAGTTGCATTTTTATTTTTTGCCGTTAAAAAACGAATCACACTGCGTACTTCGCAATCGGCGGTAGGAGTAAGCGGTAGCTCCATAGTGGCTTGATCGCAACTGACAAATGAGTCATGGCGGCCTCTTAGGAATATTACAGCGCTGCCACCACACCCGGACGAAAGTTTCCTGCGAATCCCAGACATCTCCTGCCAACTGCGCGGATATAAAAAAATAGTGTAACTTACTTTTGAGACAAGCCTAGTAACACCTGAAGCTTTCCGCACCTGACGCAGACAGCAGAGCCAGCTGTCGAAACGTAGTGTCCTTATGACGCTATCTGGCTAAACACCTGAGAAGCTTACAGTGGGTCAGCACTCCGGGAAAGTCTCCACTCACACAAAAATACGAGTGCCTCCTCCATTCGTGGTTGGCGACCGTATTTGCCGTACTCACCCGTCAATAAGAGGCACTTTGTCCAGCACAGAGCAGCCAGAGGAATTGGTCGTGCTTTCGGTACTACTGGTCCGGCCTTCAGAAGTAATGGTGAAGGTTTCAGAGGTACTAGTCTTGCTTTCAGAGGTACTGGTCGAGCTTTCAGAGGTCGTGGTCGGGCATAAAGAGTTACTGGTCGTGGTCTCGCAGGTCGTGTCCCAGCAGTCACAGTTGTTAGCTGAGCAGCAGGTGGCGACCACAAAGGCGACCAGCAGCGAAATCCTCAGAGCACCTGCAACAGTGACAGTGTAACTAGGAGACTACCTCGAGATCGAACATCTGCTCCAGGGCTCAGGGGGCGGCCTGCTCTGATTCCAGGAGGGAACTACTGATGTGGGGGTAGGTGGCTCCAAGGACGAACTGGTGAAGAACGAGACAACTACCAGGAACGTGAAGCTTGCTGACGGCACTTGAGGGTCAGCATGTCAGCAGTAGCCCTGCAGCATCAGCAGAGGCAGGTGGCAGCTGTCGAAGCAGACCAGCAGTGGTGCAGGCAGTAGCGTAGCTAGGTCAACAAGGGCCCCGGTGCAAAAAATTTATTTTGGGTCCTCAGGCCAGACGGGCGTCCTTTTTTTTGCTTCATGTGCTGGTAGGAGCCCCCTGAGCTGAGGATGGGGGCGCTTGAGTGGTCGTTAGGGGCCCCCTGAACAGTGGTTGGGGGCCCTCCTGAGCAGCGAGGGCCCTGTGTCTCAGGGGCCCCTTAGACGACGGTAGAGCTAAAAAAAAAAGGTCGCCAGTTTGCCGTGAGGGCTCGTGGGCCCTCTAAACTGCGCTTGGGAGCCCCCAGAGGTGCGCTTTGGGGCCCCCTGAGCGTAGGGTCCCCGGTGCACTGCACTGCCTAGCCCCATAGTAGCTACGCCCCTGCGTGCAGGAACAACATTCGAGTATAAATGATTAGAAGTATAAAAATACATAGACACTCGCTGATTTTAGTGTGAATTAGATTAGATGGTGGATTAATTAGTAGAATAATAAATTGAATGACTAGTTGATTAATTGAAATGTAGTCTTCACGGGTTTTCCGCCGTATGTTGTTGCAATGCGACAACGAGCTTTCGGCGGCTGAGTGCAGCGCTGGTTCTCCCTGCACAACATCCAACCTGAAGATGGCGGCAGAGTCAGCCGCCGAAAGCTCGTTGTCGCATTTCAACAACATACGGCGGAAAACCCGTGAAGACTACATTTCATCGATACGCCGTGAAAGCCTTCAATATAGTTGATTAATTGGTAGAGTACTTTAGATCCGTTAAATCCTTCAGAATAGTTATGCAGATCCATTTAAAAAAAGAAGAGAAAATTGCTTTAAATAAAAACTGTAGAATCTAGGGGCCTACTTTTGGTAACAAGGTGGTGGGCTATGTAAAATCAGGAAATAAAAATAAAACAATAAAAATGTCGTACACGTACATAATACAACAACTACAATTTAGATTTATTTTTACAGATTCTTAGCGAATTTATTTCAGAAGTGGGCACAATTTTCTTGCTGCAGTAGATAACCAAGAATACCGAATAAAGCAAAAGTAGAAAACAAAAACTTGTGAGCTGCTATTTTATCGGAGGATCCGCAAATATTGATATTTGTACACAGTCGTAATGTTTTCAGAACACGAATTGTTGACTGCTGCCTCCGCTGGTTCCATGAGCTGATAGCGATCTGAATACTGCAATATACTACGACACTTCAGCTACTACCCTTATTTTTATATTGTTTTATCCCCTTTGATAAAACACAGGGATGAGCCGCTGTAAAGCACACATTCTTTTCAGCCATCATACGAGGCGCTTCCAGAAAGTAAGTTCCGTTTCAATTTATCTCCGCTGCAGCGCTGCGATTGCAGTTCCGCACATGCGCTGTAGACGATGTGTATCAAGGGGAAGAACGTGCGCCATTTGGAGATCGCTGTCAGTTACGTACGCTTTGTTGTGCTTGTTTGAAATGTCGGCGTTGATTGAAAATCCCGCCACCTGTGAAATCAGGTCTGTGACTGGCTTTCTGAATGCGAGGAAAGTGAAACCAATTGAAATTTATCGGCAAATTTGCGATGTTTACGGACCAAATGCGATGAGTGATTCGATGGTGAGAAGATGGGTCCTACAATTCAATGGCGGGCGTAGTGATGTGCACGATGAAGAACGAAGTTGGTGTCCACCTTTGGTTACAGAAGAACTGGTTCACGCGATTGATGACAAGATCCAGGAAAACCGTAGGTTTACAATTAGTGCTCTCGTTATGGACTTCCCCCAAATTTCCCGGTCACTGATGCATTAAATTGTTACCAAACAACTGAAATTCCGTAAACTTTGCTCACGTTGGGTACCAAAATTTCTCACTGAGCAACATAAAACACAACGGATTGGTAGTGCACTTGAGTTTTTGACCCGTTATGCTGAAAGCGGCGAAGAATTTCTGAGACGGATAGTCACAGGAGATGAAACGTGGGTTTCTTACGACACCCCTGAGAGTAAACGGTAATCAATGGAATGGAGGCACACTTCATCCCCACCAAAGGTTAAGCCGAAGCAAATCATGACACCTCGGAAAATGATGTGCACATTCTGGGACTGGAAAGGCATCCTACTCATTGACTTCTTACCGCGTGGTCAAACAATAAAAGCAGATTCTTATTGCGAGACACTTCGGAAATTGCGTGGTGCAATTCAGAATAAGCGCCGGGGACTGCTGACAAAAGGTGCTGACAACGCACGACCACACACTGCAAACGTGACGAAAAATCTCGTACAGGGATTTGGATGGGACGTGTTTCACCATCCTCCGTACATCCCTGACCTCGCTCCTAGCGACTTTCATCTGTTCTTACATCTCAAGTCTTTCCTTGGTGGTCATCACTTCACCAATGACGATGAGCTGAAAGAAACTGTTTCCAACTCGTTGAAGACACAGGCGGCAGATTTCTATGAAGAAGGTATACAAAACCTGGTGCCATGCTATGACAAATGCCTGCAAAAATTTCGGCAGTTATGTGGAAAAGTAGTTTAAGAGTTGTAGAATTTTGTGCAATAAAAATTTCTTCTGTATCTGTGTACAATTTCATTTTATTACCAAACGGAACTTACTTTCTGGACGCGCCTCGTATATTAATTTTTATTTGAATTACCAGTTTACATTTGTGTAACATTTTGAATTTCATACAAGTATTTGTGTATTACACAAATATTTTTTAATATATTTATTTCAAATTATTTTCTTAATTCCATAATCTGTTCTAAGGGATAAGGGATGATCTTTTTGTAGCAATGGTGCATCATTTTATACAAATTGTTCTCATTTTTAAGGTTTGCTATCATCTGGTTTAATTTACTCTTGTATTTTGTTTGGCTGTTGTTTGATGGAATGAGCTTCATCAGGAGCCCGATTATGTTCACCGGCTGTCATCCTGACTTGTCGCTACTTTACCGGCATGACGTCACTTTGTTTGCCGACTTCGCGTGACTTGGCTGGCTTCCTGGAGTCAGCTGTTTCTTGATGGGATGCAGCTGCAACGGGCGCTTTGTCCCGCCGTACACCTCTTGCCTGCCTTAATGTTTACTTGGAGGTCATGACCTTAGGCGCTGCTACGCTGGACTACCTCAATCTCTGGCTGCTGAGTGCTCGTCACCTGTTCGGTGTTTTGGATTTTTCAGCCATTGTGACCTGGTTGTCACAACCATGTCCTGCTTTCAGTAGGCTGCAAGGAGGGGATCGCTTCCATGCAGAGCAGTCACCACAACAAGCAATGTGATATACTTCGATCAATATCCCTCCAAGCCCCATCACCAACATATGCCCTGTACATTCCCAGCACTCTCTTCACCCTCCAATGACTCCCAACCCAGCTCCTTTATCATATCAGTTACTGACTGGGTCCTGTGATAAATTCCACAAACAAATCTGCTGCTCTTCTTTGCACACCCACCAGTTCCTGTATTGGATAACCAAATTGTGGGTCCCAAACTACATCACCATATTCAACCAATGGCCTGATCAATGATTTGTAACCCAGTTCCCTAACTTCTTTGGTACATCCCCTCATCACCCTCTCCAGTAAATGAACCATTTGGAAACCTTTTCCTACCACCTGTCCAATGTGCTCTGCCCAGTTGAAATTGTTATCAAATGTTATTCCAAGATACTTACACTTCAAGCCTTCAACAAGCGCACCGAGCGGGGCGGTGTAACGGTTAGCGCTCTCGCCTCGCATTTGGGAGGACGGCGGTTCGAATCCCCGTCCGGGCATCCAGATTTGGGTTTTCCATGGTTTCCCCAAATCACTCCAGGCAAATGCCGGGATGCTTCCTTCAAAAGGCCATGGCCGAATTCCTTCCCATTCCTTGCCCCCATCCTTGCCCCCCATCCTTTCCCGTCTCTAAAGATCTCGATGTTAAAAAGAGATGTAAAGCAGTTAAAAAAAAAAATTTAAAAAAAATTCAACAAGCAATTCTGACCCCACCCTATAATTATAATTTTTATCTATATACCTATTTAGCTGACTCTTCTTAGCATTCCATTCTGCCCTATCGATTTAGATATTCTATCCATGTCGCCATGCAGCAGTTCACAGTCTTCACCTGTTTTAATCCAATTGTACTTGACTCTGACCGTAACCCATCAACACAGTCATTCATTAGAATTATGAACACCAACGGTCCCAGTAAACTACCCTGTGGTACTCCCATATTTACCTCCACCTATTTTGATACGGTATTTCCTACTCTATCACTTTGCATTCTGGCTTTTAAGAATTCCTCTACCCAGCAAGTAACGTTTTCATCCAATCCAATAGATTTGAATTTTTTAAAACCATGTTATGGTTCTGACAAACATCTTAGAAAGATCTCTAGCCACACTATTAATTTCGCCTCCTTGGTTCAATTCATCTGAAATATCTTGCATATATCCCACCAGCTCATTACATGGCTGCTGGTGCCAGTTCGATGCTCTCTTTAATGGGCTCTATAGTTTGAAATACCAAATAAAGTTTTTCTGGCTTTCCTAATTTCAGTTGATATTGAGTATGAAATTTGCAAAAAAATTTACTTTGTATGTTTGACTAACTTCTGCGTATAAAGGGAAGGTAACAAGCAATGGCGGATCCAGGATTTTGGTTTGGTGGTGGGGAGAGACTTTACTCAGTAGAGGGTAGGCTTTATAGGAGCAGGGTTGACGACGGAAATCTCATGTCATTTTAGTTCTATAACAGTAGAGCTAAAAAAAGATCCTCGAATTTACGATGTCGTCGGGGGTGTCTTAGTTGATTTTGAGGAGGGGGGAGGGGGAGGCATGAAACCCTTGGCCCTCCCCCAGGATCCGCCAGGGGTAACAAGCGTAGTTTTTACACAGCATCATAATAAATGATTAGAAGTTTGTGAAACCATCGAATACCTTGGCATCCGCGATTTAACTACCGAAGTAATTGTAGATAACGCTTAATGGAATCTTTTATCGCAGGTTTTACGTAAAATCAGGCTGTAGAAATAATCAACGCGCTCGCTACAAGGCTTCGAAGGAAGACATGATACCAGAACACAATTTAATCAAACAAATATCATTGAGCGAGAAAATGAATGCAACTGTTGTTTGGAATTTCTTGTAGTGTGAATTTTTGCAACGAGACTGTGATTCAAGATTTAATATCTGTAAATTAGATTCTCTCTATTATGGCAATTGTGCAACCGTTTCATTTGCAAAAAATAAAGTATGTAATAACAAATAGAGATAGAGGATATAAATGTTAATGTTGATTTAGTGAATTCAAATATATCGTTCTGTAAAAATTTGTTACTTAACTTTTTGCGTAACTCTGGCGAAAGTGGATTTAAGGTGAAAAGAAATCAGGCCCTCCATTTTTCATTTTTCAGTTGTAGACAGCGGCTATTATAACGGAGCTGAAATACTAGAATTCATTTTTTTAACTGTCATTCACGGCAATCAATCTCCCTTTCTGCATTATACGTGTTCTTACTTTAAACAGTTATACTGTACTTTATCTAGCAAGCCACACTGTAGTTAAGCTCATTTCTTCCTTTCCACATGCTCCTACTAATTTTTCTCCCATTTTCCATTCAGCCCTCATCATCATTGTGTACCACATACATTCCTTTCTTTGCCCCCTCCTCTCTTTCTGTGACTCCAGGTCTTAAACACGTCGGTCAGTGATCTATATTTTTGACTATTTCAAAATTGTATCTGAGGGTGTGAGATAGAGGAGTTGGGGGGGGGGATGTAAAGAAGGGATTTAATTTAATTTAATTTAATTGCAATGGAGCACAGGCTCCGGTGGCAATTTCCCTACACACCCATCTTCCCCCTATCCTGCAGCCACCTACATTTGCCCTCTACAAATTTTTTCTTTAAATTCCGTCAACGTTTTCGGTTAATTATTCATTTCCCTTGGTAACTCATTCCAGTCCCTGACACCCTTAGCTAAAAAAGAGAATTTTTCCACACCCTTGTGCCTGAAATCGAGTGCCAGCTTGTGGTCATGGTCATCTTTTCATTCCATGCAATACTTTTTATAACTGAGGTTGCTAGATTTGTCTCTGGAATTTACCACAGAACACAATGAGTGACTCATATTATAAGGGATTTGGAATGGGATTCATTGGAAGGTAGGAGGAGGGTGAAGAGAGCCGTGGAACTGTACAATTCTATATTGACGATGAAGCGTGTAAGAATTGAAAGTAGTGCCTGGAAGGGAAAAGATGACCATGACCACAAGCTGGCACTCGATTTCAGGCATAAGGGTGTGAGAATATCTTCTTTGATAGGGGAGGGGGTCGGGCGTTGCAATAAGTTACCAAGAGAAATGATGAATAATTCACCAAAAACGGTGAAAGAATTTAAAGTTGAAATTTGTATAGGGCAAATGTAGGTGGATGCAGGAAAGGGGAAAAAACAGGGGCAGTTCTATCATTACCATGGCGCCACAATCTGATGAACTAGACGAAAAAATGGAAAATTAAGTTTTCGAGATACAGCACGTTAAAAATCAGTTGTGCTTTTGATGACATTTCTTCTGGTGCAGGCCATATTTGAATCTAACAACAACCACTAGGAAAAAAATAAAACACCTATATGGTGGTTTTGGTGAATTTTATTTTCCTGGTCCCGACCGGATCTCACCCTATCCTCCTCATATTTGAGAGACAATATCTCGAAAACTAAGCGAGATAGCAAAAAAAAAAAAAAAAAAAAAAAAAAAAAACCTTGACTATCAATTTGTTTCGTTGTTATATAACATTGCATCATCAAATTGCGGCGCCACGGCTACCGCAAATCCCCAAAACGGGTGTGCAGGGTAATTGCCACCGGAGTTGTTCGTGTTCTGAGTGCAGTGGCGACCGAATGCTGCGATGAGCGTTACTCACCCATCATAGAGCGGCCGACGTCGCTGGCGGCTCAGAGAGGAATGAGGCCATCCAGAGCCTCGATGTCACTGATAAGGAGTCACGACTAGTGACGGGATGCAGCTGCTCAGCTCCAGACAACAACTAGATCGAGAAGGGGCCGGACACAGCAGCGCTCAACAGCAGATAAAATAATAATTAGTTTTGAATATGTGGTGGTGTAGTATGGGACCCGCATTCTGAGTATCAAATACAGGATTTCTAGAGGGTGCAAAAATGGGCTGCTAGATTGTTTCTGGAAATTATCGCAGAACGCAATCAGTAACATATATGATAAAAGCGCTGGAATGGGATTCGTTGACAAGACAGGAGCACAGGTGGGCAGAAAATCGTTAATCCGTTAATTAACGAAGTTAAAGAAATTTCAGAAATTCAACTTTTAAGTTAACCTAAAAAAATCACAAATCTCTTGTGCGTCCACATTTGGATTATTGTTGTGCCATTTGGGACCCGTTTCGTAAGGGATTGATCGAAAGTATAGAGAAAGTACAGAGAAGAGCCGCTCGATTCGTGACCGCTTGCTACAGTCCTTATGAAAGCGTCACAGAACTGATTAGTATACTAGGCTGGGAGTCTCTGGTAGATAGACGACACACGTTTCGTTTAAACTTATTGGAAAACATGCGTACTCCAACTTTCACTAATGAGTGTAGTGAAATACTTCTTCCACCAACCTATTTGAGTCGGAAGGACAGGAAAGATAAAATTAGAGAAATAAGGTGCCGGACTGATTCTTATATGAATTCTTTTTTCCCTCGTACCATTAGGGATTGGAATGCACAACAAAGAGATTAGCTTTGGTGCTGAGCACCCTCTGCCACCCACAATTTTGTGAATTGCAGAGTATATATGTAGATGTAGATGTAGATGAATCATCAAAGTTCTTGTTAACTTTTGTTAAATTGACCTTCCGTTAACTTTAGTCCGTTACATTGGGTTGTTGACGGCATTTAGTGTGTTTGAATTGTGCCCCCCTGCACGCTGGACCGTTCGTCGAGTGGATTATCGAACGAATCAGGCAATGCGAGTGCGAGTGTGATGCCTATATAACTGTTATGCTAAATTGTTAGGCATGTCGTGGGTGTGAGCAGGAATGCTACAGTAGTGGAGTGTTTGAATTTGACGACAGCAAACCGGCGATCGTTACTCATTTCAAATTCGTTTAAAGTGGTATTCGTGGAGACAGAGTTTCCGATTCCTTTTTAAAATCTATGCTCTGTAATGGTGCCAACTCAGTGGAGCCATAACTCTCATGAAGCCGCGTGTTAAGATCACGAAGAACCCTCAACTGGCCATTTGGTGTAAAATTCCTCAATCAAAAACCAATGATTTATTGTCCTGAATAGAACGCTACTTGTGGACTCCTACATCATTATTATCACTGTGAGATTCTGAGAACACTGACCGGAGGAGGCCTTTCCTTCAGTTCAAGCATTCACTGTGTCAACTTAAAGTTACGTGCTATACCTGAAGATTGAGTAGCAGGTACAGCGAGGTCAGATAAACTGTGAACACTTCCTGTGACATGCTACCTGTTGGCAACGTACATGTATACCTTTAGAGTGAATGCGGGTGATTATGATGATATTTCTTACTCTTCGACAACGTTACCGGAACAGAATGAACAGTAAACTTTAAACTGTAACATATTGTTACTCATAATCTGTATATTTAAATTTTTCCAGTATTTTGTTCTGTGGTTTTTCTTTTTGGGAATTGCAGGCGTAACTGCATCATACTCACTGTTATTATAATATTAACAAAGATTTATCTGTAATTACAGTAGAACTTCAATTATCCGTACTCCGACTTACCAAATCGCGGAATATCCGAATCGCTTTTTTAAGACGTACGTGGAACAAGTTGAAAGGTATTGGAACAAGTTGAAAGGTATCAAAAATGAAGAACAGAAGAAAAAGCAGAAAAAGGTAAAAGTAGATCAAGAAACGGAAAGGAAAGAGACAGGAGAAAATAGGGATGATGTGTCACTTGAGGACCTCAGAGTCATTCTTTGAAAATTCCTGGATATTCGGAAGTTAGTGCTGAAGACAAAGGATAGTCGGTGGCGTGTGATTCAGACTCTAGGTGTGAAATTCTAAATAATGATAAACTTACTGAAAGTGTGAGTAAATAAAGTGTCGAGGAATATGCTTCAGACCCTGGGTATGAAATTCTAAATGATGAACTCATTGAAAGTGTGAGAGAAGAAAGTGTTGAGGAAGAAGATGACCTTAATGTCGAAGTTGAAGCAGACAGGTAGTGAAGCATTTGCCGGCCTTCAAACTGCGTTGAAGTGGATGAAGCATCAGCCTGACAAGCTGCCTGAAAACGGATGAATACAGTCAAATAGCTTACTTTTACCGAGATGTTGAGCAAGCAATGACTTTTACTTAGAGTGCGGTGCGTGCATACTGTTCTAAGGTACGGCACTTGTAAGAACGCTTAACATGTAAAAGTATTACCTTTTTATTTAATTAATTAAAAGCGCATTTTCTTCAGACATAATTTTTTCTGCAATTTTCAATATACAGGGTGTCCACAATTGAATATCGGGGTTTTAATGCTTTATAAGATTTATTACATTATCCTTACAGTTATAAATGATATGTCAAATGAAAGAGCAACTCAAACAGTTTTATATACAAGCTTGGATTACTTGACGGGGTGAATAATGTGCTTGCTGAAAGAATTTTGCCGAATTGTCCCTGATGTAATCTGTGAGCCTTTGTATGCCCCAGTTGTGTTCGGCATGTACCACGGGGCAGATGTTTGTTGGTTTTTTTTTTTTTTTTTTTTTTTTTTAATTATTATTATCTTTCATTCCCTCTGCTGAAGGCAGGGGCGGGCCGTTGTAGAACGCGAGTTCTTTTCAGCCAGGTAGGTTACATTTTATTTTCCTTTATTTGATACATTTCCTTATTACTAACTTAAAAACTATTTATTTTTTTTAATTTGGGGCTGCAAGATTTTTAGTGATTGAAAGGGGTCCTTTGGACTTTACGTCCTTGTTTTTTTTTGATCGTTTCATTTGATCATGGTAGAAATAAGTTGTGTTAACAGCTGCAATATCTTGGTCAGGGTCAGCTGGTCTTGGCTTCTGTCCCTGTCGTCAGGGAGTGGTTGGCTGGAGCACCTCACACAGCCGTTGTCTTGATCGTGGTGTTGGCGTTGGATATCTTGGCGGCTTCTTTTCGACGTTGCTTGTTTCTGACTTGCTCTATCAGTCGGCCAGCGGTGATTTTGTGCATCGCGAGGGGCTGGCTGCCTGTGGCCTGCATGGCTCTGCTGATACGGTCTACTAGCTTTCGGCACGTGGACTGTCTTGGCGCTAGGGTGAGGCAGGTTTTTGGCATTTGCTTTCCACAGATTACGCCTTACAGGACAGCCTTCGTATGAAGCTGCGTGCGTACCGCGGCAGTTGGCACATGTTGGTTGTGCATCACGTGGTCGGCTGCATTTCTTGACGTTGTGCTTCTCTCCGCAGCGGACACAGCGCTCCTGAGCATGGCAGTCTATGGCAAGGTGCAGAAACTTCTGGCACCTGTAGCACTGCTGGATGCCTGTGATTTTCTTCCTTCTCTTCTTGCGTTGGTTTGGAGCCTCATCTGGTTTTGTGGCTGTCGATGACGCATGGGGTCGCTGGTGCACCTGCAGTGCCTCTGGCTGTTTTTCCTGGTACAGGATCCCTGCGTCCTGCAGCAATCTGATTGCAGCTTCTATGTCACCTCTCCGGATATACAGGGCACCCCACTTGCTCATGTCCTGGTTGGCATATGTTTCCTGAGCAATGGTTGTTTCGGAGCTGGTAGACGGCTGCAGCTGATCACGTGGCGAAGCATGTTCGCTTCTTCTTGGTGAGGTTGCAATGCTTGGTGATGTCTGCTTCTGGGCTGATTTTTCCGGTGTTTATGGTGGAAGTGGTGAGGTTGGAGACGGCAAGGCTGACGTTTGTAGATGGGCGAGCCTACATTTTAGATCCTCCATATACTCATCTTCCTGGAAGTCAGGAGCAAAGACGCATGGTAGAGGAACCAACTTTGCCCAGGCTCGTCCGTCTTCTCCATCCTTGACTTTTTCCCATACTGGGCGCGCTAGATGCGCTTGTGTGGGGTCACTAAGCGCCAGGTAGAGTTCATTGATGACACCGCAGGGGAGCATCCATCTGTAGATCTTCTTGTATACCTCTACTCGCAACTCCATCATCAGCTGATCGTCCTCGATGCGACTCCTCCAGCTACTTGGCAAGTAATGATCGTATCGGACTTCATACTCCTTCTTGCCAGAAGAGCACCAAAAATATATAGGCCAGTACTCTCTGTCCGGTTCATTTGTGGAGAAAGACTCGAAGGAGGAGCTCTTGTAGCTGCAGTTTCTTGGTGAAGGCGTTGTGTTGGATGCTTCTGGGGCCTCTTGAAGCTCCAGCAGTGCATCCCGATGGCTCTCCTCAGCATCTGATGACGGCCCTTGGCGCCCTCCACTAGCTTGAGAAGTGACAAGGCCCGACCGCCCGCCTCTCCTGCCTTGAGAGGAAGTGATGGGAGAGAAGCTCCATCCTGCTTCATTTGGAACCGACTCCTGGCACCCCGTTCCATGGGCGACGCAGTCAGGAGTCTACCGGCCTCCATGAGTGCGTAGCGGAGACTGAACAGTCGCGGAGAGCATATCCCGTGGTGCCGTCTGTGCCTCCTGGCGGTGCAGCTCCAGACGCCCCACTTCATGAGTGGAGCAGTCCAGAGCCGACCGGCCTCCACCACTGTGTGGCGGAGACTGAGCGGTACCGGCCGGCGCAGCGACTATATCTCGTGGTGCCCGCTGTGCCTCCTGGCGGCGGGCAGGTGTAGTGTCCGGCGGATGGCCGCCGCTTCCTGACCATGGTGAGCACGACGCGATCCGAGGTCAGCTGGGTGCGGGCCTGATGGAGACCCGTCCTGGATCGCCGCTGCAGCCAATGCGACGTGTTCCTCGGCCTCCGGCTTCTGCCTCGTTTGTTGGGTTTTTTTTTTTTTTTTTTTTTTTATTATCTTTCATTCCCCTGGCTGAAGGCCAGGGGCGGGCCGTTGTAGAGCAGTGGCTCTTTTCGGCCATCGGATCAGGATTATTTTTATTTTATATTTATTTGACTCATCTTAATACACTGAATTTTTTTGGGGGGGCTTCAAACATAAAATTTTCGGTTCTATATTGGGTTGAGGATCTGTGGACTCGAGAGTCCTTATTTGTTAGTATCCACTAAGGGATCATGACGTTGATTAGTTGCGCCAGTAGTTGAACCATTATTGCGAGCTTCGGCTGGTCTTGGTCTTGCAGCTTGGACCCTGTGTGGGCTGGACAGTCGCTCACGTGTCCACGCTCGTCTTCTTGCTGGTTCCGTCTCTTGGGCGCGCAGTAGTGATGCGCGTGCTGGCAGTGTGTGATCACTCCCCTTTGTGCGTTCCAGTTCGCGCCGGCTTGGCGGGGGTGACTCTGTGGGTAGGGGGTTCTATTCCCGCCCTCCCTCTGTTGGCTGCAGCAGGTTGACTGTGGTGCGGAAGAGTTCTCCTTTCCCGCGGCGCTTTTCCTGGCTGCCGCTGGGCGGTTCCTCTTCTTCACCTGTTGCACCTTCCGTTTAGGCCTGGCTGGGCAGCTCGCCGCACATGATGCGTGGGACCCCGAGCAGTTCGCGCATGTAGGTGTAGCATCTCGAGGTCGTCTGCATTGCTTGAAATTGTGCGTGCCACCGCAACGCTCCTCTGCGTTGCATTCCGTGGCCTTGTGTCCCCAGGCTTGACAGTGGAAGCATTGAGAAGGTCTAGCTGCTCTCTTCTTCCTCTTGTCTGCTGCTTCTTTTTGTGTAGCCTGTGGACTTGCGGTCGTCCTGGGTTTGTAGAGGATGCCATTGTCTTGTAGAGCCTTGATGGCGGCAGTCATGTCTGCCGGCCGTACGTAGATGGCGTCCCATATGCTGTCGCTCTTGTCGACAGTCGGCCCCTCCATGGTTGGGTCGATGCGAGGTGTCCACAGGCTTGGTGGTATCACTTCATTCGTAGCCGCCTCGTCAACCTCCTTTGGTCCCGTGGCAGGCGGCGTCCGCGGTTCTTGAGTCGTGGAGCCCGTTGGAGTGGGTTCTTCCTCCTCCCCATTTGATGTCATATCTGTCCATTCCTGACTGTCGTTGGTTTTGGACAGGTCCGGCAACTCGATGCTGAACGACATGTCAGGGAGATAGTAAGGAGGGTCCCCCTCCTCCGTGGGCGACTGCGGAGTGTCCGTCCGGGAGTACCAAACGTCTTCCGACAAACTTTGCTTTTTCAGATCGACGAATGGTACATCCCTCCTGTTGGACGATTCCGCATAATAATGGTGCTGTAGGAGTTTTGTTTTTCTGGCAGCTTCTTCTTTTTGTTTCCGCTTCTTGGCAAATATTCATCGAAGGCCTCCTTCGAGAAGCGGCCCCTTAGCGTCTCGGCACTTATAGGAGTTCTTGTGGCAGATGGGACGGTGCGCGCCTCTTGGCTGCGCTGGGACGCCGTTGCCACATGATGGCGGTTTGGCGTACCACGCTGAGGCGAGCAGCGCCCGTCTCCGGTCAGAGCGACGCTTGCGCCCGACCTGTCCGCTCCGCTGTGCGGGGCAGACTGACCAGTGGAGTTGCCTGCAGTATGATCACCGCCATGAGCGGCGTGGGCGCCGTGGTGGGGAGGCTGCGCGCCAGGCGCTGCGCAGTCGTCTTGAGGTCCCCGTCGCTTGCGAACCATGACCGCTCTCGACGAGGTCCCACGGCGACCTTGTTGGGTTTGATATCAACCTTCCTTTATACTGTCAGGAATGCCGCGCAAAATCTTGGGTCACTACGACGCCCGCTCCCCAGCGGCCCGGAAGTGCTCAAACAACTAGCTATATATCTTTATTCACAGCAGTAAACTGTTTATTTAAATGTGATTTTCCTCTATCCTCTGTCACAGTTCTCTCGTTTCGCAGTCTAAATTCACTGATCACTCGGCGGAGATGGCGAGACGGGATGTTTTCGTCGAGTTATTGCCTGTTTCATTTTCTACTCGACATGATTTGAAGATAATAAAATGATATCTTCTGTGTGGGGTATCCTCACATCCTGTACTATTGGATGGCTCGCTGTATCTATGCGTTACACAGCACACACAAAAAGTATCGTCTTTGCAAATTACTGAACACATTCAGCAACTGATATGATAAAGAAGCTGGATTGGGATTCGTCAGAACTGAGAAGGAGGGCGAAGAGAGTGCAGGGAGTGTACAGCGCACACATTGGTGATGAGATCTAGATGGATATTGATAGAAGAATTTGCAATAATACATGGAAAGGAAAAGTTGACGATGACCGCAAACTGGCACTCGATTTAAGGGGACCACACCCTGCCTATCTAACCCATGTTAATTTACGGGAGTATTTGACCCATTTCTGAAAAAAAAAACTGTTTGATGCAGGACCTTAATATTTTTACTGTATGTTACATGATGCTAATAGATTCAACTGTACTAAAATATACTTTATCCATGTGATAGTTTTAAAATTTATTAACAAAAATTTTAAGTTTTTTCTGCAGAAAATATTTTTTTTGTTAACTTCCTAATGGGGGAATATTAATGAATGTAGTACCAGAGGTGGATTTTTATATTATGCACAGTCTCTGAAAATTCCATTCATTTATCTATGATAGTTTCTGATATAATGGGGCATATGTACTGGAAATTTTAGTTTGCGGGAAATTGGCTTTAAAGAAAACAACTGCTCGCAAACGCACTCAAACGAAACAAACAGCTTGATTCAGGGTGTGTTGTTTAAAAATAGCAGAAACAAGAGAATACTGACCGATGCCCTCCAAAGATAGCCAGCACACTCAGGAGTCAGAAAAAAAAAATCCCTACTGTGCCATATAGGGATTATAACGGCCTAAAATATATGCAGAAAAGTGGGCGTGGCACCGAAATGCACGTGGTAGGAAAATGATATTTAAATGCCAGAAAATTTTTTTTCTGCCAAATCCTTTTCGGGATACTTAAAGAATACCTTCATCTATCGAAATATGATGAAAAACGAAAATCGATTTTTTTTCGTCCTGAACCACGGTGTGGTCCCCTTAAGGAATAAAGGTGTGGGGAATTACCTTTCATAGGTAAGGGAATAAGAATGTTTAGTAAATCACCGACGGAAATGGTGAATAATACGATGAAAGAATTTAAAATATAAATTCATAAATGACAAAAATAGATTGGAAGGGGAAGGGGGGCAAATTAAAGGAATTAAGGTTGGTAAAAAAAAAAAAAGATAGGGCTCAATAGGCGACCGGGGAAATTCCCACTGGAACTTTAAATTAATATAAATAAAATTATTACCAGGATATCGTCACTGTTTTTCCTCAAGGTAGACGGGGGGATTTTGAAATGTAAAAAAAAAAAAAAAAAAAAAAAAAAAAAAAAAAACACTGCAGTTACATTTTCTTTTTTTTTAAAGAACAATATAGAAAATTTTGGACAGAGTACTCGTGATTTCCGGCTAACGTCTACTCTCTCAGTGTGTAGAGGAGGGAAGCACAGCTGGGCAGAGTACTGGCGGGCGAAGAACCTGCGGCGAAGGATACACATTCAACTCGATGAATTTCGTGACCATAGCTGCTGTGAAGGCATTCTTACGGTGCAAGAATATGCGTTAATACCAAAATATCTGGAGCCCACAGACTATATGGAATAGTCAACATATTTTTGTTATTCAGTTATTTCTGTGTATTTATTTTCCTCAGCTTTCTTTATGGAGCTTTATTTTAAACTACACTGCATGATCTGAAGTGAACGCTATAGAATTGGTCGTAGTATGGTCTAGCCGAAGCAATCATGACTTGTTTATCATTAACATCTAGAGCATTACAAACTTGCCAACTGATTAAATTAAAAATAATTATCGAGAAAAAGTGTAGTGGTGCCACGCTATTTAATGCTTTTGACTGGCGATCGAAACTTCCTCGGTTAGAATTCCGGTCAAGGCTATGATTTCCAAGCAGCATTAACCTGCGGTTCACTTCTGGCTTCAATCGTCATTTTAACTTCTTGTTAATCATTCCAACATTCTACTGTCCTTTGGTTTTTTTTCAGACTGTATCTCGATTATCATATATCGAATATTTGGATTTGGTCATTCAGAGAAATGCCAAAAGTCATTGGACACCCTTGGCAACAACCCGACATTGCACTGGCTAAACATTTAGTCGGAAGTCCTCTGATGAAATATTCAGCCAGGCTTCCTCTACAGCCGTTCATAACTGCGAAAGTGTTGTCCTTACATGACGCTGAGCATGAATAGACGTTTCGATCATGTCCCAGATATGTTGGATTACATTATCAGTTGGAAATGTAGATGGCCAAGTCATTCGCTGAAATCAACCAGAATATTCGTAAAACCAGTTGTCAACGATTTTGACCCGGTGGCATTGCGCATTGCCGTTCTGGAAAAACGCTTCTTTATTTCGGAACATTAAGGATATTATTGGCTGCAAATGGTCCCTAAGTAACCAAACATAACCATTAAAAATCAGTAGTCGGTTCAGTTTGACTATGCCATATAAACACATCCCATACCAGTACAGAGCAACCAAGAGCTTGCACAGTGGCTTCTTGTTACTTGGGTCCATGATCTCGTGCGGTTTGAGCTGAAATCATGATTTGTCTAAACACGCAACCATTTACCAATCATCTAAGGCTCAACCGTTTTGTTTACGAGCGTATAAGAAACACTGCAGCCGATTTCATTTTGTTAGCAGAGACATTCGCGTCGGTCTTACGGTTCCATATCTGATCAACCCAAAATTTCGCTGCATTGTCCGTCACGTGTGTCATAGATAACGACATTGAGAGTTAACATGGAGGAAGAAAATATATGGAGGAGAAGTGACGTTAAATTGGTGAAGCAGGCTCGCGCATGCGCAGTGGCGGCAGCGGCGATATTGCGCTTCCAAACAATTACGATGTTCCCAGTATATCCCGAAAACTAAGCAAGATATCGAAAAAATTTATTCTTTATTTTCGATTTGTCTCGTCGTGTTACATAAGAATCGATCATTAAATTTGACTTTTGCGAAATTTTTCTTCTCCATTTCAACCTCACTTTTGATACAGTATATCTCTAGAACTAGGTGAGATATCGAAAATTTTTATTCTTTATTTTTCATTTGCCTCGTCTTTTTAAATAAGAATCCATCATCAAATTTGACTTTGACCAATGTTTTCTTCTGAATTTCAACCAAAACCATTTCACATTTGGGACGAAATATCTCGAAAACTAAGCAGGATATCAAAAAAATTTATTCTTCATTTTTTATTTGTCATATCGAGTTACATAATAATCCATCACCAGATTGCGGCGTCACCTTTATCCTAGAGTCCCCTTGAGGTTTTTGTACATATTCCCCGTGTCTGTATGGAAGCGGCCATCCCCCCTCCACTCCGGCCATGCCCCCCCCCACTCCTCCTCACCCTGCTTCACTTCAATACGTGGTGAAGGTCTCTTGCGTCGTCTCCATATATTTCCTTCCTCCATGAGAGTTAATCGCAGCGTTGCCTGTCTGTCAACAATGAGATCTCGATGCACATGTCGTTGGTATCGGTTGTGCATGGCGGGAGGCAATACCGGAAATTACATATTTACGGCACACTCTTATACTGTGGATCAAGGAATGTTGAATTAGCGAACAATTTCCAAAATGGAAAACCCTATATGTCTAGCAGCAACTACCATTCCGCGTTCCAAGTCAGTTCATTCTAGTCTCTGGAGAGTCGTTATGAAAGCCCAAAGACTACGTGGCACATTTATGCGTTTCTCTGCCGTTGTACCACCGTTCTTATATTTGCGTGTTACTATTTTATGGCTTTTGGTGCTTCAGTATATATTTAGTTATTGCCTTATTTTTGGTTTTCTTAATTATTTTTTTTAAATTTTTCTAGTAAAACCTTTAAACTGTGCGCGGAAACTTGATTTCGGCTACTTTTATTCCTTATTTATCCCTTTGAGATGGTTTGCTGTTTTGATAGCCAAACAGCAGTACAGACGCTGTCATTGTGTTATAGAATTTTCACGAAGTCGGACGGATGTGAAACCGGTTCTTCAAGGTTATATTTAATTTAATCTCACATACTCAAATGCCATGCCTGTTGTTCTGAGATTTCCATGTTGTGGTTTGTACATTTCTGCTGCTCTCTGGAGGCCATCATAATTTCCGTAAATAAAGTTCGTCAGCAGATAGCAAACTGTTAGCACATTCAGTGATGGCGTGTTGTCTCATTCCGAGAGAAATCCTGATTGCTGTGATACAGTTTCAGGAACCCGACAATCCTGTTTGGTTTTTTGTCCTTGAATTTCCAGTTAGAGAATAACTCCGCATCGTTTCAACTGAGCTGTAGAATTCACGAAGGTGATTTCGAAGTGTTGCGAACGACGAATATGGTTCAAATCACTACCATACTGCTTCATGGTAAAAAGTACCATTTTCAGCGAGAGTGTGAGTGAACCAGTTATAGGACAGACCATGGAGGAAGGAATATATGGAGACGAAATAACGCTAAAAACCGTGAAACCTCATATAAAAACTTGTCTCCTACTGGCGGCCATAGGAATAACCCCAAAACATTGGGCTGTTTGCACTGTGTTTGCTGCTGTGAACATTTCATTTTCTAATATTACAAAGTTTTTTATAATGCCAAGTTGTGTTGCTTACGGTAGCACAAAGAGACAAGAAGGGAAACAACCTGGAATAACGTTTCGTAACTAAATCACATTGTAATCATTGTTCTTGAAGTGTTTGATAGATAACTGCAAGATTACAGCCTATCGCTATAAAATTATTCATTGCTCTCCAAAGCAAAGAGATTAGCTTTGGTGCTGAGCATGGAGGAAGGAAATATATGGAGGAGAAGTGACGTTAAATTGATGAAGCAGGCTCGCGCATGCGCAGTGGCGGCAGCGGCGATATTGCGCTTCCAAACAATTGCGATGTTCCCAGTATATCCCGAAAACTAAGCAAGATATCGAAATATTTTATTCTTTATTTTCGATTTGTCTCGTCGTGTTACATAAGAATCGATCATTAAATTTGACTTTTGCGGAATTTTTCTTCTCCACTTCAACCTCACTTTTGATACAGTATATCTCTAGAACTAGGTGAGATATCGAAAATTTTTATTCTTTATTTTTCATTTGTCTCGTCTTTTTAAATAAGAATCCATCATCAAATTTGACTTTGACCAATTTTTTCTTCTGAATTTCAACCAAAACCATTTCACATTTGGGACAGAATATCTCGAAAACTAAGCAGGATATCAAAAAAAATTATTCTTCATTTTATATTTGTCATATCGAGTTACATAATAATCCATCACCAGATTGCGGTGTCACCTTTATCCTAGAGTCCCCTTGAGGTTTTTGTACATATTCCCCGTGTCTGTATGGAAGCGGCCATGCCCCCTCCACTCCGGCCATGCCCCCCCACTCCTCCTCCGCCCTGCTTCACTTCAATGCGTGGTGGAGGTCTCTTGCGTCGTCTCCATATATTTCCTTCCTCCACGGTGCTGAGCACCCTCTGCCACCCACAATTTTGTGAATTGCAGAGTATATATGTAGATGTAGATATAGTTCTCAAATGTTTGTTGGTGTAGTGTAGACAATCAGCATATGTTACTACATAGGCTAGCCTTATTGTAAACAAGTGTTGGAAGTCTAATTTAAGCGGATCAAGTCTACATCGCGATACAGTGAATGTGCATGCTGAAAGTGTATTATGAAATTAATTGTGATAATTTGTGTTGTGTGAATTACTAAACTTAATGAAGCAAACGTTGTAGTCACCAGTAATGTAGTTCGCGATGCATTTCATATGTTTAGATCTGCCACATACTTTGATTTTGTAGCGGCAATATTAATGAAAATGTGGGTAGGTTGAACTGCGAGAGAACTAGAAGGGTACAAACAATTTATTTATTACTAGCTGGTACCCACGACTTCGTTCGTGTTTGTAAAGAATTTGTATTGGCAGTTACCGACATCTAACAACCATAGTGCACGACAGGAGATACGATTCTACTACCATACACAAACACCAATGCTCTATGTTATGTAGTTTTGGCAGAAAAGCGACATTTGCGGAGGCACATGTCTTTCGTCGAAATACGAAAATATCCTTGACCGGCCACTTTCAACCACCATATCTCCCAAACTACCACAGTTACTGAAATTCGGCCGATGTTGTGATCGAAAGGCGACTCTGTGTTACTACCACACACAAACGCCAGTGATCTGCGATAGATAGTTTTAGCTGAAAAGTGATACACCATGACACATGCGTCTTTGGCAGAAAATATGAAATTGCCGCAGGTCGACCACTTTCAACCCCCATATCTCCCACACCCCATAGCTACCGACATCTAACAACCATAGTGCATGACAGGAGACACGATTCTACCACCACACACAAACACCAATGGTCTATGCTATGTAGTTGTGGCAGGAAAGAGAAGTATAAGAAGACACAAATTTTTAATCGAAATATGAAAACGCCATGCATTGGCCAACTTTAATCATCATATCTCCCACATCCCCACAGCTATCGTCATTCGGCCAACGTTGTGCACGACAGGAAACTCCATGTTACTTCCACACACAAAGACCGCTGATCTGTGTTGGTAGTGGTGGTTGAAAAGTGAAATATATGAAAACACACGTCTATTTTTACATATATATAAGATTATGAAGCAGCAATCCTGGCAAATCCAGTGAGTTTAAAAAATTCTGGTGGATAGTTGACGACATCATCTTGGTTAGTTTGCGCAATCAACTGATTTGTATATCCTTAATTCACCGGAAATTTCATTTAGAATTTCGAAATTTATTTAATTATCGTCCGTGTTTTTGTCTCTGCAATATAGTTCGGTCGTTCAACCAAAAAATTGACAGGAAATGTAATGCAGCCACTCAAAACGTTTACAGGGATTTTGTCATTACCAATGCCAATGAGTTGTTTTGAAACCATTTCTTCCGATCAATCATTTTGCAATTCCAAAGATAATCATAAAGCGCCTTTGTTTTGTTTTGATTGACTGGCAGTAATATTATTTTCGTTGATGACACGCAAACCTTTTTTTTTCCTTCGAACTTTATTTTGGGCAGGCATAGATTAATATCCATACAGTCTAATCAACTTGAAGGCATACCAGAGCTAATCCTAACACGCCCTTTGTTTTGTTTTATTTTGATTGGCTGGTTTGTATGAGAAAAGAAAGGTGTTGATTTTACTATTTTCCTCGCAATTTTTACGTTTTTTCTCTCCATAAGAACCTTCCTTGTGGATTAACGAAAATATGAAGGAAAAAATAATTTGCCGAATTGGTCGAGCCGTTCTCGAGTTTTGCACCTTAGCAACACATTTGGCGATTCATTTTTATTTATATAGAAGATTTTAAAAGTTAGAAAGTATTATTAGTCGCAACCAATTCAATCATCGTAAATTCTACCTGAACATAGTTTAAAACGAATGGAACCCATCACCACAAGGCTTACCAGAACATTGCATTCTTAAAATAATAGGATAAGTGTGGCTCGATCGTCAGACGATAATGCATATCGCTTCTCAACTGAAATACCAGTAATCGATTTTGTTTTTTAGGTATTCTTAATATTGCATCCTTCTAAACTGATGCATTCTATTTTCATAGTCGAAACTTTCGAGGTAGGCGGCATGGGTATAAATGTAAACACACTGAACAAATAAACACACAAATGGTTTTCGAGAGAACGAAAATTTAAAAGCAACCAAGAAAATGCCACGCACGGAGGAAATAATGATAACACGTACGTCAGTGATATTATTTTCGCTGATCACACGCAGGCATAGATTAATATCCATAGAATCTAATCAACTTGAAGTCATACCAAAGATAATCCTAACGCGCCTTTGTTTTCTTTTGATTGAGGGAAAATAAAAGTGTTGTTTTTACTATTTTCCTTCCAGTTTTTGTGTTTTTCTCTCCATAAGAACCTTCCTTGTGCCTTAACGAAAATATAAAAAAAAGGATTAGCCGAATTGGTCCAGGCGTTGTTGAGTATGCGCTTACCAACACATTTTTGCGATTCATTTTTATATTATAGATTAGTTGTTACTAATTTTATGAGCATCATGTCAGTGACACAACGTGTATAGCTATGTAAACCACTCCATATAAGCTTCTGACTTTTAATGTATGGTAAGAAGATAAATCCAGTGATGTTGCTAGCAAAGTTACGTAGGTCACTAACAGTACAATATCTTCTGAGTAAGCCAGAGGCTATGAGGTCTTTCGAAGGGATCAATTTTTTTTTTTTTTTTTTTTTTTTTTTTAAATAGTTCTAAACATTGACTTAACCTACCCTAACCATCCCAATTTGGAGATAGCATATCTCGAGAACTAAGCGGGATACCGAAAATATATATTCTTCACTTTCGAGTTATCTCTTCGTGTTACATATAGAATCTATCATCAATATTTGACTATATGAAATTTTTGTTCTGAATTTCAGCCCAAAACTCCTCGTCTCTTGAGATAGTATACTCGTATCTGAGAACTAAGCACGATATCGAAAAATTTTATTCTTAATTTTTGATCGTGTCTCGTCGAGTTCATAATATTCCATCATAAAATTGCGGTGCCACCTGGTTGTAGTATGATTCCCTTGAGGTTTCTGTGCCTATTCCCGTGTTTTCTACGGCCAGCCAATATGGCGGCCTCTCCCACCCCACTTCTCTCTAGCCCGGTTTCATTCCAGTGCGTGGCTGAAGGTCCCTTGCGCCGTCTCCATATATTCCCTTGCCTCATGGGTCAGACAGTTCTAGACCGTTCTCTGAAATGTAATTTCCTGTCAGGTCTAGTCAACTTTGTTCTGAATCACGTGACCAAGGTCAGTGTGGTTGCCTACCTGTGAGAAGTCAGTCCTGCATTTTAGCGCCTTCTTTGGGATTTGTCCCTTCGGTATCGATTCCTCATAGACGCTTTGCTTCGCCAGAGAGTCACGTACCTGTAACACAAAGAGAAAGACATAAACTTCGGTAATCCAGGTGTATAAGGAGCACAACAAAACACACAGGTATTACCAAGGCTAAGATGCAGAAAACGTTGATTTATAGTAGGTTTTCATGTAGTTTGTACTTCTCTGTTTCTAACCCATCATAGATTGAGAGTAACCCAGAAGTGAGGAGTCAGCCGAGAGACGGGAGTCATCAAACCACTGTCATGAGTTGGCTAGTACTCTGCGTACCAGTCGTGCTGTATGAGCGCGGAGAGAAAGAACGTATCAAATCGTCTTCTTCCTCTCTTCAGAGGATTACGCATTAATGCCACTAGTTACTTATAGTCCATGACTTTCTATGTCTACCAACGTCTTTGCATCCCACTTGTTTTCACTGCATCGTCATAAGTGGAATCCTTCGTCTATTCTTTCAGTATGATTCCTCTAACGTTCTTTGCCTTCCTCTGCCTTTCCAAGTTCTTCCCCTATTTCTTCATTTTTTAACGCATTTGTTTAGTGAAGCACTTTACCTTGCTAAGATATTTCGTTTCCCCCACCTAGTTTTTACTGTTATGTCTTGTCTTACTTGGGAACCATCAGACCTGTTCAGAACAGATTTTGATCCCCCGAGTATATGTTGACGGGTATTTACGCCATATGTCTGTGTTACAATTATTTCTTCAACATGAACCCTGGGTATCGAGAAATTAACGCGCAAACATATGTAAATATATTTTAAATATTATAATTTTAGCACGTTGTTTCCAATTTTCAGCGTGGTGTATGTTGTAAGGCGCTTACTTCACGTTTTTCGAATCCAGGTTACTGCCAAATATTTTTATTTATTTTTTTATATGCAGTAATCATTGAGCATTGATTTTATTTCATTTAAAATTCATTTACGAATTTTTATTATGCGAAATAACAGACATTATGTTAGTTTCAAACATTTACATGCTACCACCACTGCACGGAAATAAGTATAACTGTGGTAGGGGGAAAAAACCACGACCTTATGGCTGTAATATATTTACTTTACGATATTAATTGTTGAGATACAAGTATAGAAACGATGAACATGATATATACCTGTTTCATTAAGAAAAATACACACAAACAATGAAATAATGATTTTCTAAAAAAAAAAAAAAAGTTGGGACTGTATCTTCTGTAATATTTTGTTTTAAAAGTTATTTTGCATAAAAAAAATTCGTAAATGAAATAAAATCAATGCTCAATGAATACTGCATATAAAAAAAGAAATAAAAATATTTGGCAGTGTGGGGATTTGAACCCGGGTTCGCAAAATGGGAATCAAACGCCTTACCGCATACACCATGCTGAAGCTTGTAAACAATGTATTAAAATAATAATATTCAAAAGATATTCTCATATGTTTCCACGTTAATTTCTCGATACCTAGTGTTCATTTTGAAGAAATAATTGTAACACAGACATATGGAGTAAATACCCTGCAACATACACTCGGGGGATCGAAATCCATTCTGAACAGGTCTGATGGTTCCCAAGTTAGTTATACAACAGTCTTCTCCATACAGCAGCCATTATCTTACAGAAAATCCATTTTTGTGTCTTTAACCTTTTTTGTTCTGAAGTGCTCTATTTATTGTACCACATACTGACTGAAATTTGTTGATCTTACCCCCACTATCTTTACCTGTGTGGTAACTTATTTTGCAGCCTAGGTATTTAAAGTTCATTGCCTGTTCTATGACTAGGTCGTCAATGACTAATTTTGAGTTTTAAATTTCAAGTCAATCTGTATGGCATGAAACTAAAAAGCACGTCATATTATTGGTTTTATGCGCCCGTGACTTGGGAGCAGGCTCTGAAGGCAAACGTTCGTCTATAACAGGGGTGGCCAACCCAAATGATCTAGCGCGCCACTTTTGGAAGTGCATCATAACTCAGCGGGCCGCATATAAAATTATAAATCCCCACTACAGACATTTTTTTGGAGTGAAAAATTGAAACATGATTTATTATTGTGTTTACTGTTATTCTTACATGTAAACATAGATAATATAATAATAATGATACTAAGCGCACATTGTTAAGAAATATAAAACACTAAAAATGGAATATTAAAAAATATTTTGTAAAAGCCGCGGGTTTTATTTACTTTAATTTAATTTCATTGCAGTGGAGCACAGTCTCCGGTGGCAATTTCCCTACACACCCATCTTCCCCCTTTCCTGCAGCCACTTACATTTGCCCTCTACAAATTTTATCTTTAAATTATTTAAACGTTTTCGGTAAATTATTCATCATTTCTCTTGGTAACTCATTCCAATCCCTGACACCCTTACCTAAAAAAGAGAATCTTCCCACACCCTTGTGCCTGAAATCGAGTGCCAGCTTGTGGTCACGGTCATCTTTTCCCTTCCATGCACTACTTTTGATACCTATTGCAATATCTTTCCATGCCTCATCGCCAGTATATTCCCTGTACACTCCCATGACCCTCCTCATCTTCCTCCTGTCTTGCAATGAATCCCATTCCAGCTCTTTTATCATATTTGTTACTGATTGCATTCTGCGATAATTTCCAGAAACAAATCTAGCAGCCCTTCTTTGCACCCTCTCCAACTCCTGTATTTGATACGTAAAATGAGGGTCCCATACTACACTACCATATTCGAGCAATGGTCTGACCAAGGTTTTGTAACCCAATTCCTTTACTTCTCTCGTACATCCCCTCATCACTCTCTCCAACAAGTGCAGCATTTTGAAACCTTTTCCTACCACCTGCCCAATGTGTCCTGCCCAGTTAAGCTTGTTATCAAAAGTAATTCCAAGATATTTACATTTCAAGTCTTCAGCAAGCAATTCTTTCCCCACCTTATAATCATAATCAACCTTTTGTTTTTTATTTGTGTATGTAATATGCTGACTCTTCTTTGCATTTATCTTCATCCCTTGGCCACCTGTGGTCTATGTTCTGGTTAACCACCGAGTATTGTCGCCGAAACAGACCAGACGCAATGCAGGAGAGGCGCTGGGTAGTCATGTGTCAGACACACACACTGCACATACTGCACATACTGCAGGTGCTTTAGGCACTCCTGTCTCCGAGTTCTGACGACTGAATCAAGTTTTCGTACAAATTTTTCTACTTAGAAATGAGAATCAAGCAAGAAATTGATTAAAATAGCTAACTTGGGATTCTATGGTTACTGTTATCTCACTTGAAGAACATCGTTACTCTTCAATATGTTAACTATTAACACACTATAAAACTTTTTAACCAACTTCAAAGAAGTTGAATTCGACTCGCTATTTCCTTTTTTTTTTTTTTTTTTTTTTTTTTTTTTTTTTTTTTTTTTTTAAGTGCAACGATTATTCCAAAAATACTATATCAATCTCTGTGAATACTTTTTAGGTGAAAGACGGTATCATGCAATTGATCCTATTTAAATTTCATCATGTTGGACTAATGCTTTTTTGTTGAATCATACATGCGTGGTTTTTTGATTAGTTTATATTAATTTTCTGCATGTTAATTCCTCCCTTGCTGTAATAATAACTAAAATTTCGTGTGGTATTTAGGTTTTTGTGACAGAGTTTGTTATAGCATGGGCAATGCATCTCGATCATAGCAGGCTAATCTCACCTCGTAACCTACCTAATAAATGGTACCTATACGAAAAGTTTGAAAAGTTCTCGGAATCATGGCTAGATGTCAGTGCTAGAGCAACGAGGTTCCCGCGCAATAATCACACATCCTGTGTGAGTGAACACGTGGCGCGTCAGTGCTCTAGCTGCAGGAGTGTGGTAGTGACGACTCTTTGTTGTTGTTCCCGCGTAGTGATTTGTGACAATGGAAAAAACTGAGATTCGAGCAGTGATTAAATACTTTGTAAAGAAAGGTATGAAAACAAAGGAAATTCATGCCGACTTTCAGAACACACTAGGGGACTCTGCTCCTTCATTTTCAACTGGTGCCAATAGTGTTGCCCAAATGCAAGAACAAGACCAGACTTGGCCGGTCTTGGTCTTGCATCAATACACCTGGTCTTGGTCTTGGTCTTGCAAAAATGCAAGACCAAGACCGATTTTGGGCAACACTAGTGTTGCCCAAATGCAAGAACAAGACCAGACTTGGCCGGTCTTGGTCTTGCATCAATACACCTGGTCTTGGTCTTGGTCTTGCAAAAATGCAAGACCAAGACCGATTTTGGGCAACACTAGGTGCCAAGTGGACCAGCGAGTTTAAATTCGGTCGGGAGAGCTTGGATGATCATCCACGTAGTGGACGATCCCAGAATTTATCGCAAAAGTGCTTAAAATGGTCATGGAGGATCGTCGACTGAAAGTGCGGGAGATTGCTGAAGCTGTAGGGATGTCTTCTGAACGGGTATATTATATTTTAACCGAAGAATTGGGTTCGAAAAAATTATCCGCAAGATGGGTGCCGCGGCTCTTGACACTGGACGATAAACGCACCAGATTGGAAATGTCCGAACAAAGTCTGGCCCGTTTTCAGAGCAACCAACAAGTTTTTTTGCGCCGGTTTGTGACTACAGATGAAACTTAGGTCCATTACTATACCCCAGAGACAAAACAGCAGTCAAAGCAGTGGAAACATGCTGATTCACCACCACCAAAGAGAGCAAAGGCAGTGCGTTCAGCCGGAAAGGTCATGGCCTCTTTTCTGGGTTGCAAAAGGCATTCTGCTGATAGATTGTCTTCCTACTGGCCAAACAATCACGGGGCAATACTATGCAAACCTCCTAGACCAATTACAGGAAAAGATACGCGAAACAAGGCATGGTTTGGCAAGGAGAAACGTCATCTTTCATCAGGACAACGCTCCGCCGCACAAAAGTGTTATTGCCAAGGCAAAACTTCATGAACTGAGGTACGAATTGTTGCCAGGATATCAAAAAATTTTATTCTTAATTTTTGATGTGTCTCGTTGAGTTACATAATAATCCATCATCAAATTGCGGTGCCACGGTTGTATTATGATTTTCTTGAGGTTTTTGTGCCATTTCTCCGTGTTTCTATGGTCGAGCAATATGGCGGCCTCCCCACCCGACTTCCCTCTACCCGGTTTAACTCCAGTGAGTGGTGAAGCTCCCTTGCGTCTTCTCCATATATTCTTTCCTCCTTGGCGAGTACTGCGTCTCACAGGCGTACCAAGGCCGCAGAAACAAACCATTTCGACCACTTTTTTTTAACCAATTTCAGATGTTACCGTTCGTTGGAGCTGGGAACGTTAGACCCTGTAATACTGTTGACAAAAAATGGAAGAATATCGTAAATTTTATACTGGAAAACCAACCAAGATTTCAATTGGGTTAATTTTATAGGAACTTAGAAAAACCATGGAGGAAAGAAATATATGGACAGTAATTACCGCTTATTCTGTGTCGCCGCCTCTAAACTCTCTGCTGATACTGCGCATGCGCGGCGGCGGCCATATTATGTATCCATACAATTGCTATTTGGTGACAGTATATCCCGAAAACTAAGCAAGATATCGAAAAATTTGATTCTTTATTTTAGATTTGTTTCGTCGTGTTACATAAGAATCCATCATTAAATTTGACTTTTTGCGAAATGTTTCTTCTGCATTTCAACTCAAGACACCTCACTTTTGAGATAATATATCTGTAGAACTAGGCGAGATATCGAAATTTTTTATTCTTTATGTTTTATTTGTATCGTCTTTAACATAAGAATCAATCATCAAATTTGACTTTGACCAATTTTTTTTCTGAATTTCAACCAAAAACATCTCACATTTGAGACAGAATATCTCGAAAACTAAGCAGGAAATCAACGCCGGCCTCTCAGATGCATGTAATAGAAAAAATCATTCTCTGCTTTTAAATATTTGACGACCACGTCTTTTAAGCGAAATCCTAATTTCATCTCAAATCCGTACCAAAATTTTTTTAAAATTGTAAACGGTAATTCTAAGACTTCATATTATACACAAAAATTCTTCATTAAAATGTGTAATTTGCCCCAGTAAGATGCAGCAAGTAATGATTAGTAAAATCAATTAATAGCGACATGTCCTTTCTGCTAACAAATGTCAAAAATATGTAATCTAAGCAAGCGCGTGTATCCCATTCGAATTTTACTCCGTGAACAGGAACCTATGTCTATAGGACGTTAGTTACAACGGGAAAGAATTCTGTCAATCGATCAATACTGTGTTCGAGCTGGGTTGGGATTCATTGGAAGACAGAAACCGGACGAAAAGAGTGTTTCATTTGTTCAAATGTTACAATAACGATAATGTATGGATGGATATTGGTACAAGGATTAAGAGTTTTACATGAAGGAGAAGAGGTGACCATATTTATAAGTTTGCATCTGAATTCATACGAAAGCGAGTGGGGAAATTTATATGTTTTATTATGTTATATTGTAAGAGGTTTCACGTTCGGAGTAGTTTGTTCAGTATGCATGTGTTTGGAAAGTGTCTATCCCAGTGCTCGTAACCGAGTGGCCGGAGGCAGAGCGCAAAAAATACGGGGGTGTGAAACAGCTGCGACCCTGCCTGCAGCAAAGGTCGGCGGGAGTATTCAGTCTTGAGTGGTAGCCGACAGACCTGATGTGGTCGTGGCAATATTGAATGTTTTGTAATCTAACATGTGAAGAATAAATGATCAAAAGAAGACTTGAAATTACTGTGTTTCGATATCTAAAATTAAGCAGCCTTCAACAAGTACTACAAATGAACCTGTACAACTGAATAAAATGTTCTTCAATCGTTCGTGGCCGAATAACTGGATTGGTTTGGCCCAAAAACGTGAGGAACACCAAGGGGAACTATAAAATCCAACCAACAAACCCCTTACAACCTGCAACTAATTATTGATAGTTGATATCTAGAGAACTAAGGGAGATATAAAAAAAATGTACTCTTGATTTTTGATTAGTTTCGTCAATTTACATGAGAATCAATCGTCAAATAGCATCACCATGGCCATAATAGTGCTGCCCACCTCAACACACAAAATTCAATTTAAGCTACAGTTCTAGCTACAACAACATTGACAACATCAGGATTCATAGTTCACGTAGCATAAATTATCACAACTAATTTCAACATATACCTTCAGTACAATTAATTTCATCGTACACTTTCAGTGTAAACTGAAACTTGAGTAAAGCCTCCGGAATACCGTATTCACTGTGTCGCGATGTAAACATATCCCGCTAAAATTAAATTTTCAACACTTGTCTACAATAAGGCTAGCTTTTCAGGTGCAAAATAGTAACATTTGCTAATTGTCTACACTACACCAACAAAAATTTGAGAACGATATGTTCCTATTGAGAGTAATGAATAAATTCATAGCGAATGGCCCTAATATTGCAGTTACCTGTCAGATACTTCAAGAACGATAGTTACAATGTGACTTACTTATGAAATGCTATTCCAGGTTTTTTCCTATCTTGTCTGTTTTTGCAACCATATGCAACACAACTTGGCATTATAGAAAACTTTAGAATATTAGAAAATGAAATATTCTCAGCAGCATAGACAGTGCAAACAGCCCAATGTTTTGGGACTCCTATGGTCGCCGCGCATGCGCAGTAGGAGACGAGGTTTTTTTTTATGCGGTTTCACGGTTTTATCGTTATTTCGTCTCCACTCTTTTCCTTCCTCCATGGTACTCACCCGCTCGACCTCCTTGAACACCCTGAGGAAGTTCAGTGCTGCCAACTTGCGCAGGTCATCCTCACTCCAGTGGGGCTCGTCGTCGTTACTGCTGTTGGCCAGCCTGCTGAACAGATCTGGGAACTTCGAGACGTCTTCCAGCCCGATAACTTTGCTGGAATTAAAAGTATAATCCCAGAATTAAGCTTCACATGACAGAAAATTATAGTCGTAAATCACTCTACAGTAAATAAAGCCAGGTGCATAACAGTAAATTTTTCGAAATTTAAATTAATTGAACTACAAAAAAGATTCAAGAAATCCAAATGAAGTCCATAAGTTAAGTGAGCAGTGACTATTTGAATTATACAGAAAAATACCTCCAAAAGAGAGAATGCGATAGTAAAGACAATGAAACAGCAATCTTTCATATATCCTTGAACTCTGAAGAATATTCACTGGCTATAAACCAACCTTTATCTCTGGCAAAGCTTTTCTTTGTTCATGTGAATTACACTAGGAAGATCCATGGTTCGGATTCCACGTTAAACTGCAGGTCCCCCTTAGCACATAGGATTACCGGGTTAGGTTAGGTGGCTATGATAGAAGCACATTAAGCAGCCGGTAAGACACTCTGACATCATATCATTGAGATCACACGAAATTACTATTACTCATCCCATTTTATTTCTGCAATAAAATAAATGATTAAGGAACACAATTAAAAAAAAATAATGCAATGAATTCCTATCGGGTCCCAGCCTTAGGTGTTGTATAAACACGTCATTTCGACAGATAGCTCTACTGTGTTTATCAGGTTTCAGGTGTCTTCTAGCTGTCGCAAGCTGACTGTCACATCCTACACAGTCTAGGGTACAGCTAGAAGACACCTGAAACCTGATAAACACAGTAGAGCTATCTGTCGAAATGACGTGTTTATACAACACCTAAGGCTGGGACCCGATAGGAATTCATTGCATCATTACGCCGGGAATGTCTCCATTGACACATCAAGAAAAATAATGGAAGAACAGTTTAGCTCTTACCTTATACCCCATCGAGAGATGCTGGCATATAGGTCACGGAATTACGTGTTAACACTGTCTTTAATAGCGCTGGTTAATGGTAATGAAAATACTGAAAATAAACGATCACCAGAAACACCTACTTACAGTCCAGGAAAGTTATCACATTCACAAAGCCATTGCATCAAAGGAAACTGTACTTAATGAATTCACTCATTTAAAAAGTGAGACTCTGTTCAAAAAAACCTTAAGGAATAACCAAGACACAGACATATAATGCGCGTAACAGTAAATTACAACGCTGACACCATTACACAAACAGAGACATATTTTAATAAAATGTAGACACAGATGTCATAGCGCAAGCAAAAACGTAACGTTGATCACGGTACACACATGTAAAAAAAAAAGAATGTTCTTGCTGTGCGTCAAAAAAAAGTGTAATTTCAGCAGATTTTGACACAGAGATATATTTACCATCAAAAAAGGGTAACAGTATTTATGTTGAACCACAACAGTTCTGGTCGCAAAAAAGTTTCCAACCACCATGTAACTGTCTTAACCATAATTTGTAAGTAGAGTGTATTTTGTTATTAGTTAGTTGTGTGTATTAACGTACACACAAAACATTTGGCCGCCGCTGAACTCTTATTTTGCACAATCTGACATCAATGTCATCCCAGGGAACAGTAACGCAATACTGGCAAGCCAGTAAGGCTGTATCATGGTGCCAGCGAGCACATGGGCGCATAGGAAAGGATTGGTTAAACCTGCAAGGGATATCAGACGAATGCAACGTAGAATTCGCTTGCGTCTTACAGGCGCATTCGGAAGTACCCCAACTGATGCACTTACAGTCATTCTCGGAATATGTCCTTTAGATCTGGAAATAAGAAAAAGAGCAGCATGTTACTGGCTACGAAAAGAAAACTTAGACAAGATAACAGAAATCCTGGGGCAAGTGGCAACCAAGAAGATAGACATCAAAAATTGTATTTTGAATGAATGGCAACAGCAGTGGAACAATTCGGAAACAGGAAGGAGAGTATTTGAAATTCCTCCTGACATCAGAGAGAGGATACGTATGAAGCACTTCAATCCATCCCGAGGGTTAATACATTTCCTCACCGGTCATGGACCGTATGAAACATATCTTCATAGGATCAATAGGACAGAGAATGATCTATGAGCGTGCGGATCTCCAGGAACACCTGAACATAAACTGTTTGAATGTGCTCTAGTTGATGATCAGATCAAACAGTACAGAATGAAGCTCATGGGGAAAACTGTCAAGGAAATTATGAAAGACAACCTCCTCCTGAATGAACTCGACAAGCTGGCAGATGCTGTGTCAGATGCAGCCAGGGAGCGGTATCGGCTTCAGCATAGCCAGCAACCTGCCGGAACACAACAAGCCATTTAAGGAATGAGACAAGATACTCTAAACGGACGAGACACAAACAACTAAGTGGGACGCTGATGCCGGAAGTGTGGCTTCTGGAATTTACCGAAGCTTATTTCTTCAATGGATGCCAGCGTTAAACGAACTTTTGAAAACTCAAGATGTTCAGTTATTTAGTATTAGTGGGTAATATTTTTTACTAACAGGTTGATAAATTACAGTGTGTAGTAATAATAGTTAATTGTTTGTACCATTTTCGTAGTATATAGGATTTGTGTTAATTTTGCAAAATTTTGTTTATTATAAATTTCAATACATTATTAAGAAGTAACGGTTCGTTGTAGACTCTAGAGAACGAACCATCTGAATGTACAGTTAATTAAATAATAAAAATAAATAAATAAATTACTGTTTCTTAGGTTGACGTTGGTATCAGATTGTGCATAATAAGAGTGATAGAATTTTTCAGCGGCGGCCAGATTTATCGTCAAAGTGTGTACGTTCATAGTCACTGACGATGCCCCCGTTCCATAAGGGCGAAACGCTTCTGAATATATATGAATAAAACCATTTGCTAATAGACTGTGTTTTCATTTGCAATTGGTAGGGAGAAGTCGTTGCAGTTTAATGAGTCAGATAATAAGCTAAACGTAGTGCTCTACCTAAGGCTAGAAACAAGGCGCTTATTTCCTGTTTATGTTGCAGGTGCTAAACTGATGGAACAGGTAACCAGTGATGAGCATTGTTGGGTCATCGGGAGTTCAGGCAGAGGTAAGATCAGTGTTTGCGGGAGCGTCCAAGTTGCCGCGAGTACTCACTTTGGTCCTGAGTCGAAGCCGCCGCCGATGCCCACGTGGTCCACTCCAGTCACGTTCCGGATGTGGTTGATGTGAGCTGCAAACAGAGAGCACAGCAGTTAAACTACTGGTGTATGGGAATCGACTTGGAGCATGTGATTCCAACAAGACTAATATCTATTGGAGGTATGTTGGTTAAAATAAATATCATGTAGTCTTGACCAGCCCGTGACGGAATGCTGTCTTCGTCTTGGCAATCAGAGGCACTTGATTAGTACTGCTGATCAAGTCAGAGAGGCGTGAAGAATTTTTCTTTTACTAATGGTAAGAGAAAGTTTACTGGCTTTGCGACTTAGAAGGGTGTTACATTTTTGTTTTGGGGGGGGGGGGGTGTCATAATTCTTTCAACTGGTTTGATGCAATCCTCCATCCCTTCCTATCCTGTGCTAACCTCTTCATCTCTACATACCCCTTACAACCCACGTCCTCAATTATCTGCTTCATATATTCTAATCTCTGTCTTCCTCTATAGTTCTTACCTTTGACTGTTCCCCCCTCCACTAACAAATTAAGCAATGCTGCATGTCTCAGAATATTCTTTTTGTAAGACTCTTCTCCCTCACCCAGCATTTCATAAACTCGTTCATTTCGTACTTTATCTTTCAACTTAATTTTCAGCATCCTTCTATAGCACCACAGTTCAAATGTTTCAATTCTCTTATTATATTATAAAATTAATTTTTATGGCTTTATACTTCTTAGTGTAAAACGTAACCATTATGGATTCGCCCAATTGTCCGTTCTTCTGCCACTACTTACAATTTCTAAACTCTCTGTGTTAAAAATTTGTAAATCCAGACTTCTTTAGTTCTTAATAACAATGACACAATTATCTGATAAAATTCATGAAAAGAATTAGAATGAAAATAAGTGTAAGCAATTTAGTTATATGTAACCTTCATGCGTGTCAAATGAAAGGCAGTGAGGCATGGAGGTTTGCCTACCATTTTGATCAATATTGTCACTGTTAGGTTGCGACAACCCTGTTGACTCCATTACCGTGCAGTAAACTTGATTTCCGACTAAGAAGTGTCACTGGAGCGCAGAAAATCCCTAATTTCCTCCGACTGAAGTGAGGAAGGATTGCTGTACGACAAATATTCGGGCTTAGGGGTAGTTGAAATGAATGGAACAAAGAAACAGTAGTAGTAGTAGTAGTAGTAGTAAATGTTGTTGTTGCTTTAGGGCGCGTCGACATCGAGGTCATTAGCGCCCTAACAATTACCAGCTATACTGAAAGAAACAGAAGGAGCCGCAAAAAGAGAAAACAGGTTTCATGGAATACGGAAAGAGAAGAAATCACCGATGATGGAGACGTTAGGAATATCGAAATTTCTAGATGTGCTGACAAATGGTTATTTGCTGTGAAAATATGTGTTTTAGGACAAGGAAAAGAACATTATTTCGTTAATATTCGATACCGTCTTAATTTAGGAGCAATAGTGTGCTTCTGCCAAGTATTCGTTCACTCAGATATGTTGATTCTCATCCCCTGGCATGCAGTTGAGCGGTTGAAGAAACGCGGGACGCTGGTGGATAGAAGGGTTTATTTACTGGCGCAGGCTTTTGCCTGTCTGCTGACTTAATACTGCCACGACAAGTGATAAAAGCGTAAAACCTCTTTCAACACAGTACTGTGGCACAGTCGCAAAGAAAGCGAATGAGAAAGATATAAAACATCACGGGGAGATACACTATAAATACTAGAATAACTGGCCTTCTACATATACATCTACATCTACATATATACTCTGCAATTCACAAAATTGTGGGTGGCAGAGGGTGCTCAGCACCAAAGCTAATCTCTTTGCTGTGCATTCCAATCCCTAATGGTACGAGGGAAAAAAGAATTCATGTAAGAATCTGTCCGGCACCTTATTTCTCTAATTTTATCTTTCCTGTCCTTCCGACTGAAATAGGTTGGTGGAAGAAGTATTTCACTACACTCAAAAGTGAAAGTGGGAGTACGCGTGTTTCCAATAAGTTTAATCGAAACGTGTGTCGTCTATCTACCAGAGACTCCCAGCCTAGTCTACTAATCACTTCTGTGACGCTTTCATAAGGACTGTAGCAAGCGGTCACGAATCGAGCGGCTCTTCTCTGTACTTTCTCTATACTTTCGATCAACCCCTTACGAAACGGATCCCAAAAGGCACAACAATAATCCAAATGTGGACGCACAAGTGATTTGTACGCTATCTCCTTTATTTGTTCATTACAATTTTTCAAGATTCGACCTATGAATCGCAGCCTAGAATTTGCTCTACCTACTAACGAATTAATGTGTAAGTCCCATTTCATGTTCCTTTGTACCGTTACTCCCAAATATTTCATAAAATCGACCATATCAATAACTGTATTGTTTAACTCGTATTTCTGAACAATTAAGACCTTCTAGCAACCATTTGCATTCTCTCATTTCCAGGTGGAACAAAACTACTTCGATTGGGAAAATTCAATTCAATTTAATTACACTCTGATGGAAATTTCCCTAGACACCCATTTCTCCCCCTTTCCTCCACCTGCCTACAAATTTCAACTTTCAATTCATTCAATGTTTTTGATAAATTATTCATCATTTCTCTTGGTAACTTATTCCAGTCCCTGACACCCTTCCAATATGTCATCTCTTTTAATTTAATTCACCAGTCAATGTTTTGTTAACATCAGTACTGTGAGATCCCACTCACAAAATCATTGTCAAAAAATTGTAAATAAAAAAGATTTATAAGCAACAGACTTCACAGCATGAGTAGTGTGTGTAGTTATGTGGGTAGTATTAAGTTTTTTTTAGTAATTTAAGTTTTTTGTGGTTGGTAAGACTGTACTGTAGGCGGTGTGGGAGGTTGGTTGTTAAGATGGCGAGGAAGGACCACGAGAGAGTGAATGTATAGTACTGTGGATTGTGATAGACGGATGTTTAAAAATGTGCAATAAAGTTTGGCATATAAATGAGTATATTGGTTGATTTATTTAACAATATTATCCGTTGCGCTAAAGTGTATAATTTGTAAAGCAGTTTGTCTGCTAAGAATAATAATATGCTAAGAGATATCGCAACAGCGGAAATCAACGTTGGGGCCATATCTTGAAATTGGCCGGATATCTACTTGCTGCTGATTAATATTAAACTTAGCAGTGGGACTTAGCAGTACATAGCTAATAATATTGGTTTAGTCTTATTTTCTGGGTACACGCAATTTTTGAATTTATTACACTTTTATCGCAGAGGTTGGAGGTTGTTGTGGGAAGATACTTACCGACAACATCTTCCAGAGTAGCCTTGTCTCCGTCACGGGCAATATCAGAGGAGTAGAAGTTCACCATCACGACACCACCGTTCGTTTTCTGAAACAGTACACACACTTTGCTTTCTCAAGTCAGGTGACTCGATTATGAGATATCAGTATAAAACTATTTTATCACTCAGACAATTGGGACAAACTTTTTTCATGCCACTGTGGGACCACCATCTCGCATCATGCTGGTCTCGAAACCACTTTGCAAGCATTAATACAGCAATGAAAATTAATCCCCGTCTGATACACGTGAAGGGGAGCCACTGAGGTCTGCCTCAGCTTCTCCCTTCTGCAAGTGAGGAGTGTACTTTCCAGTGGGAAGCTCAGGGATTATATCAACGTCCATGAAGAGATAAACTTCTTTTCTCCAAGTTACCAGCTAACATCTTCACTCATTCCCTTATTCACTCTATGGCAGCTTCAGGGCGGAAGTCCAAACTCTATGGAATTAGTTTAACTCAGCATTCAGGTACTTTTAGTGTTGTAAAAAAACAGTTTTTTTTCTGACGTGAAAAAAACATGAAAAAAACTGTAAAAAAAACATGTTTTTTTCCATAACTACTAAATTTAAAATTTTTAAGGCATTTATCGTTTAATATGATTGTTTTAGAGTTTATACTAAGTACTTTTAAATCTACTATATTTTTCTGGTTCAGTAGAAAAAAAATTACAAAAATATTGGTAACATTGACTGAAGTTTTCTTTTACGAATGGGGACTTCCCGAAGAGGCTAGGTTGAGCGAGAAGGAATGAATCCCCGTTCCCCGTTGTTTGGATTGATACTCAATATTTGAACTAGTGCTGCCAGGCCCTACAAATTTATCTGTAGACCTACGAATCTTTTCAAAAAATTGGGAAATTTAACTACGGTTTTTACCTCTTTTTATTACTTGTTGTGCTTTCCTTATATTCGTATACTTGTTAAACTCGCAGCGTATAGTGATACTAAGTCATTGTCAGTAATTATGATTAATGTCCTTGCAACCGTTGGCGTAAACCAACGGTTGAAAACAAATAAATCTCCTATTTTGTATGATAATAGATTTAAATTCAAACTTAAAAGACCGTAATACAGAACTATCGGCGCAGTCTTCATTCACAGTGTCTATTTTGCTCACAACTTAAAATTGCAATCTCAAAAGCTTTTTCATGCAATACAACCAGTAAAAGAAAATGTAACTATTTCTGAAGTTATGGATCTAGAGGGGACAGAAGAAGAAACAGAAAATTCCAACTCCGACCGAACTAGTGAATGCGGTATCGACATAGAAGATGAATAAAAAATTATGTTACCTATATAGATACATTTATGAATCATTATGTAAGATATTATGTGATTTAGTAAGGTTTAAAACATACATGTAAAATGTAAGTTCCATAAATAAAACTATAATTTATCAAATATATTGTTTTCTGAAAAAAACCAAATTTAGAAAAAAAACGAGGGTGCTAGGTTTTTTTTCATGTTTTTTTTCACAAATCTGAAAAAAAAACATTTGTTTTTTTTCAGTTTGCAACACTAGGTACTTTAGAGCTATTTTTAAATTTGATCACATTTCAACCATATCTGTTTTTAGCAATACATGATTTCACCTGTTCCTTGATTTCGATAAACCAAAAATACAGTTTTAGTCAATTTTTCACTTGCTATTAAGCTTTCTAGCAATACGGTGTTTTAATAGCCTTTTTTGACATAAAGGTCGCATATGTTGTTGTGAATCTAACTGATGGATGGACTATCACCCTACATCGGTTACACAGGCAAACTGCTTGGGCCACTACGGGGGCATTTACGGTACTTGAAGCAGCGAAATATTACGCCGAGTGACCAGTGACAAACAGCTTACTAGTTATATAAGAACGAAGTCTTTCTCGGCGTTGAGAATGTATAAACTGCTCTCGGGTGACTTGCCGAGTCAAGAGTGCGTTGTCACACGATATTTCGGCGACTTGATTCATTGCCGCCATCTTCTGGTGAAGCTTACTAGTTGTTAATTTCGTACTTAACATGTTGTAAAACTGTGATTTGTATCAGCGAAAATAATAGCAGCTTGATTGTTTTAGTAAAGAGATTTCAACTTATCAACCAGAACGATATACCTAAATTATTGTGGTTAATTCGCGCGGGATAGTGAAAGAACCAGTGCATAGCATGGCCAAATAATGTACGTCTGAACGCGATCACCTGAAGACGACCAAACGAAACATGGCCGAAACGTTGTTATAAGAAAGAAAATTACGGTGATATATTTGCGGAAAGTCGTTTGCTTCAAAACATGTACAGTACTACAGGGAAGGCTAGTTGTTGACAAATAATGCGATTAAATAGCTGCGTATCTCGTTCCGCTCATAAAACGGAATGGTTAACTTACCCTGCCAGATGAAGTTCAGCCGCCACGACAGGGATTTCGAACTGAATCGAAACACTGTCTCATAGGCCACGGAACCATTCTCGAGGGACAGCCACATATTAACGCACGTTTCCATTACGCCCAGAGAATCCTGGCACTTACCACCATCTGCAAGATGTCGTCGGGGACGTTCCTCTTGCTTTCGTGGACGGCCCGGGCGGCGGAGTGGGAGAAGATCACAGGCGACCGCGACGTCTCGATGGCGTCGACTACGGTCTGTCGGGAAGCGTGAGTCAGGTCGACCATGAGGCCCAGTCGATTCATCTCTCGCACCACCGTCTGCAGAAAAAACAATAAGAACATTGCTACCATGCCAAAAGCCACGTAGCTGAGATTATTTTTAGAACCCGCTGGGGTATATGTAAATAAAAGTCATTTAAGAATTTGATTGCGATGGAGTACATACTCGAAAGGTAACTTTCATAGTGACTTATTAACTTATTTATTTATAGTTTTATTTCCTTTCTTAAAACCTTTTAGTCTAATTTTGTCCTTAACTAATTTTAATTTTAAAATTTTTGTCAATGTTTTTGTAAATTATTTATTACTACTCTTGGTAATTTATTCAATTTTCTGACTCCGTCATCAGTAAAAAAAAAAAAAAAAAAAAAAAAAAAAAAAAAAAAAAAAAAAAAAAAAAAAAAATAATAATAATAATAATAAAAAATTCCGTCTCCCTTAAGCCTGAAATCGAGTTCCAGTTTGTGGTCATAATCACGGCCATCGTTTCAATTATTCTTGTGCTGCTCCTAATGTACCAATATTTTTCAGTTTTATCATATGAATAGTAAACTTTTACTTCCACCAATATATTTTGATACTATTATCAATGAATTAGGTGTTGAGCGAAATAAATTCCAAAATGTTGATTTTTAAATATTTACAAAATTGTACTTCGGCCTTTACAAATAAAATTAACTCGATCCTGGATTACGGTGGTATGTGATAATTCGTAGACTGTTTGATTCTAAGGCGCTTACTGATTCCCGAGCAGGGCCGGCGTTAGGATTCTCGGGCCCCGGGTAAGCGATCTTAGGCCCCCTATCCCCGCCCCAAGATATTTTTACTTTACACTTTGGTTTTTTTAGATTCAGAACTTTTTAATACAAAAATGTTCAAAATTATTAGTGCAGATTTTAAAATTTGTGTTTGGTTTCTATTTATTTAGGCACTCAGGCCGGCGGGCCCCGGGTACTTTTGCCCCGCTTAACCCCCCCTAACGCCGGCCCTGTTCCCGAGAGTACAGGTAAATACAATTACGCTTGAAAAAATCATATTTTTTTTAGTAATTAAGACCAAAATCTACTTCGTGGTCTCTTCGATACAAGAGTGACACTAAGGGTTCGAATTCACTGATGTATGTGGGGCATTGCAGTTATCTTTTCTGGAAGATAGTTTGGCAATTACATTCGGTAGTCACATTGGAAAAATAAAATACGCCACAGCTATAGGGAAATTTGCAAGTTGGTTGGTAATACCAAACTTGGAATTTCTGGATTCGTCAAACACAGATTCAACCAGTCTCATAGTGTGTTGATAAGCGAGTGTATTTTACCAAAGGTAGCTGCATTCATTATCTTTTTCCTGTTAAATTTTAATTCTTATCGAAAGAAACTTGAATAGTTGTATGTACTATTAAACAAATCAGTATCTGCATACAGAAATTTGCTCTTTAATTTTAACTTTACAGATTACTGACATTATTATATTAACACAGTATTAATTCGTTAATAATTGCATGACAAGATTTTTACCAAGACCATCTTAATTTCTTTCTGAAATATATTTTTCTTGCCATAATTCTTATTGTTAATAGAGACGTCACTCTGCCAAACGAAGCATTGTGATGGCTTGTCAATGGTTTCTTCTTGTGGGGGAAACAAATTTTAATTTGAAGTTATTTTCATGTGGTAAGTTATGCTATACCAGTTGTTTCTTTGGCTGAATTTGTTTACGTTTAAATCGCAGTCGTCCAATTAAAGCCAATTGCCACTTCCACTACAAATCTAATCAACTACACGTAAAAATGACATACACTTTTTTTTTTTTTTTTTTTTTTTTTTTTTTTTTAATGAAAGCAAAATACCTTCATAAAATTAATTTTTGGGAGTTTATTCAGTTTGCAGTGTTGAGCTAGGCATGGTCTGTTGGTTTTGTTACTCTTTTTTTTAATATTTGGGAATATACTTGATTACCAGTAATCCAGGGAAAATTAAATTCCAAGAATGATGCCAACTTGCTGATGTTTCCCTTAAAAGGTCCGTGGACGAATTCCTTCCCGTTCCTTGTCCCCAGTCCTTTCCCGCCTCAAATTACCTCGACGTCCAATAAAAAAAAAATTCCCTTGTGATAATTATTAAAATTTGTTTTTTTTGTTTTTGGGTGGTTCTACATATTACTTTTCCAGTCAGCTTAGATCGTACTTGCTAATGAAAAAAATCTAGCAATCCAGCTACATAGTTCAAAATTAAACATCTCAATACTTTGCGTTTTCACATTTACATGTAAGATTCAAAATATTTTAAGATGACTTACGTTAAATTCCGTGACAAATTGCGAAGGGAAGTTCACCAGGTATGACTATTGGTTCAGATTATTAAGAGGAATATCTACCTCAACGTATTTTAACAAGGATACCTAACCAGCTCCCTGTTTCTTACTAGAAGTCAAAAAGATTGGGAACTTTGCTTCGAACATCATTGCTGACCTATTCTGGTCCTCAGTATAACTTCTGTAATAGGACAAAAAAAAAAAAACACTGTATAGGTGAGTTATGAAGTGCGTAGTCGCAGGACTCACCCGTCCGAATTCGGTGAGTCCGCCGGACTCGGTGCGTCTCCTCGTGCAGCGCGAGCCCTGCAACATCAACATCAACATCAGGCGTCTGTTAGCACCAGAGACCAAACGTCATTGATCACAGCTATGATCCCCACTACCCTCAGTGAGTATTATAATGGTTAACGTAAACACAGCTCCATATTATGGTCCGCGGGCCGCAACGAAGTTCAGGCACGCCCACTGGCAACCAGCCACCGGGCGCGGGCCTTGGATATAGCCGTTGGCTATATAAAGATGTGTGGCATCTTGCGGACTAAGAAGAAACTTTCGTCACCTGAGCTCCGGCAGTGTTTTAACTGACAAAATCACGGGCATAACGCCAGCGACCACACCCAACAGCGCAGGTGTGTCAGATGTGGGTCTGACCACAGTCAGAGAAGAAGCTAGTCTGCTGTAACTGCGGCTAGAGGGCACGCGGCCTGCTTCTCTGGCTGCACGCCGACCGTAAGGCACGAAGCGCCGTCAAGAAGCTAACTCCAACCAGCCTCTCCACCAACGCCTAGGCGTACAAGACTACGCGCTAGCCTCATACGAGGCCCGCCGCGCGGCGCCAAGACCAACCGACGACAGCTCCTGGCTCCAGTCGGCAGCAGCCCGGACGACGAGAAGGTCGAGCATACGACCACTGCCACTGCCGTACCGGATCCAGCGACCAGCTCACGGTGGTGGTGACGCAGCTTAATGCCACGTCAATAAGAGACCAAAACCAGGCAACACTTACAACCTCATGACTTGTCCAAAAAGCCATGTCCAAAAAATCACCATGAGACAGCAATAGAAGGATTAATCCTGGGACTGCGGAAGATATCGTAGCAGTGCTACACCTGACGACGCTAACGCGGGCTACACACTCTTACAGAGGACCTCGCTGACCGAGGCCACGCCCAGGTTGGTTGCGGACCTCGCTCATAGAGAGCCATCGCCGTCGCAATGGCAGCCGCTGCCAGTGTCGCTGACCTGTCGGCAGTCGACACAGCCGAAGGCGACGATATCTTCATCGAGGAGAATCGTGAACGAGATGGACTCGTGTGCCGATTCGACTTGAAGCGCTTTGTTCAAGCCGCGACAAGTTGTAGTTCGCGAACTTGCAACAATATCACGTTGATGCTATGTGGACTCTGTGGGTTGTTAGTGCCGGCATGAAATACGGCTGGTCCATCCCAGACCACTACACGGAGTTGAGTATGGCACTGGCCTTCGTGGTTGAGTGAGACCCAGATGTCAAGCTGATCTACGACGATGCTGTGGTTAAAGACCACAAGCGCCCGGAGACCCTAGCATTCATATCATTGGTTTTCGTGGAGGGTTTATGTGCGAAGAAACTCTTCAGGAAACTTAATGAAGGAAGAAAGAGGCTGCGTAGGAAGTGGCAGTCAAGAGGCGACAGAGGACTGGCAGGTTGCTGGAGGCAAGAATCTTGCCTCTACAGCACTGCCGACTCCCGGAAGCTCCTGGCTTCAAGGTCCCGGAGCTGCCTGCACCAGCCAGCCCTAGCCGGGACGACGTAGAGGACACCCAAGCAGCTCCAGCGTCTCCTACTCACCACAGGAAGAGAGGGAAACAACACCATCCACAGAGGAGGGACCAGTCCAACCCGTGTTGGTGCCTTACGCACGGAACTGGGGAAGTCTGTACGTTCAGCTTCTGCTGGATGCAGAACTGCCACTGTTCTGCTGGCCGGCTGACGGAGGCGTCACAATCCTAGCCTCTTGCCTATCGGACCTGTCGAAGGCCATCAGCCTACTGTGCGACAGTTCTGCGCCGCACGTGCACTGCACCCCGTTGTGATCACGACACAGAAACTGTGCCACGCAGCTCACTCGTGCCGGTTTTTGCCATAACAATTCTTGCGTTATTTATAATCATTTCAACTATGAAATAAGAAAAATTGTACAAGCTGGTGCGTAACTAACCTGCGATTCAAAATATCAATCATAATAAATACAAAAAAATTAAATTCAACCAAGAAATTTGGACAATGAGCCCAACAAGTGGCGAGTAAATTCAGCACTTATTCATCATACAATTGTCCACTTACAATTTTCACATTTATTTTTATCTTTTGAATTCATTTTTTAATATTTTTTTTAAAAAGATTGGTATGTAGGCTATATGAAATAAAAGAGAAATACATTCTTATAAATGCCATGTACCTAAATAAATATCAACGAAAATACTGGGAGATTTTCTTCAGTTCTAATAAGTATTTGAGTGTTGTCGACTAAATAACAGGTTAGATTATGCCATGAATCGTCGCTCGAGTCATCCGGAAATAATCTTTTGAGAATTCTCTTGTTACTGCAAAAGGCAGATGAGAGTTTCTTCTTTCCACATACTTTCCATAATTTTATCCAACTCAACTTCTGACAAAGTAATAACAATTTTCCAAGCACGGCATCCCAGTCTGATTCAGAAATAAAAAAATCGAGTTTTGCATCGACACGTTTTTGGTTACACTTTCTTGTCGGTTTCTCGCACAACACAGCAATGCTTTGTTAGTAAACTGCGCTCTAATATGCGCGGGCAACTGCCCGACACAGTTTCATTGTCTGTGCTACCCTGCCCTGCTCTGCGTTGCCCCTACTGCGCCACGCAGGTCAATGTGCGCTCCGGGTAAGAGGGTGGTCAAGAAAAAGCCTTCTCCCTCCAAGCTCAGGCAGTGTTTCAACTGCCAACGCCACGGACATGAGGCGAGGGACTGCAAGCATCGGCGCAGGTGTGTCAGATGTGGGGCTGACTACCGAGCTGCAGACTGTCCCACAGCCAGAGAAAAGGAAGTCTGCTGCAACTATGGCGGAAAACCATGCAGCATGCTTGTCTGGCTGCGAAAAGAAGATGCAGCTTCAGGAGAAGTATCGCCCAAAAGCTGCGCCGGCACCCAGGAGTGCCCACCAGGAGGCCAGCTCCAGACAGCCTCCAGAGACCGGTGGCCAAGATCGCCTGCGAGCTCCATACGCGGCCCGCAGCGACATATAAACATAGTAAAGAAACCAACAACAAACGTTTCTGTATTTTCTTTTCATTATTATATGGTTGATGTAGTATTTCAGCAAACATTTTTAAATGCTGTCATTTCAAAATGGAACGCTGCGAATACTGTTCCAGGTATAAGACCAAGCCGACCATTTCGCTTTGTTTCTGCTTGTGAATGTTCGTGTTAGTTCTGTTTGCACTCACCAGGGCGTGTCGCATTGGTTTGTGAGAGTCACGTATCGCACTCCCAGCTCCTGGAACAGCCTCAGGACGAACAGGCGGGAGTCGATGGCGTGACCCCCCTCCACGCCGATCAGGGAGCCGATCGTGTTCCTAGGAATGCGTCCGCGACACCTGGAAAATATTACCACACTCACGCTGCCATATTCTGCTAACTTCCATCTTCTTCTACTCTACTCTATTGTTACACCCAGAAGGAAAGTCCTGAATTACTCCAAAATCGGAAGAGAGCAGTGGGACAACAATAAGTTATTAAAATTGCAGATCAATGGCGTGCACGTAGTCCCAGCAGCGGCCTCTTTTGTGTGAGCATCTGACTGAGTTGGAACGCAGCAGAGTGATCAGCGTTTGAGATTCTATGTCAAGTCTTGTATTTAACAACTCGAATCTCCCGCAAATGGTGACACTCACTTCTCATCATATCTTAGGTAATTATTAATTACTTTTTGGGTTAAGTAGATGGAAGGCGAAGGAAGCCATCTAATTTGACACTCTAAAACAAATGTTTAAAAAAAGGTATACGTTATGTCGGAGTACGTCCGCCAGTCAATTTCTTCAGACAACAATGAGGACATATATCAAATGTTCTCTGGCGACTAGCCGGGGTAAAGAAGTGTTATAATCACACAATATTTAGGCGATCTCATTCGTTATCGCCATTTTCTGGTGAAGTGATGGCTACAACGAATGGGATCGCCAAAATATTGTGTAATTATTACGATTCTTTAACTCGGATAGGCACCCGAGAACATTTCGTATACAGGGCTAGTTAAAATGAATGCAGTGATTTCAGAAAATTACTACAGATTTATTATCTGACATATTCTTACAAGATTACACAATATATAAACAAACTGTGAAAGTTTTTTACAGTGTCTACAAATGCTCAATATTTGCACCTTTAGCGATTCTGCACACATCAAGTCTATAATCGAGTTCTTCCCGTACTCGATGCAGCATGTCTCTGTCAATGAGAGCAAATGCATTGGTGATACGAACCCGCAGGTCTGGCAGATCAACTGGTACTGGTGGCTTTTACGAAACCCCAAACAAAGAACTCGCATCACTAGTCACTAAAGGTGCACGTATTGAACATCTGTAGACACTAAAAAAAAAAAAAAAAAAAAAAAAAAAAAAAAAAACTTTCACCGTTTGTTTATAAATCTGTGTAATTTTGTAAGTATATGTCAAATAACAAATCTGCAGTAATTTTCTGAGATCACTGCAATCATTTTGACCTGTATTCTCAACGCCGAGACAAACTACGTTCTTATGTAACAACGAGGACAGCAACTAATCATGCCACTTACCTGCCGCCGAGTCTACGAACTGCATGTCGTCAGGGTACTTAGCTATCAAGCGCTTTATGACCTGTATCGCCTCCAAAGTCTGCAGCGCGGCGTCTTTGTACTGCCACTTGCACTCCACAAAAGCCACCCAAAACTGAAACAGATTTATTTTACTAAAATGTAAGTATTAACAAGCACGAAAGCAACAAATACATACAATAAAATACAATACATTCATTGTCCATTGATCCCAATATAAGAGACTGGCTTTGTGGGATGTGGAAAGTTTTCAATTTACAGAAAAACAAATGCATAAGCAAATAATATATACACCAGAAGATGTACAGCCATGGTACATTAATTATGTCAACTACATCCACGCAAACTACTGGCTGCTTATTTTGTAGATAACCGAAATAAATTCTTCGATAGAGTAGGAGATCTCAATTAAAATTCTTTTAATTTTTTCCTGAATTTATTCTTATCATCTGCTAGACATTTAATATGTGTTGGGAGCATATTGAAGATATGTATCCCTGAATATCGGACCCCTTTTTGAACAAATGACAATGACTTGTAATATTTGTGAAGATCATTTTTGCCTCTAGTGCGATAACTGTGGATTTTATTATTTGTTTCGAACAAAGTATAATTTGTGACTACAAAGGTCATTAATGTGTATATATACACAGACGCTAATGTTAAAATCCCTAACTTCTTGAACAGCTCTCTACATTAAGTTCTATTGCTAACCTCACACATAATTCTTATTACACACTTTTGGGCTCTGAACACTTTGTCTCTATGGGTAGAATTGCCCTAGAAAATTATTCCATATGACATTAAGGAGTGAAAATAAGCAAAATAAACTAGCTGCCTCATATGGAGATCACCAATAGCTGAAATTGTACGAACTGCACCCAAGTAGTAAGTAGGAAACATGTACCTGCCAATTTAAATTATGATCAATATGCAAACCTAGAAATTTGAAGATACAATCTACCTTTAGAAAGTATTGGCCAGAAAATTTTATCTCTATATCTGCTATTAATTTGTGCGATATACTGGATTGCATATACTGAGTTTTATCAAAGTTTAAAGATAAGCCACCACCTGTAAACCATTTATTAATAAGATCCAAGACACAAATTGAGATATAATCTGTAGATAATTTTGGAGTATTTTTAATTTCTATGTTTGTGTCATCTGCAAACTGGACAAATTTTGAGTTTTTAGATGCAAGACAGGGAGATCATTTATATATATTGAGAACAACTGTGGTTCTGAGGTACCCCAATTCTGATTAATTCCCACACAGAAAAAATTGGACCACTTAAGACAGCCTCAAATTCTCTATTGGCACTTTCTGTTTTCTATTCAGAAGGTAAGAACTAAGCCATTTATTAACAATATCATCTATACCGCAATACTTTAATTTCTGGATCAGAATTTTGTATCTACACAGACAAATTCCTTAGATAAGTCACAAATAATTCCCACAGGAATTTCAACGGCTATTAATTGCGAGGTGGAAGCATGTTAACATCCAAAATATATTAATTACAAGTTACTTTAATTTAATTTAATTGCAATTTAATTTAATTTAATTGCAATGGAGCACAGGCTCCGGTGGCAATATCCCTACGTACCCATCTTCCCCCTATCCTGCACCCACCTACATTTGCCCTCTACAAATTTTATCTTTAAATTCCTTCAAAGTTTTCGGTAAATTATTCATCATTTCTCTTGGTAACTCATTCCAATCCCTGACACCCTTACCTAAAAAAGAGAATCTTCCCACACCCTTGTGCCTGAAATCGAGTGCCAGCTTGAGGTCATGGTCATCTTTTACCTTCCATGCACTATTTTTCATACCTATTGCAATATCTTTCCATGCCTCATCACCAGTATATGCCCTGTATACTCCCATGACCCTCCTCATCCTCATCCTGTCTTGCAATGAATCCCATTCCAGCTCCTTTATCATATCCGTCACTGATTGCATTCTGCGATAATTTCCAGAAACAAATCTAGCAGCCCTTCTTTGCACCCTCTCCAACTCCTGTATTTGATACGTAAAATGAGGGTCCCATACTACACTACCATATTCGAGCAATGGTCTGACCAAAGTTTTGTAACCCAATCCCTTGACTTCTCTCGTGCATCCCCTCATCACTCTCTCCAACAAGTGCAGAACTTTGAAACCGTTTGCTACCACCTTTAGTTTTGATATACAACGGTATATACAGCACGCAATATTATTCGTAGTAATGGAGAACCCACATCACTTTTCAAACTGATCGTCGTAATAACTTGTCACAAAAGCGAATAAGGGTGTGTTGCTACAAAACCTCGAAAAGACTCTCGCTTGAGAACGCCGCGATATTACGCGAGGCAGAAACAAGATAAAGTTTTGCAACCGTTGAGCAGGAATTCAGCAAGATTTGTTTTTGAATAAAATTTTCTCGGGTAACTAGCGGAGTTATTCCATCGATCAAACACGACTTTTCGGCGGCGAAATCCGTGAACCATTGTCAAGTGACTCAACTCAATTAATGATGGGGGCAGAGGGTGTGACCGGCGAAAAGTAGTTTGATCGATTGACTAACTCCGCTAGTTACCCGAGAAAATTTTATTCTGTTTTCAACGCCGAGAAAACCTCCAGTCTTATAAGATTTGTCTATGTTATTACTGTAGGGTTCGGATCTTTATGACCAAAAACTAGAGAAATATGCAGGAAAATATGACTTTATAAAAAGGGGTAAATATGACCTCGAAATAACAAAATAGAAACAAACATTTTAATTTACTATATATCAAAACATGAGTCAGCTTATTAGATACACAAATAAAAAACAAAAGGTTAATTATGAACATAAGGTGGGGAAAGAATTGCTTGCTGAAAACTTGAAATGTAAATATAATGGAATTACTTTTGATAACAAGTTTAACTGGGCAGGACACATTGGATAGGTGGTAGGAAAAGGTTTCAAAGTTCTGCACTTGTTGGAGAGAGTGATGAGGGGATGTACGAGAGAAGTAAAGGAATTGGGTTACAAAACTTTGGTCAGACCATTGCTCGAATATGGTAGTGTTGTATGGAACCCTCATTTTACGTATCAAATACAGGAGTTGGAGAGGGTGCAAAAAAGGGCTGCTAGATTAGTTTCTGAAAATTATCGCAGAATGCAATCAGTGACGGATATGATAAAGGTGCTGGAATGGGATTCATTGCAAGACAGGAGGAGGATGAGGAGGGTCATGGGAGTGTACAGGGCGTATACTGGCGATGAGGCATGGAAACATATTGCAATAGGTATGAAAAGTAGTGCATGGAAGGGAAAAGATGACCATGACCACAAGCTGGCACTCGATTTCAGTCACAAGGGTGTGGGAAGATTCTCTTTCTTAGGTAAGGGTGTCAGGGATTGGAATGAGTTACCAAGAGAAATGTTGAATAATTTACCGAAAACTTTGAAAGAATTTAAAGATAAATTTTGTAGAGGGCAAATGTAGATAGGTGCAGGATAGGGGGAAGATGGGTGTGTAGGGAAATTGCCACCGGAGCCTGTGCTCCATTGCAATTAAATTAAATTAAATTAAATGATCAGTTACACATCGTTTATTTTATCTAGTAGTGTCGCTTTCTTGTAGACAGCATAATTTGCTTCCGTGTACTCGCTACACCATTGGGAAATTAAATTTTAAATCGTTTCGTTGAAGTCGCTTTAATTTCAAATAATTTACAGAATAGGACTCTTTCATCTGTACTAAAATACTCCTCTCTAAATAATACGTAACTTCGCACTTCCAGAAAAATTTATTTTCGGCATGTTGGTAGGTCTACTCACTGATCCACTGCAGATTTAACGATGACAGGATATTTCATTGCGATATCGATTGACGCTACTCAATACAGGCATGCTACTGAGATTAAAAGGCGGGCGGAATATTAACTTTTAGAGAGTGACAATAATGCATAGTATGTGAATGGAGACTTTTCCGGCGTATTATTGCAATGAATTGTTCAAAGCAGTTCAGCCAGATAGTGTTGAAAAACGACAACGATTCGACAACCGGCTGGGTTGTCTTCATCAGGTCTACTACTTAGTAACTAATACCTGAAATCACAAACTAGACTAGTTTCTGATTTCAGGTAATAATATCTGAAGTAGTAGATCTGTTGAAGACAACCCAGCCGGTTGACAAAACTTTGTCGTTTTTCAACACTATCTGGCTGAACTGCTGTGAACAGGAGCGGATCCAGGGGTGGGGGGTATAGGGGGCTCAAGCACCCCCCCCTCCAAAAGTATCTAGGTCCACCCCCGACATTGTAATTTTTGAGACTTTTTTTTTAGCTCTACGGATTTGAGGCCCGAGGAGGCTATAAAGACTACCCCATGGCCGACTGAAGCGCCCCCCCCCAAAACCAAAATCCACTGAAGGCAAGTCCTCTGAACCAAAATTGACTCAAGCCAAGCCCCCCCCCCCCAAAACCAAAGTCCACTCAAGCCCCCTCCCCCCAAACCAAAATCCTGGACCCGCCCCTGGCTGTGAACAATTCATTGCAATAATGTATAACTTTAATTCATGACCGGTGAATTCTCACCACAGTGAAAATCAGTTCTGTTTTTTTTTTCCACCACCTGTACAGCAGAAGTATAATTCTGTGAACAATTATCTTAATCCCTTTTAATTTATATCTAGTGAATTCCCGGTACTATTAAAAAAAAATGCCAGATTTTTTCTCAAAATATGATCAAATGACCATAAATATTGTAGAAATGTGACCAAAACTAGGAAAATGGTCTGAATATGCATTTGTATGCTGTATAAAATACACCAGGAATAAATCAGAAACGTTTAATCAGTGTTTAGTACAGTATTTCAGCTCAAAAAGAGGGCAGGAAAAAAACCGTAAGTTATTACTATAACAACTGACCTCGTGAAAGTGGCAGGATAATGAGTTAATGCCTCTGTAAAGAGCAAACGGGACCAACAACGCAGTGGCAGATGTTACGGGAATATAACTACCGCAGTACCACAGTCAATTGTGTTAATGACGCACTGAACCCTACCCAGGGCTTACAATTATACTGATTTATTCGTAGATCTACGGATTTTTATAAAAAGCTGGGATTTTCGGATTTTGTTAAAATATCTACGGATTTTGATACTTTTTATTATTTGTTGATTTTTCCTTATATTGGTGTCTTGTTAAACTTTGAGCGTATAGCGTTTCTGAATTGTAAATAGTCGTTAATTGTTTCCTTGCAATGGCTCCTGTGAACCAACGATTGAAATAAAGCTCATATTTTGTTTGATTACATATTTTATAGATCTCAAAAGACTGTAATACAAAATTATCTGCGCACTCTTTATGCACGGTGACTAAGGATTGCAATCCCGCAGTGTTTTCAATCCCGCGGGATCCGTGCGGGATTGGTACAAACAGTTTTTTAACGCATACATTTAAAACATAGTTACTTAAAACGTTAATAAATTAAATAAGAATTAAATTAATAAATAATTTCTAATGTTAAATGATAAAAATTAACAGTTAACAGTATTTTGATTGGCAAAATGACTTTAAAACTTTTTAGCGTGTCTTAAGTGTATTTCGAGGTTTTACATTTTTGTTTTTTTAATCTAAAACAATTTTTAAATAAATAATAAAAATGGAAAATATTGAGTCTTAGGTCATATTATGTGCCATACAATACATCACATAAGTTTAAAAATATGGCCAAGTTACCATAGTTCTTTTTATTTAAAAAAATTCTAAATAAACGTTCTATAACACCGAGAAAAGCATTCCATTTCACAAAGTGACGTGAATATACTCTGTAAAGTGTAGACTTAGCTCAGAACAAGATCTCATAACTTTTTGTCACTGCACAAGCACGAGACTTGGCCTTTTTTTGCGTGATTCATTATTATATCTCCTGATTCCTTGATTGATATTACAGTTGATTCAATGTTATTAAAAGAAACTACTCACCAACACGTAAACTGTCAAGTATTTCAGATTTACTTATGTGGCGTAACGACGTATTTAGAGTGGAAATTATTATTTTTTTTAGTAAGAAAGGAGACTTTCTCGGCGAATGATTCCAGTGAAGTCCTCATAGGTTATATCTCCGGATTTCATTGCAAACACGCGAAATTACACACGTGAGGGAGACGGCGGAGGCAGCCGTTGAAATATGGTGTTCCTGCAACACAAATCGTCGATACACCCGTGAAAATTTCATTATAACTTTTTCTACCTTTAGTCGAAATAATAACAAGGAGAAGAGGGATTAATCGAAAGCCTGAGCGGCACATGTAAGCAGGTGGCTTTCGTCAAAGAACCGCATTGAGGCAGCGGCCAAAACAACAACTCAAAGGATACACAATTTCCTTTTGATAGCTGTTAAATAAATAGGTACGCGATCGTTAAAATTACGATAACATTAGTTTCATATCAGCGAATAATCAAATTTTCAGGCGCAAATTAGGAAATTGTCACAATTACTTTATCTGCAAAAACAGAAAATGGGAATAATGAAACCGTGAATAAAAAGCTGTAACCGTGTAGTTCAAATAACGTGTGCGACATTTAAAAAATAATTATATAGTTAGAAAATCGTACTAAATACGCACCATAACTCAAATTACAGAAATGTGTACTCGAAAATGAATACGTAAAAGTGGATCTATTTACTTACGAGTGACGAAGGTTGACAGAAACAAACGCTTGTTCACACGAGTCAAATGCCAACTGCTCTGGTACAGCAAACAGTGTAATACATCCGATAGAGACCGAGTGGGGCAGCGAGTCACGCACTGACACGCGTTTTATCCGTATTTCGCGGATTGCGAATCCGCTTGATTTTGTGCGGGATCCGCCAGAATGTCTAATGATGCGGGATCCCGCTTTGCTGGATTGCAATCCCTAACGGGGACACGCTCGTTGACACTGCTTACAACGCAGTGCCTTCCGAGAAGGCTTAACCAATATCCGAAGATCTAAGGGGTCGCAGTTTTTGACGTTTCCTCATACAGAAGATGTGCTAAATACAGGGTGTTCGCCGGGAAACGCTACCCTCCCAGTCTGTTGCCGTCGGCAACTTGCTGGGACAGTGGACCCAGCAACTCCCGCCACACGGCGCCGTGAATCACCGCACTGTTTAACACCTCCGCTGCCCCAACAGTGTTGTGAATAAACGTTTCTTTGCGGTTTGGCTGGTTTGGGGCTTCATACTCTTACTAATCTGTACCGTGTTTGGGTGTGAGTAAAATTATGGTTCGTTACAGTTTGCAACAAAGAATATTTCTCTACGATATATATGTGAAGAAGAAGTCGTTTAAAAAGTGTCGCAGTAAATTTCGTCGCGAATATCCTGGCGCTTTACTGCCAGCTAAATCAACAATTCTGCGTCTGGTTAAAAAAGTAAGAGAAACGGGTTCATTTTTTAACAAAAATAGACTGTTGGTCAACCGTATTCTCACAGAGGAGAAAATTGACGATATCGCTTTTCGACTAGAACAGTCACCCAAAAAATCATTAAGTCAGTTAGGGCAGCAGGCAGGCGTATCTAAGACGTCAGCTTGGAAAGTAACAAAGCTAGTTCACTTAAAGCCGTACAAAACAATTGTGGTGCATAAAATTACAGAAATAGACCAGGGGCCTAGGATTAGATTTTGCAACTGGTACGTCCAGGGTGTCCACGATGACACTGTTGATCGGCAACTGACGTCACATTTAAATGCTTAGCACATACAAGTTTATGAAGCGTAATTATTATGAAATAGTCCGCGGCCGACGGTCGAACAATGCCGGAAGCTGACTGCTCGCTCGCCGGGAGCAGTTTCTTCCTTGTAGCGCTAACAGTGGGTAGCATTTCCCGGCGAACGCCCTGTATAATGTCAACAAAGAAAATGTATAAAATAAAAAGACATAGCAGCAGCAGTGACGAAAGTGACCATGTATGAAATATGTTCAGGGATATTTCTTACTTTCAATGTAGAATACTATTTTGTATTTCGAATTTTAAAGACCTGGAAATAAATTTTTTTCTTAATTTGACTCTCTCTCCAATAATTATTGTTTCAGTCTTTCAGTTAGCGATTCTCCGGATTTTTGTACCCAATCCAAGGAAATAATAGCGGCATCTACGGATATTCAGAGCCAAGTAGATGGCAGCACTGTACGCTACCTGCGCTCCGACTTTTCCCGTGCGCAGCCTGGGCAGGTCTGTGCCGCACTGGGAACAGTTCCACCTGGAGTCCAGCCTCAGGTCGCGGTCCAGGTCGAAGTCGTTGATGCGGTTGTTCTCCAGCAAGCGGATATTGCGGGCCAGGTCGTTCTTCCTGTAACAAGACACGAGAACAGCGCTGACCACGAAGTTTCCAGAAGGTGGTGGAGCATGCGTGCTCAGTGGAAGATGGTTGAGGAGAAAGCGGTTGATTTCTTACAAAAACTCGCTCAGAGCAACAGCCTATCCAAATCTCTCCAATCCGAACCGAATTCAACATTATATCACTTTTGCTTACCTAAAAATACTAGACAGCTAGAACCGGAATTTTAAGCCCTAGTGGAGCGGGTTTGATTGTTTTTGGTTTTATACAGGGTGTTTCAAAAAGAATATACGTATTACAAAGTATTATTTTGTCCAAACTGTCGATCGCTGCGCCCCGGCTCGGCTATTGGAGAAACGAATACATAGTCTAGTTTATTTAATAGCCGCTAGATGTCAGTCGTCTTGTGTTTTTCTTGGTAACGGTCATATGTTTAAAATGGCTACTCCACAGCAGAAATCATTTTGTGTTATCTAGTTTGCGAAGTGCAATTCCGTGATTACAGTGCAAAGACGTTTCAGGTTGAGGTACCAAATGCATCCTCCGAATGGGTGGAACATTCGTAGACGGTATCGACAGTTTGTAGATACCGGATGTGTATGTAAAGAGTCCTGGCCGCCCTCGTGTTTCTGAGGCACATGCTGCACGAATTCAAACTGCTTTCCAACATAGTCCTTCAAAATCAACTCGTCGTGCCAGTCGGGAGTTACAACTACCTACAACAACAATTTGGCATGTTTTGAGACGTCGGTTGGTTATGAAGCCGTACAAGTTACAGTTTTTACAAGCTCTGCGTCCTGATGACAAACGGAAACGTGTGGTATTTTGTAACGAGATTAATGATGCTATTGACAATGATGACACTTTCGCACAACGCATCGTTTTCAGTGATGAAGCGACTTTCTATGTTAGTGGTCAGGTAAACAAACACAATGTTCGAATTTGGGGTCTACAGAACCCACATGCAGTCATTGAACATGTACGAGATTCGCCTAAAGTCAATGTGTTTTGTGCGATATCCCGATCATCTGTTTACGGCCCATTCTTCTTTGATGGAAACACCGTTAACGGTCAGCAATATCTCGCTATGTTACAAAACTGCTTGTTTCCAAAGACAACTGCACGAAGACAACTTCATTTTTCAACAAGACGGGGCACCCCCTCACTGGAGGCGCCAAGTGCGTGAATATCTGAATAAAACTCTGCCGAACCGTTGGATTGGTCGTCAAGGAGCTGGCGACTTAGCATGCATCAGCTGGGCTCCACGGTCACCGGATTTGACACCCTGTGACTTCTTCCTGTGGGGTTTCATTAAAGTCAACGTTTATGTACCACCACTCCCACAGAACCTTGAGGACTTGAGGAACCGGATCCGTACTGCCGTAACATCAGTGACGAAGGACATGCTTGCCCGAGTATGGGAGGAATTTGAGTATTGATGTGATATTGTTCGTGTGGCTGATGGAGGACATATTGAACATCTGTAATCTGAACTTAAGAGGTTCGTAAATATGTGTGTAAAGTTTCATATTCGTATGTCTTACAGTTTAACAAATATATGCATTCGAAATACGTATATTCTTTTTGAAACACCCTGTATTTGTCTAAGATAGATTTTTCCTAAGTAAGCTAAACACATTAAATAATAAAAAGTTATATCGCAGAATTTAATAGAAACTTTGTTAGCTAAGGGATGTTTGATTATATTTTGGTTTTTCTACACCTATTTCAAAATCTCTGTTTAGTGGTCTTTCTATGCCATTTGGACTGAAATATCTGAAATTCAATGATAGGTGGTAAATATATTTTAAATGATTACAAATACAAACTCGAAGTTTGTAACAAAATCTGACAACACAAAATTTTACTAACATCGAGACCGTTTGTGAAGCTGATGTGCCTAATGTCGTAAATCACGTTACAATAAGAACTTTCAACTCATGTTATTGATTTGTGACGTACTGTACATGTTTTTGTGCTTGGATCCAAGCATGCTTCTCTTAATTCTATATATCTGAACTTTGTGCTTAAAAAAAACTAATTTTTGATATGGGCTCATCACGAATATTTCTTTGCTCTAGGAATACAACTTCTGCCTTCTCAACAAAAACTGGCGGAATTCGACACAATGCGATATCACAGAAAAAACTGATCAAAGCTACAACCATTCACGGCGAATGACAGTTGTATGATTCATAGTAAAAAATAGGGGAGTTATTTAAACAATGATTTATAGATTGGAATATATTCTGTCTGAAACCTACTACCTTTAGTATAAGGCTGTATTTTACCAATACAAAATATTTCTCTCTATCTCAAAAACACAATGCGCGTAAAACATCACTCATAAGATAAGGACAAGCCAGTGGATAAAATACGTCAATGCTCTAGGACTGTTAACTGAATCTGATTTAATTTTTACCATGAAATTTCGGTTAAGGATTTCCGAAGAAACAGCTCTCGAGCTACGCTCTTGCTATTCAGATTTATAGCGAAATGGTTCGTTATCCGATTTTGATGCCAATTGATTGTAACATTTCAGTTGTGGTCAAGGCACCTCCGAAACCAATGCCGGATCTACAGGGGTGAATCCGTGTCGCTTGCCCCGGGCATGAACTTCAGGGGGCGGCAAAATCATGGTTGAAGGGGCGATAAATGGCAAATTCTCATGTTTTTTTTTTTTTTTTTTTTTTTTTTTTTTTTTTTTTTTTTAAAGCAACAACATTCAGGGAACGGCAAATACCTGGATCCTCCTCTATCAAAAACTCAAGGCTCTATTAATTCGAGGCCGCTACTATGGGGGTGAATACGTCCTTACGCGGAAAAACAAATTAATTTCGGGTCTAAATTAATCTCGTTTACCGTTAGTTGCTAAGTAAAACTACTTAAAGAATAAATACAAAATTTGGAAATGATTCAGATACCTACAGAATTAGAACAAAGTTGTAAAATGAATGCTTACCATGGAATAGGGCCGATGTGAAAAAGTTACAGATATAAGTAAATTATAATATCCATTATACTTCATATTTAACTAACACAAACTGTCATACAGCTGAATTACTGAATGAAATGGAGTCAAACAAGTATCTAGAAAATAAAGAAACAAAGTAAATTCTGACGCGTTGTGTCGTGTTGATTGAGTGGATTTCAGGAAGATGGTCTGCAACAATGACCAGCTGTCAGCATTTTCCCATCGCATCTTTCTGTTACTGTGTTGTATGAACATTTTTGGTAATTTTTTTTAGGGATCAATTGAACTGGCATTTGTAAATTCTAAACAAGTTTTTTTTTTTTTTTACTTTAAATAAAACTATAGGTTCAATATAATCTCTATGGGTGTTCAGCCGGATAGCGTCATAAGGACATAACGTTTCGACAGCTGGCTCTGCTGTCTTCATCAGGTGTGGAAAGTTTCAGGTGTTGTAAGCTAGAAGTCATCGCTTAGACTGGCTTAGTAACACCTGAAGCTTTCCGCACCTGACGCAGACAGCAGAGCCAGCTGTCGAAACGTTGTGATCTTATGACGCTATCCGGCTGAACACCTGAGAAGCTTATAGTGGATCAGCACTCCGGGAAAGTCTCCACTCACACAAAAATACAAGTGCCTCCTCCATTCGTGGGTGGCGACCGTATTTGCCGTACTCACCCGTCAATAAGAGGCACTTTGTCCAGCACAGAGCAGCCAGAGGAATTGGCCCTGCTTTCGGTACTACTGGTCCGACCTTCAGAAGTAATGATGAAGGTTTCAGAAGTACTGGTCGTGCTTTCAGAGGTAGTGGTGGAGCTTTCAGAGGTACTGGTCGAGCATAAAGAGTTACTGGTCGTGGTCTCGCAGGTAGTGTCCCAGCAGTCACAGTTGTTAGCTGAGCAGCAGGCGGCGACCACAAAGGCGACCAGCAGCGAAATCATCAGAGCACCTGCAACAGGGACGGGGTATGGCAGTGTAACTAGGAGACTACCTCGAGATCGAACACCTGCTCCAGGGCTCAGGGACCAGCCTGCTCTGATTCCAGGAGGGAACTCCTGATGTGGGGGTAGATGGCTCCAAGGACGAACTGGTGAAGAACGAGACAACTACCTGGAACGTGAAGCTTGCTGACGGCACTTGATGGTCAGCATGTCAGCAGCAACCCTGCAACATCAGCAGAGGCAGGTGGCAGCTGTCGGAGCAGACCAGCAGTGGTGCAGTAACAACATTCGAGTATAAATGATTAGAAGTATAAAAATACATAGACACTCGCTGATTTTAGTGTGAATTAGATTAGATGGTAGATTAATTAGTAGAATAATAAGTTGATTAATTGAAATGTAGTCTTCACGGGTTTTCCGCCGTATGTTGTTGCAATGCGACAACGAGCTTTCGGCGGCTGAGTGCAGCGCTGGTTCTCCCTGCACAACATCCAACCTGAAGATGGCGGCAGAGTCAGCCGCCGAAAGCTCGTTGTCGCATTTCAACAACATACGGCGGATAACCCGTGAAGACTACATTTCATCGATACGCCGTGAAAGCCTTCAATATAGTTGATTAATTGGTAGAGTACTTTAGATCCGTTAAATCCTTCAGAATAGTTATGCAGATCCATTTATAAAAAGAAGAGAAAATTGCTTTAAATAAAAACTGTAGAATCTAGGGGCCTACTTTTGGTAACAAGGTGGTGGGCTATGTAAAATCAGGAAATAAAAATAAAACAATAAAAATGTCGTACACGTACATAATACAACAACTACAATTTAGATTTATTTTTACAGATTCGTAGCGAATTTATTTCAGAAGTGGGCACAATTTTCTTTTTGCAGTAGATAACCAAGAATACCGAATAAAGCAAAAGGAGAAAACACAAACTTGCGAGCTGCTATTTTATCGGAGGATCCGCAAATATTGATATTTGTACACATTCGTAATGTTTTCAGAACACGAATTGTTGACAGCTGCCTCCGCTGGTTCCATGAGGTGATAGCGATGTCAATACTGCAATATACTACGACACTTCAGCTACTACACTTATTTTGATATTGTTTTATCCCCTTTGATAAAACACAGGGATGAGCCGCTGTAAAGCACACATTCTTTTCAGCCATCATACGAGGCGCGTCCAGAAAGTAAGTTCCGTTTCAATTTATCTCCGCTGCAGCGCTGCGATTGCAGTTCCGCACATGCGCTGTAGACGATGTGTATCAAGGGGAAGAACGTGCGCCATTTGGAGATCGCTGTCAGTTACGTACGCTTTGTTGTGCTTGTTTGAAATGTCGGCGTTGATTGAAAATCCCGCCGCCTGTGAAATCAGGTCTGTGATTCGGTTTCTGAATGCGAGGAAAGTGAAACCAAGTGAAATTTATCGGCAAATTTGCGATGTTTACGGACCAAATGCGATGAGTGATTCGATGGTGAGAAGATGGGTCCGACAGTTCAATGACCGGCGTTGTGATGTGCACGATGAAGAACGAAGTTGGTGTCCACCTTTGGTTACAGAAGAACTGGTTCACGCTATTGATGACAAGATCCAGGAAAACCGTAGGTTTACAATTAGTGCTCTCGTTATGGACTTCCCCCAAATTTCACGATCACTGATGCATGAAATTGTTACCAAACAACTGATATTCCGTAAACTTTGCTCACGTTGGGTACCAAAGATTCTCACTGAGCAACACAAAACACAACGGATGGGTAGTGCACTTGAGTTTTTGACCCGTTATGCTGAAAGCGGCGAAGAATTTCTGAGACGGATAGTCACAGGAGATGAAACGTGGGTTTCTTACGACACCCCTGAGAGTAAGCGGCAATCAATGGAATGGAGGCACACTTCATCCCCACCAAAGGTTAAGCCGAAGCAAATCATGACACCTCGGAAAATGATGTGCACAGTGTTCTGGGACTGGAAAGGCATCCTACTCATTGACTTCTTACCGCGTGGTCAAACAATCAAAGCAGATGCTTATTGCGAGACACTTCGGAAATTGCGCCGTGCAATTCAGAATAAGCGCCGGGGACTGCTGTGAAAAGGTGCTGACAACGCACGACCACACATTGCAAACGTGACGAAAAACCTCGTACAGGGATTTGGATGGGACGTGTTTCACCATCCTCTGTACAGCCCTGACCTCGCTCCTAGCGACTTTCATCTGTTCTTACATCTCAAGTCTTTCCTTGGTGGTCATCACTTCACCAATGACGATGATCTGAAAGAAACTGTTTCCAACTCGTTGAAGACACAGGTGGTAGATTTCTGTATTGGATAACCAAATTGAGGGTCCCAAACTACATCACCATATTCAACCAATGGCCTGATCAAAGATTTGTAACCCAGTTCCCTAACTTCTTTGGTACATCCCCTCATCACCCTCTCCAGTAAATGAACCATTTGGAAACCTTTTCCTACCACCTGTCCAATGTGCTCTGCCCAGTTGAGATTGTTATCAAATGTTATTCCAAGATACTTACACTTCAAGCCTTCAACAAGCGCACCAAGCGGGGCGGTGTAACGGTTAGCGTTCTCGCCTCGCATTCGGGAGGACGGCGGTTCGAATCCCCGTCCGGGCATCCAGATTTGGGTTTTCCATGGTTTCCCCAAATCACTCCAGGCAAATGCCGGGATGCTTCCTTCAAAAGGCCATGGCCGAATTCCTTCCCATTCCTTGCCCTCATCCTTGCCCCCCATCTTTTCCCGTCTCTAAAGACCTCGATGTTAATAAGAGACGTAAAGCAGTTAAAAAAAAAAATTAAAAAAAAATTCAACAAGCAATTCTGACCCCACCCTATAATCATAATTTTTATCTATATACCTATTTAGCTGACTCTTCTTAGCATTCCATGCTGCCCTATCGATTTAGATATTCTATCTATGTCGCCCCGCAGCAGTTCACAGTCTTCACCTGTTTTGATCCCATTGTACTAGACTCTGACCGTAATCCATCAATGCAATCATTCATTAGAATTATGAACAGCAAAGGTCCCAGTAAATTACCCTGTGGCATTCCCATATTTACCTCCACCTATTTTGATAATGTATTTCCTACTATAAAACTTTGCTTTCTGGCTTTTAAGAATTCCTCTACCCAGCAAGTAATTTTTTCATCCAATCCAATAGATTTGAAATTTTTAAACCATTTTATGGCTCTGACAAACATCTTAGAAAGATCTCTAGCCACACTATTACTTTCGCCTCCTTGGTCCAATTCATCTGAAATATCTTGCATATATCCCACCAGCTCATTACATGGCTGCTGGTGCCAGTTCGATGCTCTCTTTAATGGCCTCTATCGTTTGAAATACCAAATAAAGTTTTTCTGGCTTTCCTAATTTCAGTTGATATTGATTATGAAATTTGCAAAAATAAATAAATAAATAAAAATGTATGGTTGACTAACTTCTGCGTATAAAGGGATGGCCCTCCGCGAATTTTATGGTGGCACATTTTGTCGAACTGCATTCAAGATAGACAGTTATCGGTAATTATAAGTAATAAAATTTAAATTATATTCCCTAGAACAATTCTCATCGTGAAGATTATCTTTGGTAAGTAGTTATTCCCAAGGAAAAACTGATAAACCCATTTAATTTAATTTAATTTAAATTAATTGCAATGGAGCACAGGCTCCGGTGGCAATTTCCCTACACACCCATCTTCCCCCTATCCTGCACCCACCTACATTTGCCCTCTACAAATTTTATCTTTAATTTCCTTCAAAGTGTTCGGTAAATTATTCATCATTTCTCTTGGTAACTCATTCCAATCCCTGACACCTTTACCTAAAAGAGAGAATCTTCCCACACCCTTGTGCCTGAAATCGAGTGCTAGCTTGTGGTCATGGTCATCTTTTCCCTTCCATGCACTACTTTTCATACCTATTGCAATATCTTTCCATGTCTCATCGCCAGTATATGCCCTGTACACTCCCATGACCCTCCTCATCCTCCTCCTGTCTTGCAATGAATCCCATTCCAGCTCCTTTATCATATCCGTCACTGATTGCATTCTGCGATAATTTCCAGAAACAAATCTAGCAGCCCTTCTTTGCACCTTCTCCAAATACTGTATGTGATACGTAAAATGAGGGTCCCATACTATACTACCATATTCGAGCAGTGGTCTGACCATAGTTTTGTAACCCAATTCCTTGACTTCTCTCGTACATCCCCTCATCACTCTCTCCAACAAGTGCAGAACTTTGAAACCTTTTCCTACCACCTGTCCTATGTGTCCTGCCCAGTTAAGTTTGTTATCAAAAGTAATTCCAAGATATTTGCATTTCAAGTCTTCAGCAAGCAATTCTTTCCCCACCTTATATTCATAATTAACCTTTTGTTTTTTATTTGTATATCTAATAAGCTGACTCTTCTTTGCATTTATCTTCATTCCATGTTTACCAACCCAATTAGATATCCTGTCCAGATCACCCTGCAACTGTTTACAATCCTCTATCGTTTTGATTCTTTTATACAGCATTATGTCATCTCCAAACAATCTAATTTCAGATAGTAAACAATCAACACAATTATTCATTAGAATAATGAATAGCAATGGTCCCAATACGCTACCCTGTGGCACTCCCATTTTTACTTCCACTTCTTTTGATACCACATTTCCTGATAAGTATCATAACAAACACTGTTGAGGTTTATATATATATATATATATTGTGAGTAATGTATGGTATTTAATAATGCCACGATATTTAAATTCAAATGCTAGCAAGATTCGGCAATGATTCTGCGGCCTAAAAGTAACTCGGGATGCAGAGGACCAGGCCCGCGTCCAATACCAATTATGCCGCCCCCGTCTAACTACATGCCCAGTGGTGGATCTAGGAAATTTCCGAACCGGAACAAAAAACTGAGATTGCCGCCCCTTGGAACATTATTTGCTGCCCTCATTGTTGCCATCCCAAGCGTCGCCGGCCGCCCGAAGCAGATGTTAAGTTTTTTTTTTTTTTTTTTTTTTTTTTTTTTTTTTTTTTTTTTTTTTTTTTTTTTTTTTAAAAGTTCGCCCGCTACATAATTCGTCGCGGCGACAATGGAATGGCAACTATCGCAGGCCGGTGACTGTCGAACACTCGTTTTGCCACCCTCCTCGATGTGCCGCCCGCGTGCGGTGCACGCCTTGTACTCCCGCTTACGGCGGCCGTGCAGAGGACAAAGTGTGAAGTCAAAAACACAGAAAAACATGATATGATGCGTTTATGCATGGACTGAAACATTAGTGGAAAATCAACTCAATAACAAATACATATCTGAGGAACGTGGAGAAGAACAATTGGTAACAAGTAATAGCAGATCCAGGATTTAGATTTGGAGGGGGGGGGGGGGGGGGAGGGGAGGAAACCTGGCTCAGTTGAGGGTAGGCTTGATAGGAGGGGGTTCGACGACAGAAATCTCATGTCGATATTTTATTTCAGATTGCCGCCCTTATAAGAACAGTAGAGCCCAAAGAAAGGTCCCCTAAATTACGATGCCGTCGGGGGTGATCTAGTTGCTATTTGGGGGGGGGGGCTTGAAACCCTTGGTCCTCCCCCAGGATCCACCACCGGTAACAAGCGCAGTAGTCACAAAGGATCAGAATAAATGATACAAGTTTGTGAAACCATCGAATATCTTGGCATCCGCGATTTAACTACCGAAGTAATTGCAGATAACGCTTAATGGAATCTTTTATCGCAGGTTTTACGTAAAATTAGTCTGTAGAAATAATCAACGCGCTCGCTACAAGGCTTGGGAAGAAGTCACGACACCAGAGCACAGTTTAACGAAACAAATATCGTTTCTGGAGAAAATGAATCGAACTGCAACAACATCGATACGCCGGGAATGTCTTCACTCACACAATGAATCGATCTGTTGTTTGACATTTCTTCTAGTGTGAATTTTTACAACGAGACTATGATTCAGGATTGAATACCTGTAAATTAGATTATTTGTATTATGGCAATTGTACAAACGTTTCATTTGTATAAAATAACGTATGTTGTAACAAATAGTGATAGAGGATATAAATGTTAATGTTGATTTAGTGAATTGAAATATATCGATCTGGAAAAATTTGTTACTTATTTTTTTGCGTAATACTGGTGAAAGTGAATCTAAAGTGAGAAGAAATCTGGTCCTCCATTTGTGTTTTTTTTAATTGTTTACAGCGGCCGTTATAACGGAGTTGAAATATCGGAATTTGTATTTTATAGTTGTCATTAACGGCAATCAGTCTCCCTTAACATCCATTTTTGCTCTATACATATTCTTACTTTAATCAATTATACTGTATTTTATCTATAAAGCCACGTTGTAGTTAAGCTCGTTTCTCCCACTAATTTTCCCCCCCATTATCCATTCAGCCCTCATCATCATCGTGGCGTGGAGTCTTCTGTCTTCCCGTGACTCCAGGTCTTAAACATGACGGTCAGTGATCTAGATTCTTGACGATTTAAAATCGTGTCTGAGTGTGTCAAATACAGGAGTTGGAGAAGGTGCAAAGAAAGGCTACTAGATTTGTGTCTGGAATTTACCACAGAACACAATGAGTGACTCGTATGTTGAGGGATTTGGAATGGGATTCATTGGAAGACAGGAGGATGGTGAAGAGAGTCTTTGAACTATATATTTGCTGCGATGAAGCGAGTGAGAATTAAAAGTAGTGCATGGAAGGGAAAAGATGACCATGACCACAAGCTGGCACTCGATTTCAGGCACAAGGGCGTAGGAATATTTTATTTTGTAGGGAAGGGGATCAGTTATTGGAATAAATTGCCAAGAGAAATGATGAATAATTCACCAAAAACGTTGAAAGAATTGTAAGTTGAAATTAGTAGAGGACAAAAGTAGGTGGGTGCAGCAAAGGAGGAAAAATGGGGGCAGTTCTGTCATTACCGTGGGGCCACAATTCTTGTAGGACTCGACGAAAAAATTTAAAATTAAGTTTTCGAGCTATAGCTTGTTAAAAATCAGTTATAGGTATAGTTTCTTGTGCTGCTGGTGACGTTTCTTCTGGTCCAGGCCACATTTCAACCTAACCTACAATCGCTAGGAAGAAAATAAAACACCTATAGTGCATTTCCATCGTGTAGATATAGTGGCTTTGGTGAATTTTATTTTTCTGGTACAGACCAGATCTCACCCTATCCTCCGAGACAATATCTCGAAAACTAAGCGATATACAGGTTGTCCAGAAAAGCGCTCCCTGATTTCAAAATTAATATCTCGAAAACAAAGATCGACAGAGGAATGCAGTAAACGGTATGTTTATCGTGACAGCTGTAAGAAGTGTATACAGCAGTGTGAAATAATAGTTACAAAAGCTGCTAACAGATCTTTGTTTTCGAGATATTTAATTTTGAAATCAGGGAGTCCTTTTCTGGACACCCTGTATATATATATATATACTTTCACTTTGTCTCGTCGAGTTACACAAGAATACATCAACAAATTGTAGCGCCACGGTTATTGTATAATCCCAAAAACAGATGTGGAGGGAACTTGCCACCATAGCTATTACATTAAATTATTGGTGTTTGGAGTGCAGTGGCGACCGTATGGCGGCGCTCAGAGTTACTCACCCATCGCACAGTGGACGGCGTCGCTGGCGGCTCAGAGAGGAATGAGGAATGAGGACCATCCGCAGCCTCAACGCCACTGATAAGGAAACACGAGGAGAGGAGCGGTACAGCTGCCCAGCTCAGACAACAACCAGGTCGAACAGGAGCCGCAAATCGTAGCGTTCAGCAGTAGATAAAATAATAATTAGTTTTGAATATTTGGTTGCGTAGTACGAGATCCGCATTTTGAGTATCAAATACAGGAGTTGGAGAGGGTTCTAGATTTTTTCCTGGAAATTACCGCAGAATGCAATCAGTAACTGATATGATAAAAGAGCTGGAATGGGATTCATTGCAAGACAGGAGGAGGGTCATGGGAGTGTACAGTACCTATATTGGCGATAAAACTAGCAAGAATTAAAAGTAATGCATGGAAGCGAAAAGATGACCATGACCACAAGCGGGCACAAGGGTGTAAAAAGATCCTCTTTTTTGTGTAGGGGTGTCAGGTATTGGAATGATTTACCAAAACTGTTGAAAGAATCTAAAGTTGAATTTTGTAGAGGGCAAATATAGGTGGGTGCAGGAAAGGGGGAAGATGGGTGTGTAGGGATATTGCCACCGGAGCGTGCGCTCCATTACAATTTTAATTAAATATTATAGAGTGGAATGTTTCAATATTTGGGAAGCCGTATTGAAGAAAATGGAGGAAACAGGATGGGGATAAACAAAAGAGGAAGATGTAAAAGTATTAGAGGTCTGATATGGAGTAGGGATGTCCCAAAAAACAGTAAAGAGGCAATTTATAAAACATATTTTGTGCCAATTTTAACGTATGGGGCAGAAAGGAGACGACAAAGAGAGAGTACAATCTGTGAAAATGAAATTTCAGAGGAGTGGAGTAGGAGTAACAAGAAGAGACAGAATATGGAATGAGAGAATCAGGGAGATGAAAAAACGAAGAACGCTACAACAGAGAATTGAAAAATCTAGGTTAAGGTGGTACGGGCATGTAAGGAGAATGGGAGAGGAGAGGTTACCAAGGAAGATGCTGGACATGGAGCTGAAAGGGAAGAGACCTAGAGGAAGACCGAGGGACAGACGGACTAAAGGTGTTAAGAAATGTGTGGAGGAAAGAGGAGGAAATTGGGCGTCAGTGGAAGAAGAGAGATGGTGGAAGCGCTGGCGAGGCTTTTGTTCCCAGCAGACCAGGCCAGTGGCTGGAAGCTGTCCTAGATGATGATGATGATGATATTATAAACTCTACCAGTATTTTGTTCTATGGTCTTGGCAAATTTAAGCATAACTGCGTCAAACGCACTGTTATTATAATACTGACAAAGATTTATCCGCAATTATGGTAAAGTCAAAAACTAAACGGTCTTCTCGGGTTTCACTTAGCTCTCTATTAATCATAACTAGAAGATAACGGTACTATAGTAGCCGGAAACAAGACACGCCCGTATATGTAAGCTCCGACTTTATCTACAAACTACATAAATACAAAGTTCCCGATTATACAGCGTGTTACAAAAAGGTACGGTCAAACTTTCACGAAACATTCCTCACACACAAACAAAGAAAATATGTTATGTGGACATGTGTCCGGAAACGCTTACTTTCCATGTTAGAGCTCATATTGTGGACGGCTGTGATACAATACGCCATTCTCCAGGGCTGCATCAGCGCATCAGGGATTCCATGCGACGGAGGGTGGATGCATGTATCCTCGCTAACGGAGGACATTTTGAACATTTCCTGTAACAAAGTGTTTGAAGTCACGCTGGTACGTTCTGATGCTGTGTGTTTCCATTCCATGTTTAATGTGATTTGAAGAGAAGTAATAAAATGAGCTCTAACATGGAAAGTAAGCGTTTCCGGACACATGTCCACATAACATATTTTCTTTGTTTGTGTGTGAGGAATGTTTCCTGAATGTTTGGCCGTACCTTTTTGTAACACCCTGTATAATACACTTAATAAATTCCTATCTAGAGAACAGAATTTTTTTTATCAAATATGAGAGCGAGACCAGTACAGTAAGGCAAATCGAAGCTGGAGTGCCGCAGGGTAGCGTCCTAGCACCTATTTTATACTGCCTATACGTCAATGTTGCTGTTTACC